>JBBPCZ010000121.1:51872-66725 GCA_037974445.1 Brycinus macrolepidotus | reverse complement strand
TATATATATATAGCATCTCCCAAACGGTTCTTTACTTCTAATGTACGTTAATATATTGTTAAAAAATCCAAGTAATGCTGGAGCTCTTTTATTTATTCATTCTTCCTGAAATTTCCATACAATGTAAAGGGCAGCTTTCAAAATGTCAACAGCAAAACAGCGTATTCCTTGTGATACTTACATCTGTACTGGTACTTACATACTGTCACTGTTGAACCGAAACCTCGCATCTGTATTTTCATGTTTTTCACATAATTTAAAATACCAGCTGCAATTTACACTGTGTGACAAACAGACCAGTACAGATGCTCCGAGATAAAGTCTTCTTACAGTAACTTACACTGGAAGATAAGAATGTTTTGGCTTTCATTACTGTGTTGAGTTTCATATTATGGAAGTATGAGGTTTTTGCTTCAGTTATGCTACCTACATCTAACAGTATTTCCCATTCATATTATCTGTGTATTAATAGAAATGGGACATATTACACATAGATACATATTTACAGATGTAAATGGGACACGCATGATCTCACACCTTGATCAGGTATAAAAACAAACATAAGTATGCACCTGTGTGTGTGTGTGTGTGTGTGTGTGTGTGTGTGTGTGTGTGTGTGTGTGTGTGTATGTGTGTGTGTTGAATGAGTCGTAGACTCACTTCTATACACACTAGATTGTCACAGCACTATTGGAGTCTGCATTCTTCTATAAAAGAAATGTGATCCTCCGCTCAGTCTCAGAGGGTCACACACACACACACACACACACACACACGCACACACACACAGAGCCCTACTTCCCCTGCGTTTCTGTTTAAACACTATGGAAATTTCAGTAGAGATGAGAAAGTCTTTTCTGTGGTTTTCAGAGCAGCCCGACTCATTAGTGAATCATGCAGTAACAAGGGTTAAGGTTTTTTTTTATTTTTTTATTTCATAACATCTACCTAATTATCTGTCAAAAACACTTCTTGACTTTACTGCACGCTCTTGGTTTAACACAGCGCTTGTATGGGTGTCCAAGGTCACCCCTGGTCCGGTGTCTTATTTGGATGGAGACATCTGTGGCAGCAAAGTTGAGTCACAAATAATTTATGCTACACGACTGTCTGGGCATGATTTATTCAGAACGGGGTTTAATTAATACATCCAATCAATCAAGCTAATTAAGAGCACAGTAGGAGCTCACACAGGTACGCAACAGCCTGCACGACGCTAGCAGTGCCTTACAGATTACTGGAACAGTCCAAGTGTGTGTGAGAGGGAACAGTGAAGAGTTTGTGGTCTTGTAATGTGTGTTTATGTGGACTGGGATTCTGAACTGTGTTTCGTAAGCGTCTCTCACACACACACCTGGGCCTCAGAGTGTGTGAGGTGTGGGTGAAGTTTGATCGGCTTTACCTCTGCAGTCCCTGTGTGTGTGTGTGTGTGTGTGTGTGTGTGTGTGTGTGTGTGTGTGTGTGTGTGTGGTGGGCTACACATAATAAGAACTGTTTATCACTATTACAATACTGATGTTGCTGAAGGCAGTAAAATGCAAATGAGCCTTTTAACCAATCGCGGGATTATTTTTGTGATCTAGGAGCGTCCTAAATGTTGATGGATGTTCCTTGACGAGTGACTCTGGGAAATGCTTTAATGTGATGCGGCTAATGTAGATCCTTTTGGTTAATATAATGCAGTCCAGGTCTTTATCTCCTTCAGATTTGTTTTTGCAAGGCTCACAGCATGTAGCAGTAGAGCCGAAATGAATAGAATAGAAAAGAACTGAATAAGAAAAAGTTAATACTGGGTATGATAAAATAGCCAAGTCGAGTAGGTATATGTCATTTCAGCCATCTACACAGTGCATGACAATCTACACGGTACATGACAATCTACACGGTACACGACAATCTACACGGTACATGACAATCTACACGGTACATGACAATCTACACGGTACATGACAATCTACACGGTACATGACAACATGAAACAATACAAGACTACACAAGTGCAGACAGGACAGTGCAAAAAGAAAAGTGCAAGATTTAAAAACGAAAGAACGAAAAATACAGTGCAGGACAGGACAGCATACAGTGCAGACTACAATGAACAGTACAGAACTGAGAGTGAATACAGTACTGTGTCAGACACTGAATTCCAGCAGCAGAGTTATTAATGTGCAAAAATATATACAATTATGAGATACAGTAATTACTGTGCAAAAGCTGTGCAAAAGTAGCCCTAGAAATAGCAGCAACAAACAGGGGAAATAGTATAGTGTGGGTTGTTTGGGTGTTATTTTGTTGGTGGTAGAACAGTTTAAGTGTGTATGTATGTGTGTGTTTTCATGAGAAGGAAGAAAATGAGTTCAGAAGTGTGTTTGTGGGAAGTGATTTAGTTTTGAGCCATTTCTGTTGTAACTACCATGTTAGCTCTGGGCAAGTGTGCTGGCTTGGGGCGGTAGATGGTATTAGACTGGCACACTATAAAGCACCGTTTCTGTCTTTTGAGAGAGCACTGAGAGAATTTAAAGTGGACAGGACTTAGTTATGGTGTGATATTTTGACCATATTGTGCAGCACTGATGCTCACTATCCATGGAATAAAACTCTGAACACTAGCTGGTTTAACACGGCCAGTCTAGGTTTCTTTCTGCTTGAGCTTGATGTTCAGATTGCAGGCCTTATGGATCAGGTCTCATCTTTCTGCCTTGATGATTCACATACACTGACTGGCCACGCCATCAGAAGCGCTGACAGGTGGAGAGAAGATCACTGATTATCTCGTTGCAGTGACACCTGTCAGGAGGTGGGATATATTAGCCAGCAAGTGAACAGTCAGTTGTCGATGTCGAAGTCGGTGTGTTGGAAGCAGGAAAAAGACGACTGGGTGAGAACATCTCCAAAACGGCAGGTCTTGTGGGGGGTTCCTGGTAGACAGTGGTCAGTACCTTTCAAAAGGGGACCAAGGAAGGAGAACTGTTGAACCAGGCACAGGGCGATGGGCGTCCAAGGCTCGCTGATGTGAGTGGGGAGTGAAGACTAGCCTGTTTGGTCCGATCCCACAGAAGAATTGCTGTAGAAAAAGTAGAAAATGTTGCTGAAAAAGTTAATGCTGGCTCTAATAGAAAGGTATCAGAACGGTCAGAGTTCCCATACTGACCAAATGCACAATCATCATCAGTAATGGCTTATTAACGAACCACATGTATCATGGACTACAATAAGTTAATGAACTAGCAGCACAAACCTCCATCACAGTAATCATCCACTCTAATCAGCTCTCAGCTGTCCATGATCAGGGGAGGAGGTGAAAAAAAGACCTCATTCCTCGATTCTTCTGCAGTATTTTTTAGCTGTTAGCCACTGTTATTGTTCTGTGAATAATATTATTATTAATAGTGTGCAGGGACGGTAACTTGCTCAAGGGAACCTCAGAGGTGCCACTAGCAGTCTTGGGATTCGAACCCACGACTTCTTGATCGCAGGGCAAACGCCCTAACCATAAACAATGTATGTTACACATATTCTTTTTAAGGTCGAATGCAATGAGTTTGATACATATCCGATCTAGGAGCACATGTGAAAGTGGCTTAAATCTTAAAAAGATCATATTTGTTTGTCCACACCACAATAAATCAGATCTGTGTCACAGTAAGTCAAACAACTGGATTTTATACCAACCTGATAATGTGACCCAGACTGTAGCCCGTGTTTTCTGTTGTGTATCCAATTATTTTTACTCTCTCTTTAAAAGTACCTTTCTTTTTTTTCTTCCTTTTGCCTCCCAAAGGAAGAAAAAAAAAAGAAAAGGTACCTTACCTCCCTCCACCCCCCCATTCCCCCCATTCCCCCCAGTCTCTCTGCTGGTGGTGTAGAGTTGCTCTGGTGAAAAATGGCTGTTCCCAGTTAGTGACTTCACTCAGCACTGTCACTCTTCCTCATCATTTATCACTGGGAAAGTCATCCTCTACCTCTCCCACTCAGTCTCAGTCTCTCTCACTCTCGCGCTCTCGCGCTCTCTCTCTCCGTGTCCGGTCTCCTCCTCTCCTCTGGGACGTGCCGACTCTCCAGTGGAGAAAAGTGTGTGACACTCGACGAGTCGCTTCGCGGTTTCTCAAGCAGCCCTGACTTCGGCTGGTCACACAGAAAAGGATGACAGCGGAGTGAGGGAGAGAGAGAGAGAGAGAGAGAGACATGAGGGTACGAGAAGAGGCAGAGATGGAAAGAAAAAGTAACAATGTGTTCCTGTTCTAAACTAGAGAAGTGTAACTTTTTTAACTCTCCCTCTCCCTCCTCCTTTCTCTCGGCGGGCAGGGAGGAGTGGAGTGGTCCACACATGGTTTGGTGGAGCTGTTCTCTTTTTTAATGTCAGCTGCTGCAGGCCTCATAAGCGCTAATTGGAAAGCGTGATTAGTTGCGTGTGCCTGCGCGGCCTGCTGCGTGAACACCGAGACGGGGGGGGGGCTCTGGATCTACTTACTTTCACTTTCCCCCCCCCACCCCTCTCTCTCTCTCTCTCTCTCTCTCTCTCTCGCTCCCTCTCTCTCCTCTTCCACCAGGCTTTGTCGGAGCCTGCGTTTTTATTCTCCTTGGCTTCGGTAATAGGGCTTTAATAAAAAGCTGCATTCCTGTTGCTCCTGCATGCCACTCGAGTTTGTTTGAACAGGCTTTTCAGCTTTTCAGCGCTTCGTGAGTCGAGGTTCCATGCAAAGCAGGGTATTTTGTTTTCCTTCGTTTATCTGCTGCATGCCTTTCTCTGCTTTTAGACCTACGTAAGGTCATATTTTATACTCACACAAGACATATGGAAAAGTTTAGATGTTTTGTAGATTTTCCAAGTGAAAACAAGTGCACGTCTTCTTACGTTTTATTTGCAATATGTTATATATTATATGTATCTTTATTATATGTGTTGCATACATTTATATATTATTTATTACATTATTCGTTATTATATTATTAAAAAAAATAAATGTAATTTATATATATATATATATATATATATATATATATATCTGTTATACACACACACACATAATATACAGTGTATATGTAATATATATATATATATATTTATTTATATATTTATATTACATGTATACAGTACATTTTCTATGTATGTTTGTATTTTCAATTATATTTGTTTATATTTCAATAATATAAAAATAAATCATATAACATTAAAAGAATAACAGAATAAAATTAAAAAATAAAAATTATAAAAATAAAATAATTGAATAAAACAAATGAATAAAAAGTTCTGCCCTAACATTAGCAGAAAAATACCTTATTTATGTTTGAATCCTGCAGAGAATAGGTACATTTATTTATATATATATATATATGTGTGTGTATATATATATATATATATATGTATTTTTTTTTTTTTTCTGTGGGTGTTTAAATTTCAGGGTGGTGTGTGAGGCAAAGCAGCTTCAGATTGCCTCGTATTTTACCACCGTCTGCTTTACAGACTTTACATTTTTTTACCTAATTTGAATATACTTGCTTCCGTTTACACAGTGTGAAAACTGATGATAGTGCATAAATAGAAACGGTCCAAAATCACAGAATCCAGAATCACATTACCGTGGCACATTAACTTGGAAAGTTAGGATAATTTTTTCCTTCTCTTGTAAATTTCATTTCTGCAGATATAAAAACTCCGAAGACGTCTTTAGGTTCACTGATGGATTGTGGGTTTCTCTGCAGGGAGCCAAACCGTTCTGAATGACTTTATTTGTATCTCCACCAGAATTTATATTTTATTCTTTATTTAAAACTGGCGGAATTCCCTTTTAACTTCTGTAACTACTGTGCAGTACAAACTGTTATAATTAGGATAAGGATGCTGGAAGGATGGTGATATTTAACTGAAAGGTTTTTTTTTACCCCCAATATCACTTGTGTGTAAATTCACATGTAAATTCACTTCCATTGTTCACATCTTCCTGAATTCTTGATGTTTTTTGTTTTGAGTACTGAGTAACCGTGGACCGTGCACTCTGCAGCATCCCCGGTTCCAGCTGTGTACTGATTGGACGTTGATGGATAGGCCTGTCTCCATAGCGATACTACTTCTAATCCAACTTTAGTCTGAGGTTAAATGAGTTTAGCCATCGCTGTACCGCAACCTGCTGCTTTAAACGCACACTTTCTCCGTTAAATATGCAGCTGAGCTTTCCAGTACTGTGCGTTTTTAGCTTAAAGTAAGGATTAGCCCAGTTGACTCTTTCTCTTCCTTCTCCCTTTTATTTCTCTCTCTCTCTCTCTCTCTCTTTGGTGGAATCCCCATCCTCTCTCTCTCTCCTCCACTAGGATTTGTAGTAGAGGAGTTACCCTACTCAATTTTCACACTTCTCTCGGCCAATAGGATCGCTCCGTTCTGGTGACGCAGCGCTGCTGTTGATACACTGCTGCTTGGCAACAGGCAGTGTGTGTGTGTGTGTGTGTGTGTGTGTGTGAAGGGATGACCCAGTTTTTACTTGAGGTTACTACGAAACACACCCGCCTCATTCACAACATCCCCCAAAGCCTCCGGCAAATTCCGCATTCTACAAACCACCCGCTGATTTCACTTTCTGAGGTTCTCTGCGCTGCTGGTGCGGCGAATAATCCGTTCACGTATTCGATGCTTCTGATTGGTCTGTTTTGTCTTTAGAAATTTAAACCCTCTCTCTCTCTCTCTCTCTCTCACTCACTCTCTCTCTCTCTCTCTCTCATGGTTTGAGATAATACAGTTCCTGCATCGCCAGTGTAAAAAAGTCCGTCTCTTACACTGTGGAAAGTAACTCATTAATAAGGAACTCGTTAATAATAATGTACGTTACTGTAATAGGTGAGGTTTTTTTCTTCAGGATTTTCAACTGTTTTTCTTTTTTTTTTTTTTTTAATTCTAGCTAAATTACTTTAATTTGTGCCTAAATTGAACACATTTTATTTTTGTCGCTCCTATTATTCTTCAAAATTAGCCCAGTTATACTTTATTGGCACCCACAGTGCATAATAATTCTGATGATTCTCTCCAATCATTTTATCGCGTTCATTACCAGCCATCGTAGCTTTAGGCCCTCAATTTGGGTTGTAATTTGCAGCATCCCAGTAATTATCTGGATTTTAGGTTGTGTACAGTGAGACATCTAGCAGAATATGGATAAATACGCTAATTGATAACAGTATATGTTAAATGTTAATAATAATAATAATAATAATAATAATAATAATGTTTATAATACTCTCCTTGATTACAAAAATAGTGTTATTTATTTTTATATTATTTTTAAACATACAAAATTATTTGTCCACTCTTCATTTTGTAGATTCTTAAACGTGAATTACAGAAATAGTGACATAACAGGAGTGACAGTGACAAAAATACCACCGTCACTTGTATTTCAGGACTTTTCACAAGATATTTATTTCAGAGTTGAATCTTAAACACCTTTTCCATGTTAGACGGAGTCCCTGTTCGTTTCTCTGACTGTGTTTTGGAGTCTGGTTCGTCTCCCTGCCGTCGGCGGAGAGATCCCCCTCTCTCCTCGGGCTAGCTCGGAGGTGGCGAGAATCGTGTGCCAATCATGCCGGGGAGCTCAGGATGTGCGGGTTCTCCTTCACGGGAGCACTTTTTCATCACTTTCTGCCTCCCAGATCCGGTGAAGAACGCCTAATTTTGATTGGAAATGATGATTCTGTCATTTATCGGCCTTATGTTTGATTAATTCCACCTTGTTGCGTGTGAAGAGGAGAGATGAGTGCACCATTCGTGCCGAATCATGTGAGATTTTACCAGAATGTTGTTTTTTTTTCTTTCTCTCTCTCTCTCTCACAAAAAGAAGGTGAACGCAGTGGAACGAATGCGATGCAGGTGCTTTCCTAGCATGAGTGTGTTACTGTGGCAACCATTTCTGCCCTAGTTGGTGGATGCAGGTTTACTTTTTTCTTTTTTTTCATCTTTTTTCATCCTTTTTTTCCTCTATTATTGTTATTATTATCATTATTATTATTCGTTTAGTGAATTTCTTTTCTCGTAGTGCTCTTTGATTGCCTGTTTCTTTCGAGCCTTGAGCGTTCCTCTCTTCTGTGCAGCAGATCTTTGTATGGAGAGAAAGAAAGACCGAGCTCACGGGGTTTTGGTGGATCAGGGGTGAAAGAAATTGGTTCCAGAAGTCTTGTGTCCCCGTCCAGTTCATGGCTGCTGCCATTGTGTCCTTCAGCCGGGCTCTTAACCCCGAACTGCCGAAGCCTGAGGGAAGGAGCTTCAGGCGAATGTGAAACCGTGGCCTGATCTGTAACTGATGCATCTCACACATTTAGAAACGTTGCCCTACATACATACGTATACTTCTATAGGTTTATATATACATAAATAGTTTTTGCATACACAAATGTCCGTATTTATATTTTTGTATCATTTGTATAGTGTACTTTACAAATTGTATAGTGTATTTTTATTTTTATCATTGTTCTGTTCACTTTCTGCCGTAACAATGCAAATTTCCCACCTGAGGGACTAATAAAGGATTATCTTATCTAATCTTATCTTATCCTATATCACATGACAGAAGATTTCTTGTAAAAATAAATTGCCTCCCACAGCAGCTTCTCATGCCGCCGAATTCAGGCTTCAACGTGTTTCTCGTACGTTCTGGCTTTGATTAAACTGGGATAAGGCACGTCAGCCACGCTCTCATCCGATTGGCTGGACTAATATAGAAAGTCCTTACATAGCTCGCTTTGCCTTCTGCTTGTGGCGTCATGCTGTGCCAGTATGTGGTAAAAGTTACCTCTTCCTCTCCGCCTCGAGCTTCAAAACCTGCTCTAGCCACACCCTTAGCCATAAAAGAACCACAGGCATTAATATTCATAGGGAAGCTGATTAATTATGCATTTATTTTCCTGTATTATTCCGAATCACGTATCTGCTAGTGCAGCTCGTTTTGTGAAGTCACTTGTAACCCAGATGAGGCGTAACCCCCTTATCCAGCCATCGTTGGGAGCATTTGTGTACGTTGCTTTACAACATAAATAAAAGGTAAACGTTTAGGGGGGGTGCAGGAGGAAAAATAAATAGCTATTTTTTTAATATGTTTTTTTTAGACGAAATATATCCCTCGTCACGTGTGGCAACAGCCCGTCGTAGCCCACCGGGTACCCCGTGCCTTGTCACTACATGCAGCGTTCATTGGCATCTCATCAGAGTATTGTATGAGATGAAAGCAGTTTATAGCATTCGCAGTGAGCATTAAAAGCTAAATTATCCCAGTCCCCTGATCACAGGACTCCTGGAGCGCGCAGCAGAAAGCAGGTGTGCCTCTATCCCCATGCTACTTCATACTCCTGTTTCAGAGAGAAAAAAAAAACACCTTAAAGCACATTTGAGTCATTTGCATAAGAGCACTTCTTCTTGGCAACCATCAGAAATGACCCTCCCAAACTGCAGGGCAACTGCAGTTGAAGGCAAAGTGGCTTTTTTTCTTTTTTCCAAGCCTTTTTTTTTTTTTGTCTACATAATTGGAGGCTGTTGTCATTGTTTGTTGCTGCTTTTTCTATTCTGTAGTTATTCACTTTCAAGCTTAGAAATTGAAAAATGCCTGATGACAGAGTGCCAAAAATAAATAAATAAATAAATAAATAAATAAATAAAAACGGAAGTTCCATTGCGCCTGAACGACTGAATGATAAACTCACAGCTGAGCATAAATTCAATTTACCTGCTGTGGTTGTTTCTCATTATGGCTTTTCATTATAAAGCGCCGTCAGCATTGCCGTTCTGAGGAATCAGTTGTCAAAGCCGAAGCGCACCGAGTCGCTTCCGCACTCTAACGCCTGTTTCCATGACGAAGCTTGTTAGAATAAAAATAGCGGTTTGTTCTCGGTTGCGTAGCAGGACCCCGATGGGCTGTTCACTTCAGAAGGCCTGATTTGGATTAGTCCTCGTGCATGCATGCGTCTCGTATGATAGCCCTTTAGTTTGAAAGGTTTAACAAATGCTAGGGGGTTATCTGCCCTCTAAGAAGCCAAGCCGCACATCAAACATCGCCGTCCGCTCAGACCCGGGTAAACATGCCCAGAAACGCATCCGAAACACAAGTATGACCACACGGCGCTCGCGTGCTTCTCCGGGCCTTTGAAGTTGTTATCTTGTTAGCATTTGAAAGCCCCCGGGCCAGAGGCAGAGAAAGCCCTGAAACTCCAGGGAACACAGATGTGCTATTAACACACCAGCGGCCGTCCGCAGCTTACCGAGCCACAAAGGGGGAAATCAGCCAGCTAGCTGCCACCGTAATCTCACGCTTCGAGGCCCAGCCGTCCGCCGGCCGCCGCTGACCTGCTCGTGTAGCGCCGTCGCTTTTCTCGTTCTGAAAAGATCGCTTTGAGTAGTCGCTGTGTGCGGCATGCCATTGCAGTCTGTCTGAACTGATATTATCCTCAAGGTGATAATATGGGAGCTATAGGCCTTGAATCAAGCCTCTCTTTTCTTTCTTTGTGGATGAGCTTCAGTATTACAGGGCTGCTCTGACCTTGACGAAGTTCTCAGGTCTTCAGACTAGTCTCAGCCTCAGACAGTCCGTAGGACATGTGTATCTAAGCCACAACTATTAGTATTTTTTCTGTTACGTTCCGTCTATCCCCATGTGAATATGTACATACTTCTGAGCAACAGTTGCCTATTCTTTGCAGCAGGACAAAGAGTTTAGTAGGCACTAGAAGCTAGTAGGTATCCTCGCATGTTTGTGTGAAATATCTTTGCATGCCACTCTTCTCCACAAGTGCGTTTTGTTGTAGCCCAGTTGCGTTCTATACACCTTAGTGGTTCTCTGCAAAGTGTGCTTCATGGACATTCAGATATTTTAACAAACGGTAAATTGTTGTCATACGGCGAAACAGCTCCTTATATGGAAGTTCCCCCCAGTTTGTGTTGATGCTCGAGGTGTCAGACGTCATGCTGAGCTTTTTTGTAATTAAAAAAAAAACATGTAATAATAGTAATAATAAACGCTACTGGGGTTTTAAAAATGGTGTCATACGCAAATGAACATAAAGAAGAAAAATGAAGAAATTTCTTTAGTTTTAGATTTTAGAAACAAACGGAGAAAACACAAGATCTTTGAACCCGGAGAACTTTCAGGATAGTCTCCGCCCACAAGTGGGAGGGGAAAACCCGCAGAGGGAGGGGCTCCGGAGAGCGGCCGAGCGGCGGCGCGCCGAGAGAAAGAGCAGCAAATGGCGAGCGTGTAGGAGAACCAACACCGGTTCTAGACTGTTTTACACCGATTACATTTACTGACATCTAAGGGTTAAGGATGATTCCAAACCGTAGGGAGTGAAGATGTTAATTTGGAAAGAAACATCAAGCTGCATAGGGAGGCTGTCAATTCACAGGAAAAGTTTTTGCAGGAAAATTTACCCATTGGTTACTGCACGCCTCTTGAGAAGTGTGTGTTTCTTTGGGTTTGATGTTGAGGAGCATCCGAATGAAGGTGTTTGATCAACTGCACTTCCCTTAACCCACACCTCTTGCTCAGTGTGCATGAAATATTAAAGGTGCTGCTTAGGGATCCTATGAAATGGAATATAGCAGATGTTGTGAGGCTACAGACTAAATCAGTGGTCACCAACCCTGCTCCTGAAGATCTACCTTCCTGCAGACTTTGGCTCCAATCTTAATCAACCCCACCTGATCCGTCTAATTATTGCCCTCCGAAGTCCCTGATTAGCTGAAGTGGGGTGCGCTGGTTTCAGGGTAGACGCGAAACGTGCGGGATGTTTGATGTCCAGGAGAAGCCTTATTCCTATACAACCGGTGATCATTAGAGGATTAAAAGCTTGAAGCAAAGTGTGAATTTAAACAGAGTGCCACAGATGCAATCACGAGGTGGAGAGAGAAGTGGTTTTCACACCGTGAGGAAAATTTCAGAGTTCCATTGGTGGGCATCACAGTAAACTGTTCAACTTCACCATGAGGCCAATTTGGAGAATCAGGATTTTTACAGGAGCCAAATTAGACCTTTTTTTAAACAAGTATCTCCTTTAGAAGAGGATTAAGATTGATAATACCGTCTTTTGGAATCTCATACCTTAAAATGTGACATTATTCAGAAACAACAATACATTATTTGGTAATCAGGGCTCCTGAGGATCTTAAAAAGCTTTAGAAAGACTTAAAATAGATTTTAGAAATTTCATCTCATAAAATATTTTTATTATTTACTATTAGAGATTTCTGACCAAAATACACTGTCAAATACACTGGAACAACCATGTTAATATTGTGCTCAGACCACGTATTCGTGATTTTTGCAGAAGGATTAAAATAAAAAACATTCAGTACGCCATATTCATATTCATATGGTGGAAGTGGTGTTACTTTTGCTGTGTTGGGGTCTTAAAAAGGTTTTAAAAACCAAATTAGGTTCAACCCTGTGGTTACTGACAACTAAGCTGGAAGTTCTGTAGTTATGAGAGACAGAGAGAGAGAGAGAGAAAGGAATTGATTGAACCATGGCTCCACATAGAGACCCTTTTAGAGTTTAAAACCTTGATTTTGAAAAAATGAATATTGCCCGGCTCTACTGGGCTGTGCTTTGATATGCACTTTTGTAAAATAACCACCTTTGAAAGCTTTGTGTGCTGTTGACCACAGCCCTGCTGGTTCCTAATCTACTCCGGCTTTTAGAAAACCACTAGAAACTTCAGTCGTTCCTGCTCAACTAATTCTGCGTGCGTTTCTAACCTGAGCCCGGAGGAAAATAAAGCCCGGGAACTTTGGCCAGTGGCAGTTGCACTCTCTCGAGGTACAGCGGTCCGTACAACAGGAGAACCGTGCTCTTGACATCAGAACAGAGGAAGTGGGGGGGGGGCTCCAGCGAAGCCAGGAATCGAGCCCCCGTCAGCGCGAGGGACTGAAAGAGCCGCTCTCTGAGAGCGTGGGCGGAGACGTGTGCGGAGATGTGTGGAACGACACAGTCACTGCACAAATAAAAGGAAAAGACACTCGACTCCTGACAAAGAGTGGCGAGAAGGCCCCTGTCCAGGAGCCCACCAGGGAGCGGGACAGAAAGTAATAGAGGGCCATCCGTGTGCTGGCGAGCGTGAAACGTCCGAGCGCCCCTCCTTCCGGTGGGGCTGAAGGAGAGACTCCATTAGAGCTGCGAACTCAGTGCAGACGCTGTTTTCTGTGCTCTAGTTTAAGGGGTTTTGTTTGTTGAATCTATTGTTTTTTTCTTTTCATTCAGTGTATTCTGCCGTGTTGACGCAACACACACACCCCCGCTCCACAAAAGAAGAGCAAAAGAACAAAAAAAATCTCACTTTGATGTTTCCAAATGCCTCGCAGGGTGGTATCAAATATTGATCACTTTCTTAGTTCTTCGGTGGAAATTACAGAAGAGCTTTGTAAATCAGAGCGGCGGCGAAACGCTGACCCCTACATAAAGCATGATGAGGCGTTTGTCTTATTCATTACTCCCCCCCCCCAACGCCGCGGTGTTTTTTTAAAGACTCCCCCTGCGCTGCGTGTGGACTGAGGGATGGCGTCCTGCGCTGCTTTAATGCAGGCGTCTCCTCCCTGGACAATCAGACGCTTCCTTGTGTCCCTTCATTTATGTTCTTCTCCCATTTATTTATATATCTATTTCCCAGAGTGCAGTATTACCTGTCCAACACTGTGGCTGCCTCATTCATCACAAACGCAGGCCTGCACCGGGCCCTGTGTGAGGACCTACCATACTCTCTCACACACACACACACACACACACACACACACACACACACACACACACACAAACACACACAAACACACACACACACACTTTACTTGCTCCTCATGAATGCATTTTTCACACGCATGCTCCTGTATTGTGCCCGGTTTCTTGTCCTGTCACTTTCCCTGTCGCCCATCGCTGCCTCTGCTGTCCCACCACACACAAATGGGACACTACAGGACACACATACACACACACACACACACACACACACACACACACACACATCAGCATGAGCAGACATGTGTTGCCAGTCTGTGACACACCACCTCTTTTTTTAATTGTAAATTATTGTTGTGTTATTGTCTTGGTGTTTTGTCTGTCTGTTTGCTTGTTTGTTTTGTTGTTTTTTAAATTGCATACAGTATGTTTTACAAATGGGTTGTGCACTGCATGGAGTAGAACACACACACACACACACACACGTACACACACACACACACAAACACACACACACACATTAGCATGAGTAGAAACCCAGCAGACACTCTAAGACAGCTCCGTTTTAATTGCACCTTGTTACTGAGCTAATGCATTGTTTGTTTATTTGTTTATTTCTCTTATTATTTTGCTTTGGCACACGCAGCATAATCCCACAAATGGAAGATACATTACAAAGTGCCTACACACACACACACACACACACACACACACACACACACACACAGCAGACTATACTATGACACATAAGCTTTTTTGTACTTCATGAACTTCATAACTGTTTATCTCTTTCTGTCTTTTTCTTTTTCTTTCTTTCTATCTTTTTTTTCTTCCCTCCTTCGTCTTCCCTTGTTGGTTTTATTCCTATTTTCTTTGCGTCTCTTTCCTTCTTTCTTTTTTCCCCTTCTTTTCTTCCTTTCTCTTTCCTTTTTTGTTTTCTTTTTTTGTTTCTCTTTGCATCTTTCTTTCTTTCTTCTTTCTTTCTTTCTATTTGATTGTTTTCAAGCATATGCAGTGCATGTCATAGGTGGAATATACACTACAGGAAAGAAATATGTATGACACACACACACCCAGACACACACACACACACACACACACACACACACACACACACACACACACACACACACACAAATACGCACACACCCATCGCGCG
>JBBPCZ010000121.1:5486-24365 GCA_037974445.1 Brycinus macrolepidotus | reverse complement strand
GAGGAATTTAACAGACACTGGCATGGAACGGTTCTCACACTCATAGAGATGCTGATTTAAAAATAAATTGCAGTGCTATCTTATTTTTTTTACGGAGCTGCATATATATATATATATATGTATATGTTATAACATCATAGTTAACATATAACATCATAGTTAAGTATAGATAGTAAAGTAGCTTCTGCGATGCATTGGGAAACACAATTTATTTCAATATAATTGAATGGCAGAGTTAAAAAGGAGTCATTGAGAAACAATATTAGTACATTAGTTTTCTTTCATTTTTTGAAACCAAGGACTGAAACCCACACAGATAAATGGTAAAGTCAGGGCAGGGCGACATGTTGACCTTTTCAGAGAAAGGCAATTCAGTGAACAGTGCATTTGACTTTCCCTTAATTCACTTTCATACCCAGACACCCCCAATCACCACGGGAAAATGGTTTAATCCAGTTGAGCATGGAGTTAATATAAACACCGGCTCATTCATTCACTGTCTCTACTACTCTTCCCTCCTTTATTAAGGGAACGGGTTTGTAGGAGACAGAATACGAGCCTTTAGAAAAAGAATCAAACTGATAATAACAATAAGGCCAATTTTTATTTCCCCATTATCGCATTTTCAGCCGTGTGTATGAATAATGGAGGAGGGAGTGAGGGATGGAGGTGGAGAGAGGAGTTTCTGGACCATGTCCAATTGCCAGAGACACATACAGGAAAAACAGCCAGGCAGATGAAGACATATTTACATGAGAACTCTCTCCTCACCCCCTCACTCTCTCGCTCTCGCTCTCTCTCCTCCTCTCTGTTTTTCACTCTCATTTATTCTTTCTTTATCGCTCTCTCTCTCTCACACTCTCTCTCTATCTCTCTCTCTCTCTCACTCTCTCTCACTCTCTCGCTCTCGCTCTCTCTCCTCCTTTCTGCTTTTCACTCTCATTTATTCTTTCTTTATCGCTCTCTCTCACACACTCTCTCTCTCTCTCTCTGTCTCTTGTTACTGCTCTCTCTACCTTTTTCTCTATCTGTCTCACTCTCTCCTCCTCTCTGCTTTTCATTCCCATTTATTCTTTATTTATCTCTCTCTCTCTCTCTCCCTCCCTCCCTCATTTGCTCTTTCTCTCTCTCTCTCACCCCATTTCTCTCTCTAGCTCCCTATTTCTCCCTCTTTATTTTTGTATCCACTGAAAATGTTCATCTGAATGAATTTTTTTTACTTAAAGCTGCGGCTTCAGAAACTCTCTCGGACGAGTTATCACACACGAGGGAGGAGAAACGCTCACTGAGTCGTTTCCTATTTCGCCAAACCCCGTCCCTACTTAAATATTTCACTTTACCCTAAAACCTCAGGCTATCACCGTTACTCAGTTAAATTAGATTACTCAAATAAATAAATAAACCTCACTATATATATATACATACATATGTATGAATGTGTGTGTGTGTGTGTGTGTGTGTGTGTGAAAATTAAGGTCTTTACTTATGGCTTGGCAGTTTGTATGATAATAATGCATATTTTATATTCACCTCTCTAATCAGAACTCATTTATCTGCATCATTTTTACCATGTATTATTTTTGTATTCATTTTAAATGTCTTTTTAAAGATTTATGTATTTTTCCTGTGTTTGTTTGTCATTTTTGAAATGGTTAAAAGACTTTACTTGGTCTGCTATTGTTCGGTTAAGTCCCATTTTTATCATTTTGCTTTTTCTCAGAACGGTATTGAACGGACACCCCTGAGACTAGTTCCATATTCCAGTCGCGGTTAAAATGAAGTGAGCATATTGTGCCATTTTGGACATTTTTGTGTCTGTTACGGCTCGCTGTTCATTTTGTGCTCCTGTACGGTTCTGGCGGTTCTAATGGAAGGGAACAGAGTGTGCCGGGATCTCGAGTGCGTGTTTAGATATCTCAATAGTTGTTTTGCATTTAGAGAGCAGATGGCAGTGCTGAATAACCGGGTGGGTCTAACACCGTCTTCTCACTGAAGGTTGTCATGGACGTGTGATGGAGCTCAAAAACGTTTTTCTCCCTCATCAGCCTTAAATTTGTGTATCTTTTAAGCATTCTCTCTCTCTCTCTCCCTCTCTCTCTCTCTCTCTCTCTCTCTCTCATTCTCTCTCTCTCTCTCCCTCTCTCTCTCTCTCTCTCTCTCTCTCTCTCTCTCTCTCTCTCTCCCCTCTCGTTTACCTGTCCTCTGTTACCTCCCTACCTGTGGGTGGGTTTGCATTTGCCTTGATTCAAAAGAAAACCCCCACTGTGTCCTTGAAGTGGGGAGTTGAGATTATTTTCAGGAGAAAAAAAAAATCCATAAAGTTGTCACCCTCACTCTGTGTCCATCCCTCTCTCTATCTCTCTCTCTCTCTCTCTCGGTCTTTCTCTCTGTCTACCTCTCTCTCTCTCTCTCTCTCTCTTTCTCTATTTCTCTCTATCTCTGTCTCTGTCTTTCTCTCTCTTTCTCTCTCTCCCTCACTTGCATAAACACTCCCCCCTCCTCTTTCTCTCATATGAAAGGGAGTTTTGTCATCTGACCTTTACCAGATAAAAACACATGTTTATATACCCTTTGAAACACATATTTTATCATGCTTTATTATATGTTTGTGAACTTTGATCTTTTGTATTGGCTATTCATCTATTTACATGATGAGCAATTATAAGAACCGTTTCTGTCTGGAGTGCATATTGAATGAGGCACGATGCAGGACAGCCAATGAGAATGCAGATCATTTGCATACAGAACAGCCTGTTGGAGTGAAGGGAAATCATGGAAAAAGTGAGTGATGACTGATTCTGGCGCATGAAGCCACACAGACGCTGTAAGTGGACCTGAGAGGAGAATAAACTGAGGAGTGTGTGGGATGGGAGCGCGGTGAGGAAGTGTGTGTGAGTTGCGAGGGGATGATGTATGAATAAAGTCCGGAGCGTCTCGGGTTCGGGTCAGCGCTGCTCTGCCCTCCGGCTTGTTGTTGTTGTCGTAAAAGTCTGTTTCAGGCTAAAGGTCTAAACACAGGACTGACCACGACGCTTAAGGAAGAAAGATGGGACTCTAGGTGGACCGTGTGTGTGTGTGTGTGTGTGTGTGTGGGTGTGTGTGTGTGTGTGTGTGTGTGTGTGTGTGCGCGTGTGTGTATGCATTCATATTTACACTCAGTGACCTTTTAGTAAAGCTAAAACAGGAAACGAGTTGGCTCATCTCTCTCTCTCTCTCTCTGTCTCTCTCCCTCTCTCTCTATCTTTCTATCTATCGTTTAGTCTTGTAATTCACTTTTATTCCTTCTTTTTCTTTCTTTCTTTTTTCTTCCTTTCTTTCTTTCTTTCCTTTTCCCATCTGTCTCATCTTTCTCGTTTGCTTTCTAATTTTCTCTCTCTCTCTCTCTCTCTCTCGCTCTGTCTCTCTCTCCCCCTCGCTCTCTCTCTCTTTATCTTTTTTATCTTATTTCACTTTCTTTCTTTCTTTCTTTTCACTTTTTCTTTCTTTCTCCCTCTCTGTTGTTTTCTTTCTTTTGTTTAATTAATTCTCTTTCTATCTCTCTCTCTCTCTCTCTTACACTCACACACACACACACACATACACACACACACTCACACACTGCCACGTCTGGTCTCTGGATTTTGTTGTTGTTTACAGTAAGCTCGTCTCTCAGACAGACCCGTTCACCTCCCGCCCCGCGTTCGCCTCCTCCACCTGCCCACTGTCATCATCAGAGCTGATAAATGCAGAACGTGGGAGAGTGAAAATAACTGCTCTCCACATCCAGCTCCTCGCTCCTCTCTCACCGTGGAGCTTACAGAAGCTCGGGACGGCAGGAGAAGCAGCGCGCGTCTGTTTTCAATTTGATTTTATGTGTCTGGTGCTCTCTGGGTCCTCTGTAGCATTTCTGAGTCATTTTTTTTTTCCAAAGTCACTTTCCAAAAACATGAACTGAGCTCCGTAAAAGAGGAAAAACTCCCCAAGAACATGAGGAAGAGCCCTGGAGAAGAACCAAACATCAGAGGACCCATGCTCCTCACCCGATAGTGAATTACTCTAAACAGTTTACAGTGAGAGAATTTTTTCTGAACTAAAGGCTTCAGATCAGAGAGATGTTAGAAAACTGTCGGAGAGTGAAGAGTGGATGAGAAGCAGGTTGCAAGATTAAAACGTGTCCCATCATCCCCCTCTTACAGGAAATGACCTAAAGCTGGTGTAGGGGCAGTAACAGTCCCCCTGTGGGCCATCTGAGGTAACGGGGTGTGTGTGTGTGTGTGTGTGTGTGTGTGTGTGTGTGTGTGTGTGTGTGTGTGTGTGTGTGTGTGTGTGTGTGTCTGGCCAGTGGCGTCAGTGCTGATGACTCCGATCCCCTGTGATATTGCCTCACTCCCTCTGGCTTCTCTCTCCGGGCTCTCCAGGGCCTGTTAAACATCCCTGCACTGCCCTAAACACACACACACACACACACATATACACACACACCACACACTTTTTACCAGACAGCACGTCTTAAGCCGCTAACGTGGCGCAGCCTTAATAGACCACTTGATGAGTCCACTTGAAGTTCAGGGGATGGAGAATTGGAGAGGGAGGGTGGGCACTTAAAATCTATAAAATATAAACAGACATCATCCCACCATTATTGGTAATAGCTTCTCTGCCAGATGCTGCACGTGTGTGTGTGTGTGTGTGTGTGTGTGTGGTGTCTGTTTTGACTGGGAGAGAAAGAGAGAGAGAGGGAGAGATACTGGAAATCATAATAATTGATGTTCTTGGTCTCTTTATTTATCTGTTTTTTAACAGCATTTTATATCCCAAATAATTGGAACACTTGATGTGGGCATCTCTTTTCTATAAGAAGAGTGGTCACTATTGATTATACTGGAAATTGAGTGACTGACTTTCTTATTATTTTTTTGCTGATTAGTCCAAATTAATTATAAGGAGCCTAGACTGCTCTTCTAATGAGGCAAAATAGAGAGCAGCCAATAAGAAAAGAGGTTATTTACATATCTCAGTCTTAGAGATGCAGTGAGAATAACCAGCCTGATTCTAAGGTTGGAAAATGGTCATGCAAAAATCAATATCGACTGATTTTCTCTCCTAAAAGCTCAGTGAGAAAATAACACTAAAAAAGCTTTTAAAAAGATATCATTTCTGTTTATATAGACACACTATAAAGTAAAAAACGCATTTAAATGATGATGTCCATCATCCTGCTTCTTACTGGAAGGTCAAGGAAGTTCACACTACATGATTTTAACCCTGATTTTGGAACGGTTTTTAGAAATTACCATCAAAGCCTCATGTTAGTTGTATACGTGTGAAATGTTCAGAGGTTCTTCAGAAGCTTTCCCATTCCTCACAGACATCCGCCGGATTTCTAGTAAGACACAAGGTGAGGGGAAACTCAGGGGAGGAGTTTATACGTATTTTTTATTTTCAAATTCTTATCTTTTACCTGTTTTTTTCACTGCAAATCCATGCACAAACAACTTGAATCAGTCACTTATTGCCATTTTTTTGTATTTTTGTGACAAAACATAGTCTGGAGACCAGACAGACTGGGTGGAGATTCCTCAACAAAAATGACATGACGATTTTTTAATTTTGAATTCCTTTTCCTTGTTTTTTCATTGCAAATCCGTGCACATACAGCTTGAATCACTCGCCATTGTTCATGTTTTTGTGACAAAACACAGTTTGACAGACTGGTGGGAGATTCCTCCTGGTGTGACCCCCTGCCCCAAGATGTGTGAAATCCACAACAAGTACATCAACAAAAACGACATAAACAACGATTACAAGACAGCAAGTTGTCTAGTGTGAACAGTACAGCTTTTAAAGTCCTGTAGTGAGTCCAAGGCATAAGACAGAGCAGTAGGAGAACTTAAAAATAAGCATAATTATCTTGCAAACTGTCAGTCATGGCCAGTTCACTGAGAAATGAAACCGAGCGATTAATTAAATTTAATTGTTTAATCCTGACAGCAGCCTTACTAATAATACACCACGGGTCAGTTTCTTAGACATGGATTATGTCTAGTCTTGGACTGAAGTGCTGTGCCAGTGGTGAATCATCACTCCATCACTCCTGAGAACACAGTTCTACTTTTAAAGACCACTCTTCTGTGAGAAGCCAGTGAACTTTCACTAAATACCTGTGGTAGTTTTTTGACATTCACAGCATATGGCACTTTGAGAGGCTGCTGTTGTTTTACCAGGTGGTAGTTTTCAAAAAAGTTGTTCGTTTTTGCCCTAGATTAAGAGTCCCTTATTTGGGGACTCTTATATTCGTCACCTAGTACAAAATGATGCATAAACTTTATACATTTACATTTATGGCGTCATTTATTAGACGCTTTTATCCAAAGCGACTTCCATTCCCTAACTACAGGGGGCAGTCTCCCTGGAGCAAATTGGGGTGAAGGGTCTTGCTCAGGTGGTGCTGAAGGTAGGATTCGAACCCATGACCTCTTGGTCCAGAGGCAAGTATCCTACCCACATAAGAGGTCTATAATACAGCACACGTTTCCCAGAGTGTCCTACGCCTAAACGATCTAAATTAAATGATGATAGTGTCTGTTTTTTCGGTATCTCCCTTCAGACATGGGAGCAGCTGAAATGTTTCAGGGAGTTAAACTGGAGAAGGCGCTGGTGTGGATAATGACCATGTTTGGGTCATTACCCACACAGTTAAAGGTCTCCAGGAGAACACTGAGGCTGATTGGCTGATTGATTTCGCCCGCGCGCTCCCGTCCTGTGTGCCAGCTATTAGTCACGTAGACGCCGAGGTGCTCCAAGCAATGCCCATCGACCGCGTCCATAGTATGGCTAACAAAAGAAACCCCATTACCCATGTAGCGTAATTCGTTTTTGTGCTGTGCATTTGCTGCTTTGTAAATAGCTGCAACAGGTGCCTACAGTCCAAAACAGGCCATTTTCATTTTCAGCGTGACACATGATCACATCATTTTACTCATTTTTCATCATTTTCGTCATATTTCATCATTTTAATCATGCCTCTTTTGTTTGTTGGTGGAAATGGGGCCTTGGTAGGCCTTGGTAGTGCACATAAATCAAATAAATACATTAAAAGTAAACGTCATTTCAACCGACATTTAATACAGATGTTTTTTTGTTTTTTTACGAGAGATACAAAATGAGTGGTCTAATAGTCATGTAGCTTGCGACGACAGCTTTGCAACAGTAAACAGAATCGGTTTGCCTCCTCATCCAAGAGAGCAAAAGGTCTCCACTCTGCATTGTGTTTTCATGTACAGTTAATTGAAATGCTCTCCCTAAGAAGCCCGGGCCTGCAAATAGCTTGATCAATACGCAGTGTGATGTGTAAATTGATCTTTAAAGTAGTCATCTCGCTTAGTGAAGTGTTCAATCAGTCTAATTCAACACAGCTCAGGTCTCGTGTGGTCTTTAGCCAATTCATTTGCTGAATTTTCAATGAAAGGATTTCCAATGCCGTTTACCGCATAAGCGGTGGGGACCGCATTGAAGACGGGGGCTGCATTCTATCAGGGAGAAAATGGATGTTCCACACTGATTTTCTCTCTTTTTTTGTCCTCCAAACAACTCACAAGACCACACATTCCTTTCATTCTCCTTCTACGGCGGCGAATGCACAAAAAGAACTTATTTCATTTAATTTCACTAAGGTGATAAATGAATCAAGTGAACCACAGACACTCAAAAGGAATCAAAAGGATAGAAAAAAAACATTCACAATCCTGTCTGCTTTATTCATGATTGTGAAATGCAGGAAAAATCACAGTTTAATGCCTATTGTTAAGAGATACCATAACGCTTGATAAACCACTCAAGAGCAGCTGTCCAGTCTCATCGTCGTGTTCACAGCGCTTTATGTGAGATGCTTATGTAACGTTATGTAAAACTGTAACATTAAATAGATTTTAAGAAATACAATCTCAGCTAGGGTGAATTGTCCATAATCTTTACGAATTGAATCTCAGTTATGACCTTAAATGCGTAAATATGTACTGATTGTTATGCCGTGAAGTATCCGGACACTTCTGTTGATTCGAATTGAGCTACTTGAGTTTGTACCTTGATCATGTCAGGCACAGGTGTTCAGTTGAGCACAAGCAACCTCCAATAAAAAGAACTGAAAACTAGAATGGGATGCTCTGGAACAGCCAAGCACAAGGCCAAGGTCACCACGACCAGGACCAGATGTCGACTAGAGGGATAACACTGGGCTGTTATTAGACGTTTTTTTGGGAAAGTTCATTGGCTAACCACAGAATCGTTTTTTCCGAAAGTGGTCTTCAAAAGTGGAACCATGTTTTCCGATTAAAAATTTGTGGAAATTTCAGCTTCTTATCTTTAGTTTATGGAATTATTGTGCACACAAGATCAAAAATAATTAGGAGAAAAGCTGTGTTTCTGATAGTTTTATCTGGAGGGTCCATTAGAGATGCTTTGTTGATGATCCAATATCCATTAGACCTTCTAAAAGATTGTGTTATCTAATGTGTCTCTAAACTTTAACCTTAACCCTAGTTTTGTTGATAAACCGCTGAGTTTCATCATATAGTTGTTTTAACAGTGAAAGTATCTGTAGATAATCCATAGGGGAAAATAACTTGTGACCGGTGAGAGATTAGAAGAGAAAGAAACAACAAAAAGCACACGCACGAGGGGCTTTCTCGACTAAAAGAGAAAAAGTGTGCTCTTTCCGGGCTGCTCGAGGCCTGGACTCTGTACGTGTTCTGTAAAAGGGCTGAAGGAGTCGAGCAGCTGGTTGTTATTAGGGCCAAACAGGAGAGCACATGGAGGAGCTTCATCCAGCACACACTTCACAGACTGACAGGCTGGAGATGCTTATATATTATTCCTTTAGATTACACGTCCCTGAGCTCACAGCTGGATTTGGAGCGGGGAAAGACGGCGCTGCTCCTGTACAAAGGCTTTTAACCTTAAAGGACAGTCCCAGCCATTTTTCAGCGTTTGCTGGTGTTTGCTTTGCTTGGCAGATGGCTGTAGATTGGGAGCGAGAACGTCCTTGGAGCAACATGTGTGCAAGGCTGCAGTCTGCACAGGCAGAGGTTTGAATTACACTGTAATAGGCTCTACATCAGTGGGTCTTAATCCCAGGCCAGGCTGATCCCTACACACTGCGTAAGTGTAATGTTTTCCTAGCTCTCAGGCAGCCCATTCACTCCACAAATCAGGGCCTGATAATTGGCTGATGAACCGAGCCAGGTGTGTCGGAGCAGGGTAAACACTGAACCGGTGCTGAAGTTCAGCCTCACTGTATTCTCCCAACACGTCTGCTATCGCCGTGTCAAATGATATTTAGCTTTGCATGAACCATTAAAATGATATTTAACTTTGCAGTCCATGTCTGAAGCTTAAAATCACCTTAGGTCTTTGTGCTCAGTCTTAATCTCACGTTATATCACGTAATTCTTCAAGTTATGTCTAGTCTTTTGATCACTCAAGACTTAAAAACCAATCGTAACAATAGAAATCAGCAGTTTTCTCCAATAAGAGTGAAAAATGCATCAAGCAAAAGAAAATACATGCTGTAAGGTATTGGTTCCCAACCCTGGTGCTGGAGGCCCCTGTGCACGTTTCAAACGTATCCATTCTCCCGACACCCCTGATCCAAATAATCATCTAATTAACGTGTCATTCCTGGGTTGAGGTGAGTATGTTAGAGCATGAAAACAGTAAAATATGCACGCCGCGGGGACCGCAGGGCCAGGGGTGAGAACCTGTGATGTAAGGCAGGACGTTTACTCTCCACAAAGGGACTAAAAACGTTCGTGCATCTATTAGCGGACGAATTTGCAGTTAGAATTCTGTTCCAAGCGTATTAAACTCCCAGTGTTGATGATATCATGTAATGAGTCCTAGCTGTTGGATTACAAAATTATTTATTGCAACACAGATCACCCAAAACCACCATCATAAAATGGCCAACTGCTTGTTAGTAGCAGAAAATGTCCGATTTTATTTGTGCACCCCTAATTTCTGTGTGTTTTGAACTGTTTTCACATGATATTTCTAAATTGGCCAGCAAAATCAGAATCAAAAACTTTATTGATCCTGGAGGAAGTTGCTTATGTAATGACTACAAAGACACAGAGACAAGAACAATATAATAATAATAATAATAATACATTTTATTTATAATGCACTTTTCATTAGCAAAAATCTCAAAGTGCTACATTAAAAACAACAAAAGACAACAACAAAATAGATAAAACACACTAAATAGATAAAATATATCAGCAATTATATGCTTTCCTAAATAAGAAAGTCTTCAGATTTGCTTTAAAAGAGTCCTGGTTCTGTGTAACTCGCAGCTGGACAGGAAGATGGTTCCAGAGCTGTGGGGCAATAGAGCAAAAGGCTCGATCCCCCATGGTACGGAGCTTAGTAGAGGGAATTTGAAGAAGCATGCCACCTGATGACCTGAGGATACGGTTGGAGGTTTGTAAACAAATTAGATCCTGAAGATATAAAAAAATAAAGTCTAAATAAAAATCTGTAGAAAATACACTATGCTATATACATAAATGCTGGGTGTTAATACTATAGATAAGTAACACAGTTAAATGAAATCTACCCACACAGATGGTAGTTTGGAGTCCATTACTGCACTTAGTAGAGATCGGTAGTAATATTAAGTAATAAAAAGCAATATTGACGTAAGTAGTGCTATTGCACATGAAGACTATTGCACATAAGCTACTGCACATAATGAAGTGATTTGAAAATGACACATGTTGCGGTTAAGGATATATATAGTAGTCTAATCTACGGATTTATGTGAAGCCAAAGAGACTGATGCTTTCCCACTTTGCCCTTTAAAACTGTTGAAAAACGTGGATGTTCCTGTCTTTTTAAGGAATGCTGCTGACACGCCTGGTGAAGATCGTGCACAGCGTGAAACATTACTAACAGGCAGCATTAGGTTTCAGACGATAGCTGCGTTAGCGTCGTTGGGTCGGACTGTCTTATATCCAGAAGATCAAAGTCCTGCCCGAGCGTTCCCCTTTCTGTAGGAAAATTCTTTGTGGCGCAGATCACCTGTAGTAACAAGTCACACTTAAAATGCGCTGAGAACGTGCATTAGAGCGTGCACGCAATGTTTGATCCACCTTCTGCAGCGGGGGCCCGTGTGAGGAGTTCAGCATGTTCTGGATGTGTTGAATTGTTAGTGTTTGTATTGCGTTCAAGGGTGCTGAATACAAGAAAATGCCTTTTTTGATGGAGATGAAAAATCCCAGGTTGCCCACTCGGCTGCCCCCCAGATACACACACAGACACACCTCCGTAGGTGACAGGTGACATGTCTTCTGTCATCAACTTTCGCTTGTGTCAGAATCATTGGAGCTGCAGAGTCTCTCCAGAGAAAAGTGTGATTGCGGTGCCCTCACTCTCTCTCTCTTTCTCTCGGTTTCTCCCTCTCTCTGTCTCGCTCTCTCTTTCTTCATCATCTCGTAATATGAAGTATGGCATTCTGTCAGAATGAAAGCTTGTTTTCTGTTGAGTTATGATACCTGTGAGGCCCTGCACACAGAGATTAGCTCATGGCTGTTTAGCTAACCCGATAGAACAGATGGCCTGTCCAGTCGCCTGCCATGTCAATAGATATTGTGATGTTTAAGTCCTGCAAATGGACGCAGGCCCTGGCGAGGCCGGCCCCGGCTGCAGTTTCTTGGTTCTGTTCCGTACAAGAGCATTTTTCTTCTCCTCCGGACCCTTGTGACATTCAAGTGCTTTCCTTTTTTCCCCTTTCTTTTTCCTCCTTTTCTTTTTTTTTTGAGTTGCTTTTACACTGCAACATTAATGATAGTGACCCGTGTTTGAACTCTTGCGGCTGCCGCACTGTTTCCCCTTCCAAAGTGCACCTAGGACTGTTTGTACAAAGTGCCTTCAGAGTGTCATGTTTCAAACAGTCGGAGCGTCTGTCTTTAAATAATTTATTCCTATAAAGATGTCTTGACATACCATTTAATATTTATTGGATTAAAAAAAGTGGCATGGAGGGACGTCTGACATGTAAAAAAGGAGGAATGGATGGGAAATGTGTATTTTAGCATCTGTTAGGCAACGTTTTCTTTTTCAATGAGCGCGCGTTTTGATTTACCGTCAAATTCGATAAAGCTCGCAGCTGTTTTCTCTCAAATCTCATATTTGATAACTCATAGAAAAAATGATGAATGGTATTCCCCTCCCAAGGTGGGTCTGGTTTCAATTAGAAGCTTCTAGAAGCTCCGGGAAGGGGCTAATAGCTGGACTGAAAAATGACATATTACTCCAAATTATCCCGCACCGTGTTTTGATAACCTTCCTTGAATACAAGTGTGGTATTCTTTTGTGGCTTTGCTTCATGCTTTCAGTTCGGCTCTCATAACAAATCTTTGGGATTTAAGTGGTGGGCTGAAAAATTAGTTGAGTGAATGTGTCTTCGGGGAGCGCTGAACCTGGGACGGATTTTCGTCTGTTTTTCATTTCTCCGCCTCGTCAAGGACGTTGCAGAGATGTGCAAGTTGATACTTGAAGGTGACCTGCAACTATTTTTGGCTGACTGCTAACAGCAATTGTATTTAGGGAAAAAAGAGCCCAGAACATTGTTTGTATAAAAGCACTGCTTTGTTGTAATTTCTCTTGTGAAGTTGGAAGGATGGAACATCTTTTAGTTTTTTAAGAGTGGTGCTGAAACGTTATTGGAGGTGCATCATTCTGACTCAGAGTATCCATCTCCACAGTCTGTCCTATATAAAAGACCCAGGGCTCTGTCTACTGAATGTCCATCATATAGAAGAAAGCATATAATTAAGAGGTTGTGTATGTATTTTTAATGCAGCATCTTGCAAGATATAACTTAAACTTCCTTATAATTAGAACATAGCTGTACAGTTAATAGGAGAAAATGTCCCAGGTCCTTTTATATCTTGTTTTTATTTTAAATACTGGTTGAGAAAAGAAAATTTAACACCCCCCTCAACAAAACAACCCCCCATCAACATAAAACATTCTCTTTTGCAAAAGGAAACCTCTTCCCTGACAGCCAAACAAAACCACTACTACCCCTGGACAAAACAACAAAAGGCCCCCCAACAAATCAACCTCCCATCAAAAAAATGAAATCTCCTCATGAACAAAATGAAACCATATCCACCCCTCGACAAAATGAAATCTCCCTCATCAACTAAACGAAATCTCTCTGATCGACAAAACAAAATCTCCCTCACCAACAAAACGAAACCAATTCCACCCCTCAACAAAACGAAATCTCCCTCCTCAACAGAACGAAATCTCCCTCATCGACAAAACGAAACCAATTCCACCCCTCAACAAAACGAAATCTCCCTCATCGACAAAACGAAATCTCCCTCATTGACAAAACGAAATCTCCCTCATCAACTAAACGAAATCTCTCTTCAACAAAACAAAATCTCCCTCAAAAAAGTGAAATCTCCCTCAACAAAACGAAATCTCCCTCATCAACAAAACGAAATCTCCCTCATCGACAAAACGAAATCTCTCATCAACAAAACAAAATCTCCCTCAAAAAAGTGAAATCTCCCTCATCGACAAAACGAAACCACTTCAACCCCTCAACAAAATGAAACCACTTAAACAAACAAAACAAAAGATATAAATAAACCCACCCCCTTCAACATCATCTAGTTCTCTGAATTCAATCAGACGGTGCTGCCAATTACCGGGCAGGTTGAATGAGACGAGTGTGATGAGGCGGAAGGCTGGAGTCTGCGGTGCTGTGGCCCTCGAGGAATGGAGCCTGACATGCGTGATCTCACACACGTGATTTCTCAGGCATCTTTCTCAGACTCTTTTAGCTCCAGTGGTGTGGAAACGGTGCAGTTTGTGGTGATTCACCACTGAGATGCAGTGACATGTATGTCTGGCATGAATCCATGATGCTTTCAGCTGAACCAGCTATAATTGATTTATTTTTAGCATTTTCTGTATTAACAGTAACTGTTCCATCTCAAGCCCCTTCAACACGTCGTAGTTTAGGCTAGAATTTCTGTGGCTTAAAAAAACAAGGCTTTCAAATTCTAAATAGAGAAATGAAAAACAACACAACGAATAAATGCTCAAATATTCATAATATTCAGAACATCCTCATGCCTTTCTGTTATTCTTTTTATTAATTATCATATACATGATTTAAAAACACCAGCTGTCCTTTACACCGGGCCAAATTTTCATGATGGATGGTCAAAAATGAGCTGGAAAAGTCACATAAAAAGAATCTGATTCAAAATAAAATCCTTAGAAGTAATTTGTAAAAAAAAATCCTTGTCCTGTAAAGATACTGTTTTGCAGTTTTGAGTGTTTGGTTTAAGATAGATACTGTATGTGTGTATATATATTTATACTTTATACTTGAGTGCTTCATCAAACTGTAAGATGCTTTGAATACAAGCATCGGCCAAGTGAATGTAATGTCATGTAATATATCAAAAATAAGGAAACTCGTATGGTATTCAACGTGGTCAAATGTGTCCTGTTATAAATGTAATCTTTGCTGCCACAATGCAGAAATTAAGTACTTTCTATGGTAAAGGAACTATATCCAAATAAAAACCTGCCTTCAAAACTCTTTACATCACAGTTCGACTACTCACTGACTGACACTCCGAACGGGTTTAGTTGTGTAGACTAGATGAACCCTGTCGAGAAAAAGTGTGGTACAGTTAAAACACCTTAAGGCACTTATTTCACATCCTCCCCTGTCTAATACAACAGAGCATTCTCCGGCATCATTACAGCCCCCCAGACAGCCATCAGCGCGCGGGAAAAGTTGGCTGTGGGGGAAATTAGATGGTGTGGTTTTCTCCTCCTGCTTCCTCGCTTGGGTTTTTTTTTGGAGGGGAATGGGGGAGGGGGCTAAATACCTGATTATCCTACATTTAGGAGCGTGGGGGAAAAAAGCAGCTGGATTGTAATCAATCCTTTTAAAAATCACAGCGTGCGCGCCGCTCCTCTTCTCTGCAGCAGGATAAATGTGACACGGGGGCCCCCATTCCACTCCCCTGATGAATCACTCCCAGCTTAATGATTACGGGAATTGTCATCGACTGATCATCAGTCTCCATTTATTTCAAATCAACGTCAGAAGTTTGTACAGCCCGGACGAGAGTGCATGTGTGTGTGTGTGTGTGTGTGTGTGTTTGTGTGTGTGCGTTTTCTTTAGATTGCCTCTCCTCATCTACTGCTCTCTACATGGAGGTCATGTATCATACATGTCTCTGTGTTTGTTTGTGTGCATGTGTGTCTGTGTGTGTGTGTGTGTGTGCATGTGTGTGTGTGTGTATGTGTGTGCTTGAAAGATAGCAGGGAGAGGAGAAAAAAACCCTAATGGCTGAGGTTCCCGGGGTGTTTCCGTTATAGTGGTCCCACTGTAGACCACATCACGACCCCATCAGCGAGCACAAGCTGTTCCTCACTCCAAGCACCGGCACTTTCCAAAATACACAGAGTGGGGTTACATTTCTTTCTGGGACAACCTTGTCATCTTGTGAGGAGCACAGTGTTTATTGTTCATTGCCTCTTTCTGTGTTCCTCCTAGTGGCTTTTCCATCAATAGAATTGAAATCGACTCGGATATTTTTCAGTTAATATGATTAAATGAACATTTTTACCTCATAACTCATATCTCTTTCATTAGATTGACTAGGACACTGTTGGTTCTGTATGTGTGTGTGAAATGTTGCGGCTCTGTGTTGAGCTGCTAGTGAGCAATGAGGGGTGAACGGGGAGGCGTGAGAACCAATTGTGAAGTCTCAGAACTTAATTGATCTGTCAGGACTGGTGAGGTAAGTCAAGCATTAGTAGACGATGACAGTTCCAGAACCCATCAAAGATCAACATGGAATTTATCAGCTATAAAAGATATCAAAGCACTTACAGGTTGCAGTTTCTACTGTCTGAAATGTCAGATGGTCATACAAAAGATTGTTTAGGCGAGACTCAGAAAACCCTAAGAGAAAACTGCCTGTTTACTGGGGAGAAAGATAAAACAAAACCTACAGATAACAGCGGAGGACCTGGTGTTGGTGCATTGCTTTCACAAACATTCAGCTTATCGGCAAGAAGCGTAACATTTTCTCTTATCTGGATTACTTTCCAGAGTTTAAAAACACTTTCCAAAATATCCTGGTTTAAGCTGACAATCAGGTGTTATTCATTCATTCATTCTTTCATTCATTCATTCATTTATTTTCTGAGCTGCCTATCCTAAACATGGTCATGGGAGGGTGGGGATTCTCCTTCTCTCATAGGTGGATTACAAAGCCTGGACATTGTTAGTCACACTCAATCCACACAATTCTTATCTGCAACTAGTACAATTTATCCTCTAAGTTATTCTTAATATACGGGACGTAACGTAAAATGAAAACCATGCAGCATTTCATGAATATTTAGCTACAGGAGTCACAGAGAAGTTTCAGTTTAAAACTGTTTTAAGGGGTTTAGTTCCAGTGCTTTCTAACATGTGGATGTTCAAACTGTAACAACCTGAGGCGAACGCAGCAAACACTAAAAACTGAGTGTTTCCTCTCAAGATGGTGCACGGCCCCTAAATTCAGTGTAGCGTAACATTATTAACTCCACATTCCCCACTCATAGCACCGTTTATGTGTGCTACATTTATTTAGTATTTTATATGGGCTGGTGGCAGCTGTGATGTAACCAGGGGGCTTTGTTTCCATATGTGTGTGTGTATACTGTATATACCTTTATATATGTGTATATATATATACATGTATAAATATGTGTGTGTGTGTGTGTGTCTGTGTTTGTGTGTATATGTTCCATATATTCCATATGGATATCTATATGTGTGTATATATATATATATATATATATATATACCGTCTGTGTGTGTGTGTGTGTGTGTTGTTAATAATGTAAAATATATAAGAAATAAGAAATGTCTAATCTTAAATGTGTGGCTTTTATTGAAAGCATCTTACAACTATTTTGTCCTGGATGCCTGAAAACGCACACACACACACGCACACACACACACACACACACACACACACACACACACAGAAACACATATTCACACACACATTATTATAGTGTCAGGGGGCCATATACATGTAAGCACCCATGTGTAATATGTTCCATATGTGTACTATATATACCATTTGTGTGCGTGTGTGTGTGTGTGTGTGTGTGTGTTTGCGTTTCATTGTTTAAAATATATATAAAATAAGAAATGTGTAATCTTAAATGTGTGGCTTTTATTAGAAGCACCTTACAACTATTTTGTCCTGGATGCATGAAAACACACATCCACACACACACACACACACACACACACACACACACACACGCTTGTACCTCCTGTCTGTTGTCTCCTCTCCTGTTCTGCTATATGAGGGCAGTAGTTAATATCCAGCCTGAGTCCACTGAGCTGACATTATTCAGACTCCCAGGTGTGTGTGTGTGTGTGTGTGTGTGTGTGTGAGAGGGATGAGCTAGATTAAAGGGTGAGGTCGTCAGGCAGCGCTGTTTTCCCAGCTGCCCCACTGCACTCCTGACCCTCTGCTCCGCGCCTCTTGTCATGACTACATCACCCACACGTCCCACCCGCCACTCAGAAAGCGCCCCTCCGTTTTATTAAGCGTCCCGTGCTGGACCGCGCTCATCAAACACACTCGGATCCCGACGTATGTCTGAGCATCAGAAATGCAGCGTGTTTAGTTTGGGTTCAGCCATTCGCGTAAACCCTTAGTCTAGAGTTATTACCGTCATTTTGCTGTAATTTGGGGATTAAATGGGATTATGTAACCATAATTAATTAACATTTACAGTTGGTTTTCGTTCTGTATAAACAGGGTCAAGTCAGAGCTTCTGACTTACAACAAAAAAACATGGACATGATGTTTTTTCTTCCAAAACAAAACAAAACTGTGCACTACTTTCATCAAATTCAAATCATAATAAAATATATTGTCTTCTGTTTATGGACACTAATGTACTTAAGAGTTAAAAATCTGAATTTGCTCCATTTATTTCAGTGAGCAATAATACAGTTCGGTGAGAAATAATATTAAAATGATGGAACGCTTCGGTCATCACTGGGAATTATTATGACTTCTAATGGATAAATAACATCTGTTGATAAATTTAACCGGAGCAGAGAACACAGAATAGAAAATGCATTTGACGACCACTTTATTCAGCACAGTTACTTAATAACTGTACTGAACAGGCTGACGTAACTTTTACCTTTAGCCATAAATGATATCCGTACGGTTTTAGCTACTGACTGAACGTTTCCTGTGTTTTCTCCACTTTTCTTGGTCTATATTTGAACAAAGTGAAGGTGTCGGCTGTGTGCTGTCAGTTCATTTAGAAATGCATTTAAAATTACTGTTTATAAAGATGTGGCTAGAACGTATAGGTTCACATTTATGTCCATTTTATCTCCATTTTCTATAAACCTTTCCTCTCCTTCTCTCTTGAGAAAGATTTTCCTTCAGTGTTCCATCTTAAATGGAAATCTTAAATGCTTTTGTTGGGAAATTAAACCATTTTCTGCATGTTTGGAAACCTGTAGATAATTGCTGAATATACTAAACAATAGTGCATTTTAAAATGTCGCACTCCTTTACAGTATAACAGGACCAATTTAATATGTGTTAACTGTGTACATGTTCCATATGTATAATTGAACCCATTTGTAATATGTTCTATATATATATATACAGTACTGTACAATAATATTTAAAATCCGTTTAGATGGGCAGTGTGTTTTTCACATTAATATTACTAAATATACTAAATAAAGCAAAATGAACATAAATACCATTCTACAGTAAACAGTGATGTTCTGTTCAGTATATCAGTGAGTTCTTG
>JBBPCZ010000119.1:331037-342003 GCA_037974445.1 Brycinus macrolepidotus | reverse complement strand
GAGAGAGAGAGAGAGAGAGAGAGAGAGAGAGAGAGAGAGAGAGAGAGATAGAGAGGCACTTTGCTGTTATGGGACCGATGTCATGCTAGGTGGAACACGAGCTAGTTGCCATGCCAACACCGTCAGGCTGCAGCGCTTCTACAAGCCTGCCTGCGCCTCCGCGGCCGCAAACCTGAAAAGTGACTTTCCGAGAAAACGGGGAAAACACTCAGATCCCTATCATACCAGGGTGTGTGGATTTGTTGCTCGCTCGCTCACACTCTATCTCTCTCTCTCTCTCTCTCTCTCTCTCTCTCTCTCTCTTCTTCTCTCTCACACACACACTCTCATACTCGCTCTCTGTCTCTCACCTCTCTCTTTCTCTATCATAGTCTGTCTCTCACTCATACACTCTCTCTCCCTCAGTATACTCTCTCTCACTCACACTCTCTCTCTCTCTCTCTCTCCCTCCCATTCTCTCACTCATCCCCCATATTCTCTTTGCATGGCTCATCTTCCTTTTGGCGGCGAACCGCTGACACCTCAAGGTGACGTGTTCCACACTGACAGACAAAATTATTAATGAAGGCAATAAAAGCATCGCACGAGAGTGAGACAAAGAGAGAGAGGGAGACAGAGAGAGAGAGGGAGACAGAGAGACAGAGAGAGAGAGAGGGACGGAGAGAGAGAGAGGGACAGAGAGAGAGACACAGAGAGAGTGAGCGAGCTGAGTGAGGCTCCTCTTCCAGACAGTGAAGTAATGGTTCCTCAGCTCCACACGTTACTCCACACACCTCCACAGATAACATGACAGTTCAGGTTTTTAATGCTACGTCGCCCGCGGTTACCGCCGCTGGATAAGCCCTGCAGTAGATGCTTGTCAGGCCCACTGGCTTTTCTCGAAGGCCGCGGCTTGTGAAATATAACTTTCGGAGCGCGGCACGCCAGCTATTTCACAGCGCCGCAAACTCGCCGGCTCGTGAAGTCTGTTAAGCATTGTTGAAAGATTTGTTTACAAGGTTCAGTGCCGTTTAATTTTCCTGTGATCAACTTTTTTTTTTCCCTCCCCATTTTTCTTTATTTTCTTTCCCTTGCTGTCTCCTCTCTCATTCTAACTCTCCTTTTTTAATTTATTTTTTCTTCTTTCCAGTAAAATGTCATTCCCTGTATTATTGCCCTAATCTGTCAACGCTAAGAAGTTGAAGCTGAAAGACTGTTTAAGCCTCTCTGAATCCTCGGTGGACGGCGATTCTCTGAGGGATAATGTGCTTAAACTAATTTCGGGCTTGCCCTTGCCAGAGTGAGGATGTATCTTTTATTTAATCTCAACCTATTCAATTTGACTGACAAGCTTTTAAAGGTCCAGAGGGACGGAGATACGCCTTGTGCATATTTGAACTGATGAAAATTGATTGTAACATTTTTCTGTAGTCGTAATTGGTTTAACGAGACCTGTGCTTTAGTAAGTGCTGACGTTCAAAAGTCTTTGTGTGGAAAAACATCATGTTTACATAAAGAAGAAAAACATGAAAAACATCATGTTTACATAAAGGAGAAAAACATGAAAAACATCATGTTTACATCATGTGCACCTGAAGAATACATGCTGGTCTTTCAAATTCAGATTCAAAGTGGCTTTAATGACAAGACTGTTTCAAGAAAGCAGTATGTAGTGTGTAATGTAATGTAACATTTTAAAACTGAACATCATGTGAAACTAACAGTGATTATAGGGTTATTGATATGTGGATAATCATTAAAAGTCAGTAATAAAGTAATTTAAAGTAATAAATGTTAGTGATACTAGCATGAAGCTCTAATCAAGTAGATAAATGACTAATAAAATACTACTACTACTACTAATACTAACAATAATAATAAATAGTAATAGTAAACAACAACAATAATAATAATAATACCCAAGTTTATTTACATAGTCCATTATCATACACAAAGGTCATTCAATTAATTAAGGATAAAAATAGTTGGAAGTAAAATATATAAATAAAGAAAGAAAAGAAAATCAATAATATTAATAAAAGATGATTAAAAGTGCAATGGAAGTGCAGATATTTAAAAGAAGGTGGAGGAGAATCAGTTTTATAAAGCCCCAGTTGGTGCAAATCTGATACTGATGGGCAGTTGGTTGGACAGCATAGTGGATAAACACCATTTCACCAGGTTCAGTTTCAGATCTTCTCACCATTAGCTGAGCAGCTCCTGCAGATTTAAGAGACCCACCAGGATTATAAACATCAAACAAATCAGAGATAATGATTATATAATCAGGACATGTTTAAGATCTTTCCTTTAGAAGGCTAGAGGTACTACTGTCTTTTTATTATTCTAGTATAAAATATAATTACGTAATGATGCATTGAATTATATAATTAAACCACAAACCGTTTCATATAAACTTTTTCCCCTTATTGAGATGTCATGTAAGCACACAGACAGGTACACTTGAGGTGGGGGGGGAATTATGTAAGTGCTACGTCAAGATGTTCCGACGACTGAAAAGGTTCTTAAGTCGCTTTGCACTCTCTCTTACTGCGGTTCCTTTCTCTCCCTCAGAGCCTTGAACTTAAAGCCAGTGTCATACATCCTACAGAAAATGTAGTTCACATAAGGATATATTTCCTCTGCGCTTATCAAAGGCCTCGTGGTTCTGAAGTGTTCTTAGAGCTCTCCTTTGGAGTGTTTCTCTGAAGCTCCTCCTGATCTGAACAGTTGGTTTGAGATTGGATGGTTCATTGCCGGGAAAGTGTGTGCTGAGTCTGCTGAGTGTGTACATTTTCACACAACATGTGTATTCAGTGGTGTCCAAAAGTGACAATACAAGATAGTAAAACAATGTAAAAAGTCTTTATTTGCCACAATATGAAATGTGCACACCTTCAAATCTAGTGAAGCAAGACATGCTTGGAGTCTAATATTGACTTCTTTAGTTTTGCACTGAAGCTATGAGACTAAAGTGGCTAACAAGTCATTGAATCTTACTAAAAGGGGAAACAAGTATTTAGACACTTGTTTTTGTTATTTAATATAATTCCAGTGTATATATTCCCATGTAAACATACAGTGACACATGTGGGGAAAAGAATGTTCTGCAAAAGAGCACCACCAATAGCTTTCCATCAAATTCCATTCATAATAAAATATCTCCTGTTACTAAAAGGGGAAACACATATTTAGACTTTTGTTTTTGCCATTTAATTTGATTCTAGAGTATATATATTCACATGTAAATCTATAATGAAACATGGGAAAAAATGGTCTGCAAAAGAGCACCACCAATAGCTTTCCATCAAATTCCATTTATAGTAAAATATCTCCTGAATTAAGCTTTGCATGCAAAATATGCTTTGGATTCATTGTGTTTTATGCACTTTTTAGATTTATTTGCTGCAGACCTGCCAAGATTATTCAACCTCTGTCTCCGAACTGATGGGTAGACTTTAAAGAGGTGAATGGATTTGCCAGCACTGGTGCTAGCAGGCAAAAAAGAGTAAGAGCACCAAGAAAACTTTGGGTTTTTGAACCATAAAACATTTTGTTTTTGTTAGAGAGAATGGATTGCACAAAAGATGTGGGAGTAAACAGCACAGTTCTTTTCTTTCGTCAACCTTTGATGGCCAGTTTTCTGCAAAAACCACGTCTGTCACATTTTGAAGTGTTTGGGTGAATCCCCAAACTTTTAAGTACTGAGAGTTCCACTAAGATAATGCCGCATGCTAATTGCTCTCAGCTATTGCATGGGACGCATTTGCATCACAACACTGTTGGAGAGCATTAATTTCTCATTACTGTCAGTTTCGTGCCTTACCTGCTGTGTCTTCTCCCGATGGAGGACACGCTACCGTGGAACCCGGGTGCGGCTCGTGATGCTAACAGGAGCACACGCACATTGGCCGTTAGCTTCCCGTCTGACAGAGAGAGCTCTGCTTCATTAGCCTGCCTGCATCCACAGTGAACATTAATGTAAAACTAGATTGAAATCATTTAGATGAGATATTAACCTCTAACAAACACCCCAGGGCTGATGGAGGCTGCCTTCAGAATGGAACCCGCCACGTTCCCGTTTGTAAGAGCCGCGATTTTCGACTGACTTCCTGAAGGAGGAGATGGTTGATGCTTCTTGGCGCTGGTTCAGCGGTTCTTGGCATTGGGCGAAGGAAATTTGGAAAGAGTATAATCAAGTAAACATTAATAAAGGAAGGAGGAAGAGCAATGAGGTAGAATCAGAGTAATTCAATTTAGCGAAAATGAGCTCAGAGCAGGAAGCCACGAGGGGATGCGGGGCTTGGATGGCTTTTTGTGTTAGAACATGCAGATGCTTGTGGGCAACAACACTTATAATAGCCCTCTCGAGATCAGAGGCGGCTTCCATCAGTGACGTTACCGGGCCTAGAGACTTTGCCAGAAATGCTGACAGAGTGGCTGTTGCATGCATCCTTATTGGTTGGACTTTCATTTGCCCAATTTAGGAGTCCTTGGAAGTGCCATTTCAATGCGTCTGGAAATGGCCACCAGTAAAAATGAATTATCGTGCCATTAGCGCGTGTTAATATCACTCATGAATGGAAAGTTAATAAGCAAACAGATGGGCACACTTGAGGGGGGGAAATTATGTAAGTGCTACGTCAAGATGTTCCGACGACTGAAAAGGTTCTTAAGTCGCTTTGCACTCTCTCTTACTGCGGTTCCTTTCTCTCCCTCAGAGCCTTGAACTTAAAGCCAGTGTCATACATCCTACAGAAAATGTAGTTCACATAAGGATATATTTCCTCTGCGCTTATCAAAGGCCTCGTGGTTCTGAAGTGTTCTTAGAGCTCTCCTTTGGAGTGTTTCTCTGAAGCTCCTCCTGATCCGAACAGTTGGTTTGAGATTGGATGGTTCAGGGCCGGGAAAGTGTGTGCTGAGTCTGCTGAGTGTGTACATTTTCACACAACATGCGCATTCAGTGGTGTCCAAAAGTGACAATACAAGATAGTAAAACAATGTAAAAAGTCTTTATTTGCTACAATATTAAAAGTACACACCTAGTGAAGCAAGACATGCTTGGTATCTGCTGTTGATTTCTTTTGTTTTGCACTGAAGCTACAAGGCTGATGTGGCTAACAAGTTTTACAAATCTTACCATTAGGGGAAACAAATATTTATACTTTCTTACTTAATGTACATACAGTGTATATATTCACATTTAAACTCAATGTCGAATGGCTTTGTACTTAAAATATGAACAAAAAAGGATGAATTCTTAAGTATGAGGAAATATCTTTACAGAAACTTTTAAATAAACCCAAATTTAGCTTAAAAAATTGTTGGCAAATTTTTTTTGAAACATTTAAATATACATAAGTATGTGTAAAAAAATTAATAAAAAATAATCCTCAGTCCACTTATGAATACTGTAAAAAAAAAAAAAAAAAATCATGCTAGACATTTAAATGTTGAAAAAAATCAAGCTAGGTATTTATATGTACAAAAACCAAACAAACATAACCAAAATAAATGGCAAAAAAAAAGAAAGAAAAAAACATCCTGGGCATTTAAGCAAGACAACAAAAAACAAACATACACCCAGAATAACTATAGACTGGGTTCTAAACAGTGAAGGTGCTTTCATGGCCCAGCCAACCTCCTGACCTGAACCCTTTTGGAATTTAATGCAGGATTTTTAAATTGTAGGTCCGTCAGAAGGACCCACGTAACCTTGGCTGGCCAAGAGGAGCAGGCCTAGAAAGCTAATATCAGCTTGTTCCAAAAACACTCCAAAATCTTGTGGAAAGCCTTCCAAGAAGAGTGAAAGCTGTTATAGCTGCAAAGGGGGACCAGCTCCATAATAAAGTCTAAGTATTTAAATGCAATGTCATTAAAGTCCCTGTTGGTGTAATGGTCAGGCTTCCCAATACTTTTGTCCATATAGTGTAAGTGTAAATGTAAGTGTCGAGACATTTTCTGTACATTTTTTTCCCCACCAGTTTGCACTGTGTGAGCTAAATCATCACACACTTGCCTCAACAGCTCTTAAGCGCTCTCAGATAGACTTGATTATGTGTTTTCTGTCACGGTATGAGGTACTGTAATCTGTAAAATGGAACCAAAGTATGTCGCATAGCTAAAAATATCTAAAGCAGCCATCTCAAAGCCCATGCTTTTCACTTTCGTTGTGTTGTTCAGTTTCATAAAACTCCATTAGCAAGTCTGCTTGAGATTTTTACTGTGTAGTCCAACCTAAGGCTGGCTTAGAGTCTATCGCGTACCGTGTCAACCAAAAAAACGCACCACAACATGACAACCAAATGTTCTGTTATCACCTGACAGCAGATATGTCGCTGTGTTGCAGGCCTCCATGAGTGCGTTCTCATAAGCGCTGTTGTTTTTAGTATTCAGCGTTCATGATGCCGTGACAAATGACAGCACTATTCATCATTTCAGCCGGCGGCATGCCTGACGACGGCCTGTACAGCAGCCTTTAGGTTTATAGGTGAGTTTATTTGTGCTCTTCCAGAATAGAAGTGCAGTGTGGCCTGTGGAGCAGTATTCTGGAGCAGGTCAAGAGCAGGTCAGAACAGATGACCATGGATTAATGACTGTGGTGAACTTTCCTTGCGTTAGTGGCTGAATCAAAGAATCTAGTCCGATACTATATATGGTGCATCTAACGCAGGGCCTCCCAAACTTGTCCTTGTAGCTCCAAGGCCCTGCAGGTTCAACTCCAGACTCTAAATCTGCATTTAAATACATAAGATAATCACAGAGTATGATTCCGTTGCTCGTATTTTGTTCAGATCTTGCAGCTCATTCATATAGTAGTGCTGTCACAATACCAACATCTCTACAAAGTGTGTTCGCACTGCTTGATATCAAACGGTACTGTGGTAAAAAGTTAGAAACACTTATTATGATCTGAACCAATTCTTTTTTAGAACTTAATATCTTCTTTTTTCTCTGGTTTATCACACGTGTATAAATAAATTGCTGACATGGATAAATAAACAAATAAAATAACAATCTACTTGTACAAAACACCAAAGAGGACCAAACCTGACCTCTGCAGACAGTGGTCTATGGAGAGTCTTCCAACCTTATAAGATGCCCATTTAAAATGTTTGTATCCTAATGCTACTGCTGTTGCAAATTTTCAACGTCCAAGACATGTGGTTGTGACTTAAAGCAGTTATGTGGTTCTTCCTCTGCCACCCTTCACAAAAGCATTCCGGAGTCACCTTCTGATGAACCAAATCTTTTTTGGCTTGTACACAATATTCAGTTTTTTTGCCGCTTGATTAATATCTTAATCAATATCTTAATATATTTTTATCCCTTTTATCAGTACAAAAAATTATGTCAACCTGTTGCTAGGATTCCACATCTTCCCTCTTTCTCTAGTAGTAGATCATCACTGCATAATAATGCCTGTTTTTAACATTTATTTGTTTATTTATTCTTGAAAATACCCACAAATCAAGGACATTGACAGGTTTTTGACTAGTACTTACCTAGGACTTTGAATTGGAACCGTACTTTGGGTGTGCAAGTTTAGAGAAGATCATATATTGAGAAACACAGAGTGAATTGACACTTAACCAAAAGTGACTGGCCTTGGCAGAAGCAGCACACATGCATATCTTCACTGTCCACATGTGTGACCTGGTGTTAGGTTCCCTTCAGAAGGCGAACGTGAGTTAGACGGTCTATTTAACACAATCTTCAAACTCAGCCAGGGTCTGCACTTCCTCACAAATTGTTTAATTAAGGCAAAACAGCTGTGAAAACCTCTGCCAATCCAAGGTACTGTTCTAATTAATTCTGTCAAGGTATCACTGGCAAATTAGCGGTGTTTTAATGAACAAAACCGTATTACATTGAATGATTCACTGAACTATTTAAATTTCATTATTCCATTTTGGTGATGAGGGAGGCAATTAGTTTTGCTCAGCTCAGAAGCTTCTTATGAAGATCTATTAGGGCTCAGTCGAGCTGAGTGTTAGCACGCGTACACGCACAAACACAGGCCACCGCTTCGGCGCGCACCATGTTTTATTTTCTTCCTTTCTTTCCCATCGTTTTGCAAAGATATTCAGTTTTCTTCCCTCGAGTGCTTTTCTGCCTTTTCTTTCAAAAAAAAAAAAAAAAACCCTTTCATACGAGTGAAAAATTGATGCAAACATGCTTGAAGCTGTGGAGGCTTTTGAAGCTCTTCTTTACACACCGTGAGCCGGGTTGACCTCCACCCACGTCGTAAACGCGTGGGGACGGAATGTCGAAAAACCCACGTATTCGAGGTGAGGCGTCAATGCAAAACAGGTTATATGTATAAATACAGCCAAAAGGGAGGATTCACGCCATTTGAAAAATGCTAATTCCCCCCAACGACACATTATCAAACATTAGGGGAAATAGACAAAACAGTCTAGAAGAATGTAAACCGCTGCCCTGTGCCATCTTGGATGAAAAGAGGCTCTTATTAACGTGCCTTGGACAACATGCGCTTATAGCGCCAAGCGCAAAGCTGATTAGCCTTTTCAAACGGAGCCCGGGCGTTCCGGTGACCGCCCACACGAACACCAGCACAGAAACGAAGACCGGCATTGTCTCCAAGCGCCATGCGATACAATACCATGGAAAATGAGACCATTTTCCTTTTGGTTTTCCTGTTTCTGCAGGGGGTTATTAATGCTGAAACAGTAGGAGCGAGTATTAAATGCTGGCAAGAGGAGGTGCTAGCATTTCAGTCATGTTCTCACATAAGGGATGTGTATTGATGGATTGACTTGAACTCCTCGACCACATGGATCAGCATCATAAATCGCTGACATCTGACTCACTCTCTCTCTCTCCCTCTCTCTCTCTCTGTGTTTCTTTCTTTCTTTTTTCTTTCTCTCTCTTTCTCTCTCTCTCTCTCTCTCAAACAAGGTAACCCATTATGGCATTGATTAAATGTTGTATATTCCTCTTGTTCTTTTTTTAAATACTTAGTTTTTGCGTACATTGGGGGAAAAAAAGAAAAAAAAAAAAAATATATATATATATATAAAATATCTGAACTCATAGGGATGGGTAATATAGCAATAGTTCAAGAAATGATCATGATATTTATTTTTTAAATTAAAAAAATGCCCACATTTAACAAATACTGTCAAAAGCACAAATGAATTTTATTTAACATTTCATACAACAGATCCATTTAAACGGGACTGATGATGCTTTGCGGTTGGTCAGTGTTCTTTATGTACTGACAGTATATCAGATATGCTCCCACTGTGATGCACTATGGTGTCATTTATTGCAATGATGATAAATGCTGTCGTTTTTTTATAGCCTTTATAAACTGTGATTCTGCTGATGCAGTTTATAAATCCCTGCTTGCTTATCAAGCTCAGAAACTCCAAATATCATGATACACACTTTATATCATGAAAATATTGTATCAAAGTGTAAAGCGTAAAGAATTAAAGTATCATAATACATCAAAATGTTCTGTGTTCCACCACATGCAGTATTTGTATATTTTTGTCACTTTGTAGTAAAAATGAATCTATAATGAATCTATAATGTTACAGATTCTCACAAGTGTGGACAGTGTTTTGTTCATTCAAAGTCAAGGTCAAAGTGAACTTTTTTGTCATCTCAACCATATACGGTGTACATAGAGACGAAGTGGCGAAGCTCAGGTTCCACAGTGTACGTATAGTGCAGTAGACATAAGATGGTGTGCAACATACAAAACAGAGCAAATAAAGAAGTATAAAATAAGAATAAGAGTGAGATCTTTCAAACAAACGTAATTGCCTGGAATGTTAGTAGAATCAACACCACAAAGACCGTGAAGGGTAATAATGACGATCATCGTCATTATTTCCAATGCCGCCTCTTATTAATAGGCTTACTTTACCCATCCTTAAATCACAGAGGGCCATAGAATCGTTCACGTTTTCACTCACTCACACTCGCACACACCCCGGCTCAGTCATGCATTTAATCTTGCCCAGAAGATGACACATTTAACGCGGGCTTTTCCCTCTTTTCGATACCAGGCACGCCTCACTTTAATAATTGAGGGTGAGAGGGCGAGAGAAACGTAGCTTTTCATCCATCATCTACACACTGATCTGTTATGATACTTTCTCCTCTCCTCTCTCAGACACCCCGGTGAATTATTAATGCGTTTTAAATTGCGCTCACGTCTTTATATAATTAGGGGGAGAGAGATAGAGGGAGAAAAAGGGAGAGCGAGGGAGATGCATCCATTATGTATGGAGCTGGGAGTTGTATATTTGCCTTCATGGAGAATTATCTCTGTGACATCTTTTAAACAAATGTATTTACAAATGAATCCCCGCTCCTTTTGTCACACCGGGGGACTGTGTCCGGTCGAGTTTGTTTGACGAAGAGTCTGGCACACGCACGTCTTCAGCCAGTTTTCTTCATAAAAGTCCTGGAGGAGCCCACGGCAAGACTGGGCTCTCATTAGAACTGTGGCCAAACTGAAGGAGACCGGAGAGACGTGTCTAATGCTGTGGTTTCCACTCCCAGCCCTGGGAAGCTCCTGCTTTGTGTTTTCCCCTCTTGTACTCTTCCTTCAATTCACTTCAGTTCACAGCTTGGAGAGTAGAGAAACGTTCAGAGCCTGGTGTCTTAGTGAAGCTGTGGAGCATTAAGTTGTATTAATGTTGAATTTCATAATGGTAGACTGTATTTTGGCCAAAATCAAGACAATTAAGAAAGAAAATGCGTGTTACTCACCTAATATTTACTCAAAATACACTTAGTATTCTTTGCCAACAAATAAATTTGCATTATCTTCACCATCTGAGTTCCTTTATGAGCCAGAAAATGTCATATTTTGTATTTATTATTACTTACTACTAAAGCCACCTGGTATAATTATAATGCAGATACTCTTAGATATTTAAGGAGCTATTAAGTGCTGAAACAGTAACGAGTGCATTTAAAGTTAAAGGACAGTCTAGAATTTGAC
>JBBPCZ010000119.1:222757-233347 GCA_037974445.1 Brycinus macrolepidotus | reverse complement strand
TCCATTTGGTATAGTTGGCGAATGGAGTGTTCAGCTGTGAGTTTGTGTGTGTGTGTGTGTGTGTGTGTGTGTGTGTGTGTGTGTGTGTGTGTGCGCACACGTGTGTGCGTGTGCACGTGTCCTAGAGGGAGTTTGTCCTGCCCTGCTGTAATTGCATTTTAATAGACAATTAAGAGAGCATCATAAATCTCATTGATACATCAGGAGTGAAGCTGAGGCCCACACATACACACTCACATACTTACACACTCTTTTGTAGCTTTTTCCTGAACTGAGATCCTGTAGAGTTCCACTAACTACATTCACACATGCGCCCGTGCACTCGTTCACCCCTTCACTCTCTCTGTTTCTTGCCGTGCTCTCGCTCTTGCCCTTTATATCTCACTATCGACTCGATGCAGCTGAGCAAAAAGAAGCTGAATTGCCATTAAGGTACAGTGTTGCCAGTGTGTTTAAATGGCACATCATAGAAAACCAAACTGACCTTGGTTAGTGAAATGGAAGAGTTTAATGCTGAAATTGTTAAAAAAAAGTCACTCCTTCTCTTTTGCTTCCTTCCCAGGATCCATCTCAGTAAACAGCCGCACCATGCCCTTCAACTCCAACGAGGGCAGTGAGATATTGGATCTAGACAGTGATATGTACCTGGGTGGGCTGCCTGAGTCTCGGCAGGGCCTGGTGCTGCCCCCGGAGGTTTGGACCGCCCTGCTGAACTATGGCTATGTGGGCTGCGTGCGGGACCTCTTCATCGACGGGAAGAGCCGTGATGTCCGGCGGCTGGCTGAAATCCAGAGCGCCCCTGGAGTCAGCAGCTTCTGCACTCGTGAGCTCCAGAAGAGGTGCAGCAGTGCCCCCTGTGGCAACGGAGGACTCTGCAAGGAAGGCTGGAACCGCTACATCTGTGACTGCACAGGGACCGGCTTCCTGGGCAGCAACTGTGAGATAGGTGAGCGGGTGGGGATTTGATAAAGGCAACAACTGCAGGGGGGCCCTCAGGAGACCACCCTTTCATTTATTTAATTTCCAGTCAAACAGTCACTAACTGCACACATATATCCATGTGTGTGTGAATATATATATATACATATATATATATATATGTGTGTGTGTGTGTGTGTGTGTGTGTGTGTGTGTGTGTGTGTGTGTGTGTGTGTGTGTGTGTGTAACAGACAATTGCACACAAGACTCTGACACTGAGTAGAATAAATTAAATACTGCTTACAGTTACAGATTTTACAAACAAAGGTGATTAGTTCTAGGTCACTATGTCTGTGAGTGGATTCACATACTAAAGCTGCATTTGGATGCAGGATAAGGGTCTTCAGAACTACAGATAATCTAGAAGGGAAAATCTCCAACATAAACTTTTGTTATTATTCTGTTCACACTAATGTTTACTGGCCCACTGATAACCTAAAGAGGCTTTTAAGTAAAGGCAATGGTTTGAAATAAAACATGTAAATGGTTCCATAAAGTTCTGCATACCTGTTCTCTCACTACACTCAAATTACCCTGTAGAGCCAAAGAACCTCCATAGAGTAATTTGAGTGGACTAAGAGTGTAGTATCCAGACAGCTCTGAAGTCATGCACTAGCACCCTGATTAAATAATAAAGGACTTGATTTTAAGATTTCGAGAGGTTTCAAGAGGTTAAAGCTCCGTTCAGTATCACAGTCAGCTTCTTCGTAGTTAGTTTTAAGCTAAATGAGAGCATAATGAATATGTTTACTGGTTTAGTAGTTGTAATGTTGTATTTCAAATGCCTACAGACTACTGGTGAACTTCTAGTCAAATATTGTTAATAGACTAACTGTAGTAGAAGAGGGCTTATTTCTTCTGGTACTTGCAGCAGGTTCTGCAATAAGTCTATACTGGTTTTGCAATATTGTGATACAAATGACTAATGCATCTCTGTTTAGAAAAGTAACCCTTATTTCCTCAGTGAAGGTGGGTTAAGAATCCACCATTTTTAACTGTACAAACTCCCCAGTTTGATGGATCGAGGTGAAAGGGGTTACTCCTGAAATAACAGTGAAAGAAAATGCATCCTTCCAGAACAGTGTCTGTTTTCGATGGGATCCACCTAGTATTGACCCCAGAACTCCAGTCACTACTCATTACCTCTAAACACTGAGCTAACTACTGTCATATCTCCTGGAGCACAGACTGAGAGCAGAAAAATGTATGACTGGCATGTTGTGCAAATACTTGACGTACGTCAGAATTCTCCCAGAACATTCAACAGTAATGAGGGTCAGAGCAGGCACAGACACATACCAGCAATTCCTGAGACCCATTCAGGGACTCATTTTATGAGTAGTATTGTTTGCAGTGGTTAAATTTAGATGACATGAGGTCATCTATAGGAAGGTCATTTGTTGCACCTTTTCAACTAATTAGTTTTAGAAGTCCATTAACCATGTTAATTAAACATTCCTAATCTATCGTGACAGAAAGGTTTTGAATGATGACATCTATTTGTAGTCTTTGTACTTTGCACTTTGTGCTCTTGGATTGTAAATGTTAGCATTCGTTTTCCTATTCTTAAACTGAACTTGTTTTTTCGCATAACTCATTATAAAAGGTCATAATACATGTTAACATTGTTATTTGCGTTAGATTGAGCTCACTGATAATTCATGTAGCTTGGGTCTTTCAGAAAACTGAGTCTTTTTGCAGAGTCTTTCAGAAAACCGAGTGAGGTCTAAAGCCAGATTCAGTCATCAGTGTGGGCAGCGAAGCATCCTTCTTCCAACAGATGCAGAAGTGTTAACAAATATGTAGAAAATCTTTGGTTTGGAACAATATGGTACGTTGCTGTGTCGCGTCCCTGTGGCATGCTGGGATTGGTTCCTTGCAGAGTAGCACTGAGTGCAGCAGAGCAATGAGGCATTCCTGGACCATCTGCATAACTTTAGAGGGACCAGCAGGCACAAGATGGACCGTCTACAGAGGGTGACGACAACCAGGTTGGAGCCACAGCACTGCTGGAGTATGCAAGTGTCTGGTTCTGCTGGCTGTCTGAAACACCATGGTTCTCCATTACACACCAACATTTTCCATGAAACACTTCAGTTCTCTAATAAACATTATTGATCTCTATCAAATACTGCCATTCTCCATCAGATACTGCCAGTATCCATAAAACACGATCATTCTACATCAGTCGCTTTCATACTCCAGAAAATACAATCAACCTCCATTAAACACCACCAGTCTTGACCAAACATCTTCACTCCCCATCAAACACCAGTATTCACTAACAACTCCAACAACGCCATAACAGCAGCATTTTTCCACAAACGTCAACATTTTAATGTAACATCATCATTCCCCGTCCCTCGCCCCCATCAACCACTCTAATATTGGTTGCCAACTTTATATTGCACTTCAAAAATAACTGGTGAACCACTGTGAATGGAGAAGAACTAACACACAGATACATATAGTCCAGTTCAGTGTCTTGTAGATGTGTGCTGGTGAATGTTGGCTGAGGTGCTCTAAGCTGAAATTGTGTGCCCTGGACACCATTTGGGTGTTGTTTTATCTCATTATCAGTGGGCCTGTTGAGGGATGAGTACAGCTTCTTAGTATATTTCTTAGATTTCTGTTCTTAGTTTTACCAGTGTAGATATACTCCGAATGCACTCTGGGTAGTTTTGAGAGGACAAACAACCTTGAGTGAGATAGCTCTGATGCTCTTCATAGCCACCACTTAGATAAGTATGAACCACTCACATCAAAGCCCTACATACTGTTTGTTTGTGCTTCTGGCTGTATGAAGGATCACAAAGTAGCCACATGTTATACTTTACCTCAAGGACAATATATTCACATGTTGTTATTGCAATTTACATGGGTCTAGCCTACTGTAGAGGAAAAATAGACATCAAAATCCTGAATGCATATTCTCAGAAATTCTTTTTTTGCTTTTGCTCTGCCCGGCTGCATGTCTGCTTCGGTCTGTTTTTTAGACACTTTTTCACCGCTGTTTTGCTGTTTTTCAGCCTTTTTTTCTGCAATGTTTTTGGCTTCGTTTTATTGCCTCATTACTTAACAACAAATAATAAATGGTTCCTGTTTCCCAAGTTCCCCAAAGTTTATTTAAATAACATTTTCGAGCCGTTATTTGTCTGGTCCTGCCAGCAAAATGACATCATTAGGAGCCAACACAGCAGATAGAATTGGGAAGGTGTGATTTCAGAATTGCGCTGTCAGAATTGCTACTGCCTTTTCCAAAAAATGACATTTTTGGAAACAAGTTTTTGGAGACTGTTGTCGGAGTTTAAGAACTGGCATTCCTGCTCCACACGAGCATCAGAGTGTGGGAGTGCTGACAGCAGACACTGGACGGAGGGTTTAATGGAGCAGCGAGCTGTGGAAATACAAAGATCGGGGCCAGCAGAACACTAGATGGAGCTGCTAATGTGAGTAGAGCTGGCAGAAATGAGCAATGGGTCTGCACTGGACCCAAACCCAAATGCTGTGCTATGTATAGCTCTGTAGTTTCATCTTCCACTCCAGCCAGCTCAGCCCGCCATGCTAAAGCTGCTGCTCAGAGATCACAACACCAAGCCAGAGCTGAATATTGGACCCACTTACGTCACTGGCAGAACAGATTTCCACTGCAAGGCCTCAGCGAGTTTCCAAAAGGAGAACCAGAAGGGTTGTCCAGCCAAAGCACCCCAGCAGAGCCAATGATCTCCAGTCTGCGATCACAACAGACACCCTTATGCTTGGGGATGACACTGTTAGTGGCGTGAAAAACAAAAAACGCATAGTTCAGTGTGAACTGAACAACATAGTCTCCCAATTGAATAAAGATCTTCCTTTATTATTGGCAGAAAACACAACAATGAAACTGACTATTATTTTTGTTGTTGGCAAAAAAATGGCATGAGGAGGCAGGAGTCCTAAAAAGAAACAACCTAAAAAAAAGATCTCTAACACACTCAGCAAGCTCAGCTTCCAGTATTTTATCAGTGGTGCTTCTGCCTGCATGGAGAACCAACAAAGTCTGAAGGCTATTTGGATTGGCTACATGAAAGCCACAGCTCAAATAGACTGAATTTTATTCACAAATTGAACTAGTTTTTGGGAAAAGAAAATTTTAAGACAGATGTGTGTCAAATTATTGACAGAGAACCCCATTTATCCTCCTCATTGGTTGAGACATGTCAACATTATCACCCAAGGACATTGTTCCAGAGCCACACCATTCTCCCACAGAGAGAACGTCTTGACAGAGCTTCATTTATTGGATGTGGGCCATGACCATGATGATGTTGAACCGTATCAACTGCTGGAGACACCAAAACCACATGGGAAATATACACTATCCTCTCTACATCCCTCACATCGCCTGAATCTCCCAGCAACCATGGAGAAACTGCCACTTTCCCTGTCTGCCGGCCCTCAGATACAGCAAGCATCAGCCCAGTTTCACTTCCACCTTAATCTACTGCTTCAGAGACTACACAACCCCCATCCTCCCACCGCCTGTAGTGCCTCAAAGAAAGAGACAAGCTCCTCAATCACTGAATCAGGGTCAGTGCTTTCAGCCCCACCGTCGATAGAACCTCCACCCACCTTCCACCACTACTGAAAGAGTCCATCCTATTCTCAAGTAATCAAGTCAGTTGAAATTTTTCAGGTCTGTGCTGTAACAGTCATGATGTTGGCAGTACATCTTACACACATTACTAATTTAGCTCTCTTTAAAATTAGACCTCTTATAAAAAAAGTCTTAATTGATTAATGATTTTATTACAGTTCATGGGTTTGATATTATGCTTAAAAAAAAAAGTTGAATGCATGTAGCACTCAGAACGTATTAACTGAGTTGGCTCCACCAAACTTTAACTTCATCGAGGTCTTGCGTGCCAGCGAGAAAGCCGAAGGCCTAATTCCTCTATGTGATGTTTCTTTCCAATAGCTAGTATTGGAAAGAAACATCACATAGAGGAATTAGGCCTTCGCCTTTCTCTTTCATTCAGTGACTTCACATCTTTTGAGTATCTCTGTGCAGTTCTGACAGGGGCTCCAAGAATATTTCTAGTTGTTTTTAGTTAATGTGTAACTACATAGTTATTACAGACACTCAATAGAAAGTGGGACCACCTGGTCTCAGTTCTCTCTATAGTTCAATGTATGAACTCAAACTGCATGTGGAGACTCCCTTTTATGCTGATCTAAGAGCAGTTATTGTCATTTCTGAAACAGCTCCAGTTAGAAGTTGTGTTATGGAGAGCCAGTCCAACAGGCTGAACCCACAGGAGGGAGTTTGTGGGTAATTGTTCGAGTATGATGATGAACCATTTATATTTTTGCTTGTTTTGTTTTTTTTACATTTTGTTAAATGAATCTACATCAAATAGCCTCTGAAAACCAGAGTTTTGTGTTTCCACTTGTGCATAATGGATAGGTGTGTTCCCATTAGGGAGGGAGTCGTGATGAAAATTTGATAGAACAGCTCACTTCTGCCATCTAGTGTGACTAGATGACACTGCTTCGAGTGACTGGTGCATATGGCAATACATTTTTCTGCCTTCACATCATCAGTCTAACACGCAGCAGCAACAGTCTACTTACCTTCTCTTCCCCAGCTAATCCATGGGGCTCCTTTTAAAAATACCATAATAAAACAAGAAAAAGAGAGAAGTACATTGTGCTTCCAGTGGTTCGCACAAAGGAGGCCGCAGAAAAAATTCATAAGTTGCATCTCTGCTTATTAATGTTTAAATTTGTTGCTTTGTGAAATTTGCATTGGTCTTATGTGCATTTGTTTTTAATGGTAGATGATAGTGATGCACAGGTCAGATTTTTTTATGACGCACACCTGCCTGAATCATTATGAGAGTCAGCCTGCTCCCCCAGCCCACTGAAATATTCACTAATCATCAACCCAAACGAACCCGCAATGTTTCTGTAAGTTATTTATAACGGAGTCAAAACGTTGCCCTGTTTGAACCTGTGAAATTTTCTAATAAGCTGAACAAAACCCTCAGGACCCGTGGGGTCAACTCGCTTTACCTGCAGGTTACGGGTCGACCCGCACATCACTAGTAGATAGTAAACATTAAAATTTAATATAAGTACCAATCAATCACAATTCACAGTCATCCAGCCAGAGTTGTCTGTAATTTCACAGGGCCGCGTCCCTTGTATGAGGTCTGTGGAGAAAGGTAAATGGTCATGGTTCTGGTGGGTGGTGAGCAGTGACTGGGGGGCCGACTGGGGGCGAGGGAGGTGGTGCAGGGGTACAAAGATGGAATTAGACTAAAAACCTGTGAGAATAATGTATGGAATCTTTTTCAGAAGCAGTTTTAATTGTATCTCTAAAATGTCTATGTGTTGAAGCTATGTCCTCATTTCTCTCTTTCTAACACAACTGTTCTTTTCTTTTTCTTCTCTTTTTCTCTATTTCTCCCTGTTAATGCACACACAACATTTTTTTTATGTTATTATTTGATTGCTTTTTGTCCTTATTCATGCTTGTTTGTGTTTGCTGTTCTGTGCACCTGTTGTATTTCTGTATGTCTTTGTGTGTGTGTGTGTGTGTGTGTGTGTGTGTGTGTCTGTGTGTATGTTTGTGTGTCTTTGTACCATTACACTGCATGTTTATGTATTTGTATAATTATTTGTGTCTGTGTATGTATTTGTGTGTTTGTGTCTGCACCTGTTTGTGTCTACCATTGTGTGTGTGTGTGTGTATGTGTGTGTGTGTGTGTGTGTCTTTGTACCATTACACTGCATGTCAATGTATGTATTTGTATACATATTTGTGTCTGTGTATGTATTTGTTTGTGTGTTTTTGTCTGCACCTGTGCATACCTGTGTGTTTGTACCATTGTGTGTGTGTGTGTGTGTGTGTGTGTGTGTGTGTCTTTGTACTACTGCATGTTTATGTATGTATTTGTGTACATTTTTGTGTGTATGTATTTGTGTTTGTGTGTTTGTGTCCGTTCCTGTTTGTGTCTACCATTGTGTGTGTATGTCTGTGTGTGTATTTGTACCATTGCACTGCGTGTCTGAATGTTTATGTATGTATTTGTGTACATATTTGTGTCTGTGCGTGTGTTTGTGTGTTTGTGTCTGTAATTTGTACCATTGTATATGTGTGTGTGTGCGTTTTTGGACCTCCACACACATCATCTTCCCTCACAGAGGCCACAGTGTTGAGTTATGACGGCAGCATGTATCTGAAGATCATCATGCCGGGCACCATGCACACCGAGGCTGAAGACCTGGCCCTTCGCTTCATGTCCCAGCGCGCCTACGGCCTCCTGGTGGCCACCACCTCCAAAGAGTCCGCAGATACTCTGCGCCTGGAGCTGGACGGCGGCCGCGTCAAGCTCACCGTCAATCTGGGTAACCCTCCTCACCCCAACCATCATCATCATCACCACAATCATCATCATCACCCTTCTCTTCTACTCCCAGTACTCTGCCTCTGTCTGGGTCTCTGTTACAATTACAGTTGCCCCACCCTTCCCACTCCGCCCCCCCCAGCTCCATCCTCCGCCCTCCTCAGGCCTTGAGCCCCTGCCCACAGTTACCCGCCCCGTTCCTGACCACACCAGGCCACTCTTGCCTCGTATCTTCTTGGTTCTGCTGAGAGTTTAAGTAATAGTCCATCGTTTTTCCACCTAATCTCGATCTACTGTGTCTGTATCGTTCCATCATTTACCATGGCCAATAATTTTGACATGTTTTCTTGCACTAATAAAAGAACAGACAACCTGTTAACTAAAAACACACTTATAATAGAAGCCAATGGGCAGTTGCTGAAGTTCATGAATAACTGTTGAAAGATGAGGGAAGTGGGAGAGCTGCAGCGCCCCCTGATTTACAGATTGATTAACTGATAATTAAGACAATAATTAAAATAATTAAAAACAATAAAGGTTGTAGACAATGGTTTGTAGCTTTATTTTATGTTTATATTAATATATTAATTGCAGCATTAAATTTAAGAATACAAAGCTCCTGCAGAATATCAAAAAAAAAATGTATGCATACGTGTGTATTTTTTTGATAATCTGCAGAAGCTGTATTCTTTAATTTAATGCTGCAAATGTATCACATTTATATCACAATTTTATCACATTTGAGCGGAATCACTTCCTTTGCTTAAACACAGACAGCTTGAGGTGCCCAGAATGAAAGTGCATGCTGTTTTTTAACTGAAAAATTAATTGCATAATAATGCTATCATTTTAATATATGAGTTTAATCTTCATTTTTTTTTAAGTCCTCCACATGGAGTTTTCTGTGTGTAATCAGATCTGATTGTAGGTGTGACATAATCCATTACAGCGCCACATATCAGCAATCCGACTGGTTGCCTCTCAGCTCATTTGCATAATGTTAGTTCAGAACCAGAGAGCAGGTTTGAAATGTATTCTCTTTAACACCTCAGCACCCTCAACTTTAAACACCTTTCCATGCCCTGGAACGGAACTATGGAATACAGTCGTTCCACACTAAAGGCCTTTGAAAACAGAGCATGATTTATTCATCCGATTTATTTTGACATATATACATTAATCTGGTTAAAATGCAGGGAAAATCGTGCACCCACTGTTCAAATGTGCAAATATGCAAAACATTCCAGTGAAATTTTAGGCTTTGCAGAAAACATATTTAAACGTGGCATGTTTTCCAGATTTTAGAGCACAATTCCTATTTATTTAATTAACATACTGAAAAGAAAAAAAAAGTTTAACGTACTGTAAAAATAAAACATATTAAATTTGCCATAATTTTTGCGCAAGCCAAATTTTCATTATGCTTAGTTCAATAAATAAACTATAAATATGCATTAAAATTCTCAGAAATACAATTTCTGAATATTTTCTCCTGTTTGTGATGTTTATTCATGTTGTATACATGTGTAACAGCCTTAATAGACAAAAATAGTTTTATCCAAAGTTTAAACACTGGAGCAATAATTATTTTAAAATGAAACAACTGTGTTTAATTTCACTTTTCTAAATTTTCTGTTGTCATACATGGTCTGTGAAAACTCCGCAGCACTATACTGGTAAACTATATCAACCTGAAACAGGGATGGGGGAACAGGGATCTTAATTTATATCATCTTTCACTGAAAAATTCAAGTGCTGTAGAAGGGTGCATGTTTCTCATAAACATTTACAGACAGAATTCAGCAAGGGACTATGGCTTCCACTGAAAGTGTGTCTGAAGGAAGAAAAGCTCAGGAAAATGACTGTGGTAATCAGTGGAACATTGCAGATGTGGTTGATGGGAATTAGTCTTAGAGCTCAAGATGAAAGGGAGTCTGACTTTAGCTGTAGTACACACCTCTGACCAGCAGATGGCGCCACAGAAGCCTTCGTCACTAAAAGATTCAAATCCATAGACTTTAATATGGAGTTGGTTGCCCCTTTGCAGCTGTAACAGCTTTCACTCTTCTTTGAAGGCTTTCCACAAGATTTTGGAGTTTCTTTGGGAATTTGTGCCCATTCATTCTGTAGAGCATTTATGAGGTCAGTCAAGTTCTTCCACGCCGAACTCATCCAGCCATGTCTTTATGGAGCTTGCTTTGTGCACTGGGGCACAGTCATG
>JBBPCZ010000119.1:179732-204502 GCA_037974445.1 Brycinus macrolepidotus | reverse complement strand
AACACACTCAGAGTCTCTCCTCAGCATCCTTCTCCCAACACACTCAGAGTCTCTCCTCAGCATCCTTCTCCCAACACGCCTCAGCACAAACCAACGCAGTCTCTCCTCTCTGACTTTTCCTCCAAAAGGTCCTACTCCAGCTGTCCTTCTTATAATCTCATTCCTGATTCTGTCCATCCTCGTCACTCCCAGTGCAAATCTGAACATTTTCAGTTCCACCACCTCCAGCTCTGCTTCCTGTCTTTTCTTCAGTGCCACTGTCTCCAAACCATCAAACCAGAAACACAGCTGCTCTCACTACCATCCTGTACACCTTCCCTTTCACTCCTGCTGGTACCTGCCTGTCACAAATCACCCGTGCCGCTCTTCTCCACCCACTCCACCCTGCCTGCACTCTTTTCTTCGCCTCTCTTTCACACTTCCCGTTACTCTGGACCGTTGACCCCCAAGTATTTGAACTCCTCCACCTTAGCCAGCTCTACTCCCTCAATCCTCACCATTCCACTGTCCTCCCTCTCATTCACGCAAGTTTTCTGTCTTAGTCCTATTGACCTTCATTCCTCTCCTTTCCAGAGCATATCTCCATCTCTCCAGGGTCTCCTCAGTAAGTCATACACATTTGTGCAATAAAATAACAGAAAGTAACCGAAAAAAGAACCAATAAACAGCTTGAGCACAAATATAAAACTACTGACAGGGGAATTCCAACAGTTTAAAAAATAATTGTGCATAATTAAATTGTTTAGATGTAAAAAAAAAAGTCTTTCAGAGTGGTTTGATGTGAAATGCTCTAGAGAAAGCATTTTTTTCCACAGTGGTGGGAACCAGATGTCTGAAGTGTTTAATGCCTTTAAAAGCTCCCTCACAGGACATCATTGCATGAAATGGTTTCAAATTCACTGCCTAATGTGTGGGACTGTTGTTTTATGATGATTTTGGCCTAAAACATTTTTATAAAATCCATTCATGGTGGAGAAAAACAGGCAAGATGTCGTAGGGCAAAATAGTACCCTGTATTATTATTATTATTATTATTATTATTATTATTATTATATAATTAGGATATCACTGAGATATCATTTGGTATAACAAATAAGGAGATATTTGTGTTGGAGACATCATGACCTCCTGATTCCCATCATCACCATTATACAGAACATCTGAGTTGGTAGGTTCTATTGAACTGCATATTTGATATCAAAGCACCTTGTGTGAGTCTTAATGATTGCATTATGTCTGAAAAAAAAAAAAATACAGTACCATGAAAAAGTCTTAGGCACCTGCAAAAATAATATTTAAAAACTGTTTAGATGAACAGTGAGTGTTTTTTTTTCACATTAATATTACTAAATATACTAAATAAAACAAAAGATAAATATAAATAACATTCTACAGTAAAAAATTAATTAAATTAAATCAGGAGCTGCTGATGGAGTTTCACAAATCCAAACAACGGCTGGAGGAACCGCGGAGAAATCTGGAACCAAACCTGTGTTCTCCTCACTAGCTCCCACAATATCAACTACTTTTACAAACAAAACAAATCTTGATACTTTTACTGGTTTCTTGTTTGTTTGCATTTATTCTAATGTTCACTTTGCCAGCAGAAAGACACTTTATGCACCATCACATGCTTCTAGAACATCATCACATGCTCACAACTTCTAGAACTGCTATTAGTTCATCCATCATTTGTTATTATAGGATGTACTTTTATAAACCTTTTTTCTTCTTTTTGGCATCCTTTTCTTTACGCTTGTATATACTTGAGCATGAAAAAATTATTTTATTTGAACCAAGGAAAATGCAAATGCACCATGTTACTCATTCCACAGAGAAAATGGAACCAGCTTAGCTATTACTCAGCTCTGTTACTGATTAACTTTCTTAAGAACAAATAAAAAGAATAATAAGTGTGTATAAGTGAGTTGTGTTGTTGTGAAGTGATAACACAACTTTGTTGAATGTTCAATGCAGTAGTTATGTGTACTTTTCTATAAAAATTAACTGTCTTCAATATGTTTTTAATTATGTTTTATTATTGTTATGTTTTTATTAAATGTATTTCTCCCACAAATGACTTGTTGCTAGGGAACCCCGTTTTCATCCCATAGAAGCAAATGCTGCTACCACACATCCTAAGCGTGCTCAGTATGGAGTTTGTGAATAACACATTTATAAAATCTAAAAGTTTATTTTAGTCTACTGCTTTTTACATATATAAAAAAACAGTAAACTAAAATAAATATGCTACCAAGCAACTAAGGATACTCCAATGTGTACCTGTATATATATCCATTGTGTTCATACATATATATACATACACACACAAACTTCTATTTTTAAATTTTTGTATTATTTGTATAGTGTACTTTCTATATTACAGTATACTATTATGTGGTATAGCTTTTATTCTATTGGTTATGTCCACTATATCTATCTATTTATGTATCTCTCTCTCTCTCTCTCTCTCTCTCTATATATATATATATATATATATATATTCTTTTGAATTTGAATACCCCTATTTTTCTAAAGTATAGAATTAGAATTTTTGTTTTAATATTCTTTTGAATATGAAAATAAATCAAAATAATGTTTTTTTAAGTTTACTTTTTAGTTTTAATGTCATTTAGAATCTAAAAATGAATAAAAATGAATATATTTGGTATATTTAGAGTAAGAACAAGAAATTATTTTATTGCCTGTCCAAAAAAAAAAAGCTCAGGATTTATTGATTTTTTTGATATTTGATATTGATATTGATTGGTTGATACTTATTTATGTATTTTTATTGGACTGTTGATCGCGTGAATGAATAAACACCGCGTGAATTAAAGTTAATGAGGTTCACGTGTAGGAGCTCGAGCGCTCCAGTTTGTGACCGTTACAGTTTAACGGTAGGATTCTGTTTTAGTACCTCAAGACTAAATAGACAAACAAAATATTAGTTTTTTTGGTTTAATTTCGTCTCGTTTTAGTCTTAACGCTTTAACTTTAATTTCGGGTTCACTGAGATGAACTTTTTAGCTGGTTTTCTCCCTCGGCTTTTAACCAGGTAGGTGTTTTTGTGTGTGAAATGACTAATATTTCATTAACTTTACCACAGAATGAGAGAAATGGGGAGAAAAATTAGCTCGTTTGTGTCTTAAACGTCGTGTAAAAGTTTTCCCCCTGCCTGAAATTAAGTTGTGAGTTTAGTCAGGGCGCTCGTTAAGTTAAGAACTGTCTGTGTTCTAGCAGTTAGCGTTACTTTTTCTAGCGGAGATTGAGATAATTTTTTAAAAACAACATCTCTGGAAACGTAATGAGGCTCCAGACTGTCTTGGACAAAAGTACTGGGACACACCTGTTTTCCAGGGTTTGGGCTAGGCCCCTTCTTTCCATCACAAATGTTCTTATTATCTTGTTGCAGTATCTCAGTTTCATTTTTTTTTATACTTAGAAGTGGTCCAAATCAAAGTTAGTTACAATAACCTACAGTAAAAGTTGTTGTTCTCTTGTTGTCATCATTTAAGGAGATACAAGGTTTAATACCAGCAATGTACACTATATGGACAGAAGTATTGGGACACTCCAGTTTTTCGGAGTTTGGACTAGGCCCCTTACTTCCAGTGAAGGGCAATCTTAATACTTCAGCATAGCAAGACAAAAAGGAAGAACCTTTTCTATTCCAGCATGACTGCTCCAGTGCACAAAGCAAGCTCCATAAAGACATGGCTGGATGAGTTTGGTGTGGAAGAACTTGACCAGCCTGCACAGAGCCCTGACCTCAACCCCATCCAACACCTTTGGGATGAACTGGAGCAGAGATTGTGAGCCAGGTCTTCTTGTCCAACATCAGTGTCTGACCTCATAAATGCTCTACAGAATGAATGGGCACAAATTCCCACAGAAACACTCCAAAATCTTGTGGAAAGCCTTCCAAGAAGAGTGGAAGCTGTTATAGTTGCAAAGAGGGGACTTCATATTAAAGTCTAAGTATTTGAGTGCCATCTCATTAAAGTCCCTGTTGGTGTAATGGTTGGGTGTCCCAATAATTTTGTCCATATAGTGTATCGTCTGCCATCGTTATCTCTGCAATAACGATATCGCAGAAGGTTGCAATATGCAAATGAGCCACTAACAAATCACAGTGTTTCTGACAGGGATATATTTAAAAGTGTTGGTTTTGTGGCATCACAAAAACTGATTTGAAAATGAGCTGTTTTTGTGGCTTATTTTCCATACATGGACTGTATGGATGGGGGGAGTAAACGCACCCTTTAAAACAATGTTTAACAGACTTAGCCTTTTTAAATCCAGAAAAGTGATGATATGGACCCTTTAATATCTCGAAAGTCATTGCAGTCGTAATACGTAAAATCGCACTACTGATATGTTACCCATGCAGCTCTACTAACTAGCTGTCTAATCTATGGCAGTAGTCAGTATATGAGTGGAGAGAAGGCACCAAAGCATGTTAGTTGAATTTGAAAGCATGTTTAAGGTGGATCTAATTTTGGCAACTATATTCCACTCACACATCAGTTGTTATTATTTTTTTAGTTTTTAAAATGTTTTCACAGTTTATACATGAGTGAATGGATATAAATTCCTTATCCAAAGGTCTGTAGTTGCTTTGAGCCCAAGGTCACCCTGTCCAGTGCCCAGTTTAGTCCAGAGTGGTAGAAAGTCCCTCAGTACTGTAGCGAGCAGTGGAGCTATTTTCTCTGGGATGATGGAGCTCTATCCAGTACCTTGAGGATGAGTTGGAGTGGCCTTTGCCATCCAGTATTAATCATCCAGCACCAGTACTTGACTTCACCCGTGCTCTCATGGTTGAATTCAATGAAATCCCCACAAATTCCCAGCATCCTCATGTTCCAAACTCACCTTCCCAGAAGAGTAGAGGCTGCTACTGCAGCAAAGTGAGGGTTTCATGGAATTGCTTGGAGATGCCTTCAAATTTTAGGACATACAACTTATGAAAAATAAATTGTATGTTACATCTCAGTGTTATATTTTTTGACATAAGGATTTTAGACGTTTATCTATAATCATACTTACTATTTATACCTTTCCAGACATCATATCACCACTGATAATCATAATTTCTTTTAAATATGTATATCTACATACAGTGTGAACATCTGCAAAATAGGCCAAAATCGATAAATGCCAGTTCTTTACTAGCTAATTAACCACAACCACATATTTGTGTTTTTTGTTAACTTCCCACATGAGCGCGAGCCGAGTGACCGAGTTTCTCTTCAGAGAAAACTACCAATTTGTGCTTGAGAGCATCATTAGCCCTGGAGTCAGAGAAACCGCCCATAAAATGTAATAATCCATTTTAACCACATAAGCCATCTGTGGTTTGATTCCTCTGTGTTGGAGGCACTTTCGGGATAGCGACTATTAGTTCTAGACAACTGAACTAATATCTATTGCGGTCAGTTCCAAAAGTTTATAGTTAATTGCGAATGAGTTCAATACCCACAGTGTGGCCTGATTTACTGGGCTCATAAGAACAAAATCCAAAGGACTGCGCAAAGACTGAGGACAGATTGCATTAAATTGTATTATATTCTATACTGTATTATTAGACAATATAGAATTTATATCACAAATGTATTTAAGTGGTTTTTTGAATGCCTGTGAAAAACTCTGCTTTACTCCAATTAAATTACGTCCTTTTACGTCTTTTATGTGTGATGTACCATACTGTGACTGTCTCAGTCATTCTCTGTCTCTGACTATCATGCTCAAACTGCTCAAACACTGCAACCTCACAGGAACACACAGCTAATAATATAGTTTGAGTGTGCGCTAGATTTATTTCAGGATTGGATTGGATTCATTTTTCCCTCTTTTCACCATTTTATGCTGATATTGGCCCGCTACCAGTACCTAGTATCTGTGCCATCTCTAATTATTATGCTCCACCCCACACACACGCGCACACAGTTTGTAATTGGTGTTTTGCACTGTTTTGTTCCAGGTTTTGTAACATACTGTTAGGTAGGAGGGATACTTTGTAATACTGTTGTCATTTATGCCATAGTTATTGTCTTTCTTTTGATTTTCTTTTTCTTTCCATTTTTCCCCCTTCTCAGCCTGCATTACCTCAGCCTGTTTTTACTGCATGAAAACTGTGAAATCCCAATGTGCAATAGATACATTTAAAACTATAATTATGTCAGAAAAACGTACTGTAATGTAGCGCTATTGGGACTCCTATATCCTGACTTTTAGGAAAGTCTGGCCAGATATTTATGATGCTTCACCAGCTTTTTTAGCGTATATGAAAGTGGGAAGTTATTGCTTTTCGGCCTGCCTTACTGATTCAGCCCAAAACAGATGGATGGGAATCTGCACGTGGGATGCTTTGTTGTAATTAGACTTTGCTTTTATGCAATGTTGTAATTAGCAGGTTTTAAATATGTGGCAGCGTGGTGTGTTAAGCTAACTGTTACTGTAAGTATAACAACAGTAAACACTCCGGATTTCCTGCATGAGGCTGCATCAAATTCTCCGAATCCTCTGGCCACTATAGACAACACGTCAGAATGAAAGTTCTGTATTATGAACGGCTCTCCCAGTGGCTTATGTGCGTCTGTTATGAATGTTAATGAGCAGTTTACCATCCAGCCCCTCTCACATTTGTATCATAATTTCTAATAAGCTCTGTGACTGCTGTCCCTCAAATGAACTCCTGTCCTCAAGCTGTAAACAGTCTTTAGTCTAGTAATGTCTGCTGAGGACAAACCTGAACTAGAGAAAGAATAATGCAGATTCGTTACTCATGACGACTTTTTCAAGGGCATGGGTTTGTGAAAGTGTTTGTATGAATGTGCTTGTGAGTGTGTGCACACACAGGTACTTTCCTCTTTAGAAAACAAGGGTCTGGAGTAGATATGTGGTATATATGTACACTGGTGTTCTCTTCTCTAGGAAGCAAGGCACTATTGGAGTGTGTTTGTGTATCATTGTTTATATTCATTGTGTATATTTCTATGCGCTTGATTGTCCTTTACTCCTGTAGGTAAGGGTCCTGAAACTTTGTTCGCTGGTCAGAAGCTGAACGATAACGAGTGGCATGCAGTGAAAGTGGTGCGCAGAGGCAAGAACCTGCAGCTTTCTGTGGACAATGTCACTGTGGAAGGTAACTAACAGACCTGGGCCAATAGAAATAATTTCGTAGAGTGAAGTCAGACTACATTCCTCTGTGGGCACAGTACCGCACAGTATGTGTGTATATATATATAGATTTATATATACAAATGAAGCAATCGCTCTGAATGTATGTGATTATTACATATTGTCTTAGTGTAGTTTTTCATTTTTCATTAATTTTTCATTAGTCCAACATGACAAATCACCACAACAGATCCTGACTATGCAGTGCATAATGCGACTGGTGCATTGAATCTTGCAAATGTGATGCATCAAAACTGTTGAGCACAACTAAACTTTATGCAAATTAACTTGGCCAACATGATGCATTTACCTGGTCCGAAGCCTGGCAGTGTCTGTGTGTTTATTCTAAACAATTCAGTGTGTGAAACATTTGTGCCGCTTAAATGTTTCGGTTCAGCACAGAAGACAAGCTAATAATAGCAGTAGAAGCGAGATCCAGTACCGATAAGTAGAATGCAAGCTTGTGTGCACAACTGTTGTCACTCCAAAACTCCAAGCAAGAAGACATTTGGTTGGATGTTATCATTACCGAAATAAATTGGTGGTGACTGCTAGAAGCCTAATCATGTTTGAACACCTGCCCCTCAAACACGAATCTGTCCAATTTAATCAGCATTTTGAAAACCATGCCCTTAATTATACAAACTACACTGGCTTCTTGATTATTCAAAAATAATCAAACCATTAATTACGTAAATATTGACTTAAAAGGAACTACCAGTTGCGATTAACTGGAGGGGGTAGAACATTCACATCTGTTGACCTGCTGTTTCAGGAAAGTTTGTTGCTTAACATTTTTCGTGGTTGGCTTTTCAACACTGAGGATCAATCCAGCATCCAGACTCAGAACTACTATTCAGAACCATTTTTAGCACATGACTCATATGTTGTTTTTAAAGTAGAACCCACACATGCACAGAGCTGTGATTAGCTACTTCATCCCTCCCTTAACCTCTTATGATTCATTCAGAGAGCTATGAATCAGAGTGAGATGGAAGCATCATTACAAATCCCCCCTTGTGGATTTAGCTTCATAAACTCCCCTTCCTCTCTCCCCACAGGTCAGATGACTGGTGCCCACACCCGCCTGGAGTTCCATAATATCGAGACAGGCATCATGACGGAAAGGCGTTTCATTTCTGTCGTCCCCTCCAACTTTGTTGGGCACCTGCAGGGGCTCACTGTCAATGGCGTTCCCTACCTGGACCAGTGCAAAAATGGCGACATCTCCTATTGCGAACTCAATGCCCGGTTTGGAATGCGCCACATAATTGCTGACCCAGTGACTTTCAGGAGTAAAGGCAGCTATCTAGCGCTAGCGACGCTACAAGCATATGCCTCCATGCACCTGTTCTTCCAGTTCAAGACCACCACCTCTGATGGCCTGATCCTCTATAACAGTGGAGACGGAAGTGACTTCATTGTAGTGGAGCTGGTTAAAGGGTGAGTTTTAGTCTCTCAGTCCCTGCTCACACTTGATAGTAACATCTGTCTCAAATGATTTCACCTCAAGTATACAAATCTCTTCTCAGTTTTGGCACCTAAGTGGTGGAACAAACTTCCCATGACCGTTAGAACTTTTGAGTCTCTCGCTGTCTTCAAACGGCAGCTAAAGATGCACCTCTTTACTAAGAACTTATTCATGTCGTAAACTTAACACAGTGTCAAAACTACCAAAAAAAAGTCTTCTCTGTGTGATCTGAAAGAGCACTGGTGGAGTACTAATTTCATCTTTGATGGAATCTTAGCTTGCCAGCAGCTCTTACTTTAGGTCTGGGTTTACTAGTGTGAGGGACATGTTTTCTTTGTAGAATACAAAGCACCCATGAATGTCAATCTGGATAAGAGCATCTGCCAAATGCTGTAAATGTAAGTGTCATTTCCATGGGTCTGGATGACCACATGTGACTGGTTTTCATGACTGGATGAGAAGGACATTTACTATTTCAGTCTCTTGGTGCATTTGTCATCCAGTAAGAATGTACGAGTGCTTGTGTTCATGTAGAAGCTCATTGTAAACGTTTAGATTGAATGGGTTGCTAATGCAACTTGTAAACAAATGGGAGAGAAGACAAAGAAAGAAGCTACACAGAGCAGCTGCATTCATATCAGCTCAGTTAGCCATTGTTGCTTTCAGGGGTCACTTCGAGATGCTTTAACTTTCACACAACAAATGTGGTCATATACATCTCTAAAAGTGTTTAGACAAAATCCAGAGACGCAGTTAATTCTCAGTAGCATTAGAGTTTGGTTTAAAATTAGTACCTAGGTTAGGTTTAGGTTTTGAGTTAGGTTTTAGGCTAGGTTTATGACTAGGGTGAGGTTTAGGTTTTGAGTTTTGAGTTTAAGCCACGTTTTGGTTTAGAGAAAATTAACGTGGATTTAGTAGTATTTGTTAAATATTAATTTAGTGCAAAATAAGCAAATGAACTGTTACCAAATATCTTTTAGCCCCACTCTACTTTTTATATGGATTCAGCTTGTAAATAGTTTAAACATGTTTTAAAAGACAAAATTGAATGATTGGTTATTGATATGGTTATGAGCCATAATAAGGTGTTAATTATAATTTATTATTCATGGCCTAGCAATTCAGTATCAGTACATCTATATTTGATACAGTCAGTTTATTTAAGGAAATTTAATGACATACACAGATGACGCATGACTTATTGATGTGGGCTTTTTGCTCATTACCTGCTGGCTGCAGCATCTTCTATAACTCATAGATATATGAATCATTGCTCATAGCTTTGCATTTGGTTCAGATAATGAGAGACTTTGCTTTTTTTATCACAGCAGAACAGTGTTTGGTTACTGCACTTGTGGGCAGTTTATACAGTTAATATTCATTTTAAAAGTTTATATTTTACCAGCTTCTCTGCATTGAATGCGTGATATGTAAACACAGATATATTTTTCCTTATATTTATGAAATACATGTTTATGTAGGTGGTCGATATTGGCATCTTAGAGAAAAGAGCAAAGCTGACTATTCATCCAGAGACCACAAGTTACTGTTACCTCACATGAGAGGGAAATCTGTTTTTCCCCCCAAAGCGTTCAGATGGAGGGAGGGGTACCACGTATGATATTTGGGCTTAAGACTGTTTTTAGGTTTGATTTTGAGGAGAAATGTCACCCTGTTGTAAGGCCTGGGGCAAATTAATACTGCAGTTATTCCGTTCAGAGTGAGAGAGAAGGAGCAACAATTTTAAAATTTCTTTTTTAATGCTATCAGGCAATATCCTTGGACACCCTGCAGGGTCTTCTTTAATTTTTTTCTCTTTGTTTATTGATATACCTGCTTGGCTCGAAATAATGTTTACTTGTTGTTCACCATCTAAACCCTAACTGAGAAGGGGTTTATTTCTTTCATATGTTCTATATATTTTCTACCTTGGTACTGGTGCTTTATTAGTGTGTTTCAGATGAAGAGGCCATAGAATGAGAACTACATTCCGTAGTGGTTGGCGAATGGGCACAACCTTCAGCTTTCTGTTGTGTGTTACACAGAAGCTTTTATGTGAGAACAGAACAGAATGTGCTCCGTTGGGAGCAGCACAAACGTTGCCTGGTGTCTTTCTGTTTGAACAGGGCGTCAACATCCCCATCCTAATCATTCTGACGTATTTAGAGCCCTACTTTTCACAAATCGACGAGACATTTGAATATTTATGTTTTCAGAACTGACAGGTTTGTTCCCTTATCCTAGAAAAAAAAATACATAAAGCAATTTCTCTAAGCACTCAACTGTATTTTTTTTTCCTGTTTTTTTTTCTTCCTCCTTCCATTCTTGAGGTCGTCCATGCACATTTTAAACGGTGTTACCAATCCTCAAAAGAATACTGTTCTTTGAGACTTTATGACTCAACCCATGCAAAAGTACGGCAGCAAACAAATGTTCTCTACAGCTGCGATGATGTTTTGAAATGTAGCCTGAGCTGCGTCTCACCTCTGTCCTTGAATAACTCCAAATCTGTTTGCGTGGTGAAATACTAGAAGAAAAGCATTTCTGCTTCTTCTTCCTTTTTGATAGATATTAGCAATAGTAAAAAGTTTTCTTCGTCTCTCAGGTACGTCCATTATGTTTTTGACCTGGGGAACGGACCCTCTCTGATGAAGGGCAACTCAGAGAAGCAGTTAAATGACAACCAGTGGCATAATGTGGTGGTTTCCCGCGACACCAACAACATGCACACACTCAAGATTGACTCCCACACCGTCACCCAGCACTCCAATGGAGCCCGGAACCTGGACCTTAAAGGTATGCTGTTCTTTGTGTCATTTATGATACTTTTGCACAGTACTGTATAACATGTATACTTGGTGACCCTACAGTTAACGAAGGGTATTTCTTTATAAATGGACCTCATTTATATAAACTAATTCCAGACACAAGTAGGTACAGACTTGTTGCAGTCTAAGATAAATTCTCCGTATTACAGTACTGAAACATACAGGCCTGTGTCTAATTATGTGCACTGTGTACTATATGTTTACACTATACACTACATACATAGTGAATGACTCACAAAAGAGTCCAGTGATACCTACAAGGTTACACAATACATGGAGATGACCTAGTAAAAGTACATTATTTCTTTTGGCATGTTTGTTTTCAGTTCATTCACTTGAATGTTTGTCTTTGCATCTTTAATCATTGTCTCTACTATTACACACGTCTCTGATGGACAAAGCAGTATACGACAGGAATGGTTATATATTGCAAACATTAAACTTTTGTGTTAGTGACTGAAATAGCAGCCTCTTTTTTGTTGATGTTAACAGGCTTGTTGTGGGTAAACAAAATCTTTTTCCTTGCTAGAATTGGTGATGTAGTTAATATTCAGAGACAGAGTGTACATTTAAATCTTTACTTAAGAAGTCAAGATCCAAACTGTAACGTCAGCAGTTAAAAATGTCACTTAAATTTCTGTGTTTAGTCTCTAAATTAACCCCCAGGAAATGAATGAGGACAAATGAGGACTAAATGACAGGGTGCACATCATACAAACGCTGAATGAAGATGTTTTTTGTTTTACACTCTTCTGAGTTGTATTTTAAAGAGCGTCGGGAGAGTGCAATATTTCTTCTAAGTTTAAGTCACATTAGTCAAGTACAAAGACGTCTACATCCCCATTTGAATAGCAGATGGCAGCTTCCTCTGAAGGCTCCTCCCTCTTCTTCAATGGCAAACAACGTTCAGCTCTTCAATTGTGGCAGTTGTAGTACGTGACTTGAATATTAACAGTTTTCGTTTCCCAGCTTGAACACTTTTTATGTGCTAAAAGTGGCTAATACACTACAGATGTACTCAATTTGAGACTCAGGGAATCTCTTACAAAGACATGGTCTATCAACCCTACAGTATCTCATGGTGTCTGAAGTATACTCTGTAGTCCCCAAGATTATCGTCTTCTTTGGCTCACTCACACGGCTGACAAGTGCAGAGAGCCTCTTCTGCTGAATATCTAAGAAGGTTTCTGTGGTACCGTGAAAGCTATGTTTCTGTCTGATGTCTTTGCAGTGTCCAAAAGTGATGCCATGGGAGAAGAGCAGTATTATTTAAGAGTAAGATTTATGTGAGGAATCTGATTACTGAATGTAGTTTTTCTGTGCTAATCTGTGCTAAATAATCAATTACTTTCTCCGTGACTTTTTGATGCATTAAGTATAAATTCATGTTATACATTTATTATGTCCAGATCCGATCCACAGCATTGGTAAAATTCAGCTTTCAGCTTTGTAGACTCTGCTTCTTATTGACTAAATGTAAGCACTGTGGAAAGTTGTCAGACTAAAACCATTCATAAACCATTTGCACTACTGATCTGCTGGTTCAGCACACTGAATTTTAAACACAGCAGTGTAAGTTACAGTTATTTTATTTTGTTATGCTATTTTATGTTATTATTATTATTATTTTTTTATTATTTTATTTGAGTTTTTTTTGTTATTTTTGGTTGCACTATTGTTAGTCTTTTTTTTTAAATCTTATCTTTATACTTCTTGTTGCACTGAGCATTGTCATGACAAAAGAATTTCCCTGGGGATAAATAAAGGTCTTTCTTATCTTATCTTATCTTATCTTATCTTATCTTAAAAAAAGACTATATTAAATGTGCGCAAAAAACGCAGCCTTATCTTTTCTTTAATACAGTAAAGGAATCAACAGCCTTGAAGAATTTATGCCCACTCTTAACACAGCCTATGTTTAACTACTGAAAACAAAAGGCTTTTACTTTACTCGGCATCAGACTCAAGACATCCCACATCTGTACAGGTTGTTTTGAAGTTGGAGGTCAGTGTTGTATGCCACAACCACGCTATTCCTCCAGACCTCTTTAGTCAGCCTTATATAGCTAAATATAACAATATAACAGTACTGAATGCTGCTGTTTAAACTGTTTTAACTTTAATCTTTATAACTTTAAACTAGCACTGCAGTTCCTTTTTTGTTGTGTTACAATAACATAATATGACAGTCCTTCATAAACAATTGTTGTTATGGACTAGGGCAATATTTGTTCTGCATTTGAGTGATGATATTAGATTGCTAATTGTCCATCATAAGCAAAGTGTGTCTTTATTTATTATTACTATTATTATTATCATTATTATTATCATCATTATTCATTCAAGAGTAAAACACATGGGTATCGGCAGATAGCCAAAGCTTTGGTATCGGTATCAGTATCGGGAGTGAAAAAGTGGTATCGGGACATCTCTAACAATGAGTAAGACAGTCGGATAAAGAGACTTTAAAAATCAGCTGCTTTCTTAAACATTAAATGTATTCATCTAAGACTGCAAACTCATCTTAAGACTCGTGAAAATAGACTTTTATAATGTTCAGATGAAAATGGATTGTCGTCACACTTGTCGCCTTGAGCAACCACATCGGAAGAATTTAGGAAAAGGCCCGATTATCTAAATGTCACATAATGCAGAGAAGGAAGTGTGGAATTTACCTTCTGAATCAGTGCCTGGGCTTACCAAAATGTCTTCACAGAGGCATTATTAAAGATGAGGTAGGTGTGTGTGTGTGTGTGTGTGTGTATGTGTGTGTACGTGCGTGCAAGTGAGAGAGGGAGAAGCAGATAAAGACCAACATGAGGAACAGGGAGTGGGGAAGGAAAGAGAGAGAGAGGGATTCAACATAAATAGAAAAAAGCTGGTTGAGTAGAAGAGAAAAGGAAAGTAGGTGAGAGCAGGCAGTTTATTCACGATTATTATTCTGTTTGTTCAGCTTTTGAATGCATGCCTGCTCGGGAGGTGGTGATGTGTGCCTGTGTGATTACGTGTGTGTGTGTGTGTGTGTGTGTGTGTGTGTGTGTGTGTGTGTGGCTGTGTTCAGGTCAGTGGCAAAAATACCGCTTACAGTGCCAAGACACAATCCTCCAGCCAAACCCAGTTCATGAACAGAAAGAGGAAACGAGGGCCTAGAGACAGTCTGGCAGCTGCAGGCGCACACGGTCGTCCCTGTGCTGCTGCCCATCCTCTTCACCTTGAAAAATGAGTCTCTCCCTCATCAGGGTTCTGTCTGAAACGGCCGCACTCTGCCCAAAGGGTCAGAAAATCTCGACTCGTTACAGCTCCCAGTCTGGATTTTTAAATACCTAGTGGAGGTCAGGCAACAAACCAGTATCACTTCAGGATTTTGAAATGAAAACTGATCGTATTGTTGGATAATCTTTGGTCGGAAAGCATAGCCTACTGCTAACGAACCACATTGCTTAGCAGAAGAAGTGTAATTTATATTATTAACAATGCATTATTTATTGATCATTTTTGTTGTTGTTTTATAAAAAAGCACCCAAGTCCATGAAATACGGTGATTTTACTTCGGGCCTTTTGCAGCTAATTCATTAGACATCTAACAAGAAATCATGTAATATTTAAGAAAGATCCAATTTTCATAATTTCTTTAGCTGACTTTTAACTGCATAAAAAGCTACAAAGACCTTTCAGAATTGTTTGTTTCGCACTGGCTGGGCCAGACTGATTATAACTGACTTTAAAGATCAACAGAGATTTTGTTTTGATATCAACCTTAATCTGGAACCTAAAGGAAAAATATATTTCAGGTCTGAAGAGATTAAAAGTTAAGTCAGGAAAGGCAAACATTATACCACATATTTTCCGCTGACATTGTTTTAGAGACTTGAATTATCAGTGTTTTCACTGCTACAGTACGTTCACATCTTTACTGATCGAACACATCTGACTCAGCTGTGTCCAGAAATTGGTGGTGTGTGGTAAGCTGCAAAGTCTAAACCAAGTTCCCTTTCCACTCTCCTGCAAGTGGTGAAGAAAAGTAAAAGTATTTTCATCAGAGCTGTCATACTGATAAAAACTGTGAAGGGAAAAAAGACAGATTATCACCTTTTTCCACACTGTAACACATATGGCAGGTTAAATCCTCCCAGTATAATGACAGTGGTTAAAAGGCGCTTGGGTGTGAATAAATGTTCTCGTATTAAAGCCTGAACTTTGATTTTTAAATGGATGTTCCAGAGTTTGGCTAAGCACAGATTCTTCTTCTCTAGACGTTTTAAATATTTCTGTTCTAAGCTGAGCTAACATATGCATTACACAGTTTGTGTGCTGGAGACTTTTTCTGAACATACCTCCCACATTCTCTTTTTAAATTTGGAGAGAATTTCTCACCGGACTTTATTTGACCTGTAACCTTGCGTTTGAAGACGTGTGTCAGTCAGGAAGTAATAAACTTGTGCCGCCCACCGGTCTGCGGGGAGCACCGATGCGGAAAGTCAAAAGATCAAAAGCGGTTATGCTTTTTAGGCATTATTTATTGATGCGCATGTGCCTTGACTTCATCTCGCAGGGTCGGGTGCAATTAAAGGGAACACGTTAATCACGAGAGGGCGTTTAAGACGTGTGGCATCCTGCCAGCGGAATGTGAGCTTGAGTCCCTTTAAAAAGCGATGACGCAAACAGAATAGTAAAGATGCTGCTGCATGCAGCGAGGAGGAAACTGGGACGGGACAATTAGGCATTTGACCTGTGCTTAGCTAAGGTGAGACAGGCTTTTAACTATGCTAAGCTATAACTTTAGATTAATCTGCAGTAAAGATCTGTCTGTGTGATTGAACCAGGTGGATTGTGCAAGAAATTCACCAAACTGTGCTGGACACCAGCCCTCCAGGACCAGATTTGGACACCCTCGGTTTAGAAAGATATAGGGATGGCTTTTTCAGAGAGGTCTCTGAATTAAAGCAGAGAAATATCTTTGCTGGCGTAAACTGCCGACTGCAGCAAACCTCACATCCCCAGCAGTCCTGGGACCCACTTTGAAGTTTTTGGTATTACGAGTTGTTTATGAAGGAACTCCATTTATGTCCTCTCCGGATGGTCATTTCTAAACTAGGTCTCAGCATGAAACTAATTGGCTAATTGTATCTGTATTTCCCACATAGTCTTACCGTGTGCCAAAAAAAAAAATGTATGCACTAATCAAATTTTAGTATGATAGTTAGTAGCACAAACCAGAGAAATAAACAAGAGTTTAAGAGTAAACACTGCAGGGCAGTATGTCCAAAGCTGGGCCAAAGCTTCTTTCTTTGAAGTTTTCAGTTTATGTTTACTGCATATGAGATCATCCTCCTCGCCGAGTGCATTTGTCATTTTTGTGTATGTGTGTGTCCATCACTGCTGTTGTACCCCGAAGCCACGCTGGCATGACTGCGAACAATTTAGACAATTTCACTCAACGCAGTTCCAGTATCGATGACAGGAATGTGCTGCTAAGTGACAGCTGTCAATAAAGAGGTGAATGGAGGGACACAGTCCTCACAAGCTGCTAAAAAAAAACAAGTACAAAAAACAAAAACAATCAAGAGAGGGGGTGAGAAACAGATGGAGACTTCAAACAACCTTGAGGGAGAAGTGTTTCTCATTTGAAGGAAAGGTAGAAGAATAAAAAGAAGATGACTGGCAAAGGGTCACGTTCAGGATGTAACAAACATTAACTGATGGTGTATGACACTGCAGCATTTAGCGATTAATACAAAGTTCATGTTGGTGTGTGAATGATACTGGGAAACACATGATACTGGGAAAACCTGCTGTTGAACAATTAGTGCACTTGTAGTGGAGCTGTGCAGTATATCATCTGCACAAAACTGGTCTGCAAAATTATCACAGAAAGGTGCAATATGCAAATGAGCCTCTAAGCAATCACAGTGTTTCTGACAGGCTGACCAATCACAGCTCCAGGTGAGTTACTGGGTGTTCTGATGAATCTTCATGTAATCCAGGTGATGGCGAATTGGCACATAATTGGGTGGGGCTGAACTGCTGTGGTCAGGATAAGGAGATGTATTTAAATGTGTTCATTTTGTGGCATCACAAAAACTATGACTGGAAAAGCTTTGTAGCTTATTTTCCATATGGATGGGGGAAGTAAATGTACAATTCTTTTTTAAGTCCAGAAAAGTGATTATATGGGCCCTTTAAAATTGTGAAAGTCATCACAATCGCAATATGTAGCAGTAAAATCGAAATGTTGCCCATATCATGCAGCTCTAGTTTGCTGACTACGTCTCTCCACAAAATGGTATCTCCTTCTAAATTCTTGCACAACACTTAGTTCAAACAGCTTTGACTTTATCTAACCTTTTTGAGGTGCACAGTTTCCAGGGAGGCTGTCAGAAGACATTATGCTTTTCATAGCCCAATTTCTATGGAGATGCTGGCGTTTCTGGAAACGCGCAGAAAGTGATTCATCATCCGCACACCTCCGATGACATGAAACAACGTGTACAAGCCACGCACCGACACACACTTCATTCAGCTGCTAAACAAGCATGTGTGAGGAGTCTCGTCGTCTTCATGGCCAACACGTCTACCGCTAACACGGCCCCTGTGGAGGAATCCATCCAGCAAAATGAAACTGAAGCCTGGCAAATTGAGAAGACGGAGGCAAATAAAGAGGAAAACAAAAAAAGGAGAAGAAAGGGAAAAATGCAACTTTGCTAACATTTTAGTTGCTGAGACCGAAAGCGTCAAGTTTCAGGAGCATAACTGGCTTTGTAGGACAAATCTCACTTTTCCATTCATTAATTAATTAGTTTGTTTATTGCTTTCATCTCCTGAGCTAGTCTGAGAGAAAAAGCGACCAGCATGAAATCTTTGCTTTGAGTTTGTTTATTACCTGCCACATGTGTTTCTTCGGGCAGTTACGTCTATAGCATTTCACAATGGACTCCCCAGATCTGATAGTGTTTTCAGAAACATGGTAAGACATCCTTTCTGCATCGCCTTCATCTCTTTAGCTCCTTCTTATTCCTCTTTACATAATAAACCTAGTCCCAGGTATGCCTGCAAAACTCAAGGATATTGCAGAGGGAGTCTCAATCTGCTGTAGGAAACCTGTGTAGGGTTTATTTGCGATTGGAAGTGTTTCTACAAGACCTGTTGCAGCCATGCTGAATTAAATGTGTTGAAACTTGAACATGAGAGGCATGGAGGATCTGTCAAACGGTAATAAAGCAGAGTGGGGGATTGCAGGCGTCAAGGGAAATGTAAATGCATTGACTGTTCGAATTAGGAACCAAACGCTGAGCAATGTAGACAAAACAAAAACGCCATTATAGAAGTGTTGGATTCATGGATTCTTACGATTTGTACATTAAGCTATCGAAGCTTACAGGCTGCTTTCTCATGAAAGAGAAAGAGTGAAAGGGAAAGAGAGAGGGGGACTTCAAAGAGCTCATGAAAACCTGAAGTGATAAAGCCGTGTACCAAAAACGCTTCCCCTAAGTACGTTTTGCAGGTATTGTTGATGAGTTTTAGCTCCGTGTACTGAAATGTCACTGTAATTACTGGATGTTGCTGGATATAGTTATCCCTTTGACAGGGATTAGGTGCTTTGATTCTCCTAAGCAAATAACAGTTGTGCAGTCGTTTCTGAGCCGGTTAGCTGTTGCTGAGACAGCAGCTCAGCCCTGGCCTCCTCCATTTTAATCTGCGTCCAGCTCCCAGCACCGCTGCAGCTAGTTAGCATGAAAGGAAATCAAAGGCCAGCAAATGTTCCTCTTCCAGTAAACACACCCCTAGCATTGCATATGCTTAAGCTTCAGATTCGGTGAGCTAGCCAGTCACTCGATATTGTGTTTTGTTCAGTGCTGTGAAGATCTATCCCATTTTCGTACGGCCATACAAAGTGATTTAGCTTCAAATTGGGCTTTGCAAGTACAAATTGGCCTTTTGTCTTTGTGACTAATGTATGTAGAACAAGCACAGTGGGAGAACATAATCCTGTCTCGCTGATGGAATTGCTTTTCCCTTTTGTATCAAAATACTCTGTTGAATGGAGCACTGATAGGCTGTCAAGTTGTGCTTATAAAAGACTTAAGTGTTAAAAATTACAATGTTATTTGATACTTATAAGGAGGTTTGACTGAAAGTAGATTAGAGCCAGACTCTGTGTAAAGAGTCCTTATTGAAATTTTGGTCCTGTACAACCCCAGGACTGGACATTTCATTCTTTACCTTGATCTAAACCATTTAATTCATTAACATGAAGTCTGTAAGCTGGCTCAAATATTGGATAAAAGGAATTGCTGAACTGCACAATACACGGACTGCAGAACTAGGGCAGAGAAAAGACTAGAAAAGCTACTTCAGAGAGTAGTTCCGCCGTTAAACTCTATTTTTCATTGAAATGGAAATTCCTTTGCCTTTAGAACAAGGATGCTTCAGGGCATGCCTCTGGTTTTGCTTAAACTAAAACAGAAAGGAGTGGCCTCTCTGTATTTATTATTGTTTATTTATTTTCCATTAATCCACAAACTCTGTTAAGGGACAGGAATCTTCTGCTAATCCAATTAATTCTGCTAATCTAGCAATGCTGTGAAATTCCAGCCGTGCCCACTGATTATATTGGGTGGGTGTGTGTGTGTGTGTGTGTGTGTGTGTGTGTGTGTGTGTTTTCATTCCAGGTTTTTGTTTCTCTCATTTCAAGGCAAAGCTATGACCAAAATCTCCAAACATGAATTGCAAAATTATTTTTGTTTTTATTTTATTCACACTTTTTTAGTGATGCATGAGCACAGAAGACCTTGATGCCTTTAAAAATGTACACATTCATAATTCTCCTAATTAAAAATAGCCAGCTGTGAGTTGAAGATTCTCGTGTTTTTTGTTTTTTTGTTTTCTTCCCATTTATGCCATAGACAACCTCTGTGTGCGACTTGCTACAATTATTTTGACTCTAGGTCAAACCCTACTCTACAATTATGGCCTAAAACTGCATTTTAAGCGAACACTTCTGTTCACCTTTAAAAAATATACATATTTTTTTTCAGCAAATGAATAACAGAAATTATGCTTAACCTTTTGTTCAATGACACTTAAGGTTGCATGGAAATATAATTAATCTTGGTGAGATGTTCTTTTACCAACTCCCTCACCTCTGCACATCAGTAGAAGAGCTTCTGAGATATTTTGGTTTTGAGTGGAAAAGAAATAGAAGAAAAAAGTAATGAGATATGTTAATTAATATGGTGATTTTGACCCCTAAGCAATGAGATAATCAACAAGCTGTAAAAAAAATGAAAATGGTGTAATCATTTGCTGAAAACATTTTCATAGTAAAGAGGTTTGTTCGGTTCAGAATGTACTTTTATAGTGATAATAGCTTTGTTCCACAACTGGGGATTGGCCTTAAAGTCAAAATAGTTCTAGTGTGTCGCACAGGATGAGGGCTGATGACACAGAAAATGAAAACATGGCCCAGTGAGTGAAATGCTCTCAGTTGAAGAAAGCCAAATGCCAAATATAGCTGTAGTCAGCCATTAGCATTTGCCATAACTGTCTGTCACTTTTCCCATTATCAAAGCATGTGCTGTGAATAACAGGCAATGTCAGACACATTTTGGATATCAGACAGAAGAACATGCAAGTTTAATCCCTACATTACACAACAGGGCTGGACAATTGAAGATAATGCATTGTTAGAGTATTCATTTTTAGTGTGTCGTGGCTAGGGGTGGGAATCGAAACCCGGTTCTGATTTAGAACCGGTTTTAATTTTGCGAAGCACCGGAATTGTTTACCTTCGACGTTATCGGTTACTCTAACGATTCTTTCGGACTTTTTCCTGCGTTGCACGTGATGACGTTGCACTCCGCGACTCGAATAATCATGGAGCGGAGAAAGCGGTCTAAGGCGTGGTTGCATTTTCCAAAAAAAAAAAATAAAAAAATGACAGTTGCGTTCTTTGTAACCAGTGTAGTGCCATTTTAACTTGCAAGGGTGGTTTAACACCAGCAACATGTTAAAACATTTAAGGCCTGGTAATGTGGTAATATGCTTGTTTCTACATACTAATTTATTTTTCTAATTATATTTTCATATTTGGACCATATTATTAAAGGAAGATAAGTGCATAATTTATTGTTCAAGTGTTCATATTTACCATGTAAAGGACAGCTGCTTTCGAAGCTGAAAAAATGGCCTATGACTACCTTTTTTAATGTAAATATGTAGCTAACCAGGTCTTATTACCTGTACACAAAATTATGATCAGTTAAAAAAAATATTTATTTTATACTGTTTAGGAATCGATAATGGAATCGATAAGGAATCGGATCGATAAGAAGAATTGATAATGGCATTGACATCAATAATTTCTTATCGATTCCCATCCCTAGTCGTGGCTTAAGATCAGCCTGCAGTATACACCTGTCTTTCTCTTCCTGCCTGTTGTGTCAGAGTGCAGGAGTGGAAAATAAGGAATGAACATGTCCTCTGTGGCAGAATTCAATCAGAAACAGCACAATCCTTCGGAGGAATGAGGTCAGCAGGAAACTGCGGAGAAGCAGAAATTAGTCAGTCGTGCTCTGAATTATATCACCCTTCTCTAACTATGGAAAGTATAGAGCTAGAACTAGTAGGTGGTGGATGGTGACTATTTTCATACCGACCAACTTTTCTGAACTAAGTTTCAGAACTCACTGAAAGCATGTTGTTCCTTCATATCCATAATAATAATCTTTATTGCACCAAAAAAGTTACCTTTAATATAAATTAATGTAGTAAGATTACATTTAAAGTCATTTTAGTCCTTTAGTCCATTCTTCACGTTTTTTTCACAAAATGCAAGGAATTACCATTTTCTATTAAAAATAAAAGTTCCTAAATGGTTTTTGGGTTTCATGTATGGTTGTAAAAAAAAACTTTTAATTAGTATAAAACCTTCACATTATGTGGAGGTTCTTTAAGTGTTAAAAAAAAGGTACATTCATATATCATTTACACATTTTTTTTAGTTGTTCATTTTGGCCTTTTTCAAGTATTTATTTTTAGGAGTTTGATGGACATACAAGGGTAGACATTGCTCTGAATTTCCCTGTTTGACAAAGGGCTCATTTCTAGACACAAAATATAGACTTCTAGATACAAAATATGGTCTAGTGCTGGGCTAAAATATGCAGTCGTTGGGTTTCATTTGCAAATCCATATTTCAGTAAAATAGCAAAAGAGCATCTGAGGTCAGAGCATTTTTAAAAAAAAAATGCTGAAATCTACAAGCAGCAGTTTTCACTGGACTGGTTAAAGTCTCTCATGGGTGCCATAGGGAGCAGAATGGAGGTGCGTGATTGGACGCAGCTCTGGAACGGACACGTTTTCAGTCAGTGACGTAAAAGCTTATTGATGATCTTAACCAGCTTTGGGGTTGGTGTGTGCACGGCTTGGCCATGGCAAATTGGCCAACCATTGATTCACAGGATTCTGTAGAATGACTATTGATCAGACATCCCTGGTGTGTGTGTGTGTGTGTGTGTGTGTGTGTGTTTTCCATAGGAATTAGTTTTAAAGAACTATTTCAATCCGTGACTTATATTGCCTTGCCGGTTTTATGTGATGTTCTTAGATTTACATTTACCATCCACACTCAGAAACTGTCTCTGTCTCTCTCTCTCTGCCTCTTTCCCTGACTCCTTCTCTTTCTACTTCTCTCTCTTTCTCATTCCCTCTCATCTCATTCCCTCCTCTCTCTCTCTCTCTCTCTCTCTCACTCACACACAGCAACAAAGCTTTCTATCTGGGATGGAATTCTAAAGTGAGACCTTGTATATTCACCCTTATATTCACTTAATAATACACCAATTTCAGCCCAGCCTGGGGACATGTAAACATACAGCCTGTTGAAAACTTCTGCAGCATCATTTTTCCTCTCAAGGGAAGCTAGTCTAAGGCAGAGAGCTGAGCTCTAAAACCCCCTCTCTATTGTTGCTCTGTGATGGAGCAGATTCTGTACCACAGCTATCATGATGCATTGCTTTTAGCAGCAGTTAAGGTTCATAAGAGTTTTCATTCAAACTCCAGGTTTACTGAGGGTTTATGATACTCATGTTGGTCAAGACGGTTTAGTGTCTGAATAATTGATGTGTTTGTTTTGACTGAACAGTGCAACTGAGCTCTAAACAATACACAAGCCTGAAATGCCTGATATTACAAAATAATAATAAATTCAACCCCCAAAACTGAAAAATAATCATGACTGTAAATGACAGATGCTCAGAAGGGAGCAGGGGCAACTCAGTGTTAGAAATTTAGATTAGTGTGTACATGGTGAGAGAGAGTGAGAGTTAAAGACAGACATTGTCAAGTTTGCGTCTGTTGACTCTTTCTTTTCTTTTCTATGGCTGCCAACAACCATTTACTCCTAATAATTTTCTTCATTTTATTTACTGTTTCCATTTTTAATTCATCTGTTGAAAGTCTAATCATTTTGACCTCTGTAAGCAGGGCTGAGGCGATGGAAATATTAGTGCTGTTTATCCTGGTAGTAAACCGTGTTGCGGGGGAGAGAGAGAGACAGAGAGAAAATGATCTGAGACTAAAGCTGATAAAACTCTAGCGTAACAATAATCTAAACACAGTTGCCTGTTGGTTGAGAGAAAACTGCACGGATAATGAATTGATTAGTGTTTCTTGGGATATGTTTTGTTTTAATCTTCCTAGAAAGAATAATTGAGCAAGAAAAAAAAGAGACACAAGGCTTAAGGCCAGAGTGCAGAGCCAGTGTTGCCGTTTTTTGTGTACAAGTCTTTAGTGGACCATTTTTAAGATCAATGCCCCTATTAGACCACAACAGTTGGGCAAAGACCATCTCTGCTAATGATTCTTCACAGAGACACAGTTTCCACTGTTTAAATGTGCCTTCCCTATTTCTTTTCCCTCCTTTCCCTTTGCCCTTGCCTGATCGATTTGGGTCTACGTATAAAAACAACTGCAGCTAAAAACTAGTTTTCACACCGAGCAGAAGTATCTGTCATATGATGTTGAGGTCAGGGAGGGGGCTGAAAATCGACTGATTTTTTGTTTCAAAAGTCCCAAGATGGAGGACAATGTTGAAGTTTGCAAAATAGCATCACAGCTATGGTGTTAGACTTTTGATAACTGTCTAGCAGAGTTCTGTAGGATTACAAATTTAAGAAACTGTTTAAAATATGCTGATCTTATGTTCTGACAGAAAAACCACATGAAAACCTAAGGTGCAGTACATTGTATTTAGCATTTAAAGTAAATGATGACACCAGACAAATGATTCT
>JBBPCZ010000119.1:146938-160633 GCA_037974445.1 Brycinus macrolepidotus | reverse complement strand
GTGTGTGTGTATGTGTGTGTGTGTGTGTGTGTGTGTGTGTGTGTGTGTGTGTTCGTTCAAATAAAAAGGTAGCTGGGCTGTAGTGCTCTCATGCATAACAATGCAGTGTCTGCAGCAGGTCCACCCCCACCCCTCTTCCCTCTCTCACTGCCTCTATTTCAATAACTGCCCCCTCCTCTCTAGTTCTGTTCATTTCTTAAACCCTGCTTTTCTCCTCTTTTTCCTTTTTTGTATTTTTTGATTCCCCTCCTCCTTTCCTGTCCCTGACTCAGAGATGTTAGAAATGTGTAGATGTTGGTGTGACTTCAGTCTTTCAGTCACTTACAGCAGCTTCATTTCATTTTTGAAGCGGTACCACAAAAAACCTTTTAGGACTCTGTGGAGCTTTGTTTGTCAAGTCAGCTGCTAGCTTTATTAGCCTAGGATGCAAACAGGAGCATTATCCTGTTTAGTACACCACAGAGAGAGAGAGAGAGAGAGAGAGAGGGAGAGAGAAAGAGAGAGAGAGAGAGAGGTGGGTAGCAGAAAACATGAGGAGAGAGAATGATAGAGAAACTGGAGAAAAAGACAAAAGTTGAGGGAGAGAGAGTTATCTGCTGGAAATGTCATAACAGTTTAATAGACTCTGTCATCCTCCCCAGTTTAGTCATGTTCAGTTCCACCTGTTTTCAAGGGCTCTCCAAAACTCATGATACTGCCAGTCCTATGAGGGTTATGCTAGCACCACTGCATCCTTTTTTAAACTGCCTCTAAGGTAAAGTCATAAGACAGCTCAACACATTTCATTCATTTAACAGATTCTTTTATCTAAAGTGACTTACAGTATGAGGAAAGATTCAAGTTTCAGGACAGTGTGAGAGCCAGAGGAGAGTTCTAAGTGCTAAAATCTTTATGTAAGAGTAATGCAAGTGCATCAAGAGAGGATCTGAATAGATGAGTCTTCAGGAGGGTTTTGAAGCTAGAGAAGGATTCTGCTGCTGTTGTCGGATTAGACGACTCATTCCACCAGCGGGGAACCACATAAGAGAAGAGTCTGGACTGGGTTTACCTTGTGTGTAGGGATGGCAGGGCCAGATGATGTTCCTTGGAAGAGCGGAGGGAGCATGTAGGAACAAAAGGCTGAATTATAGGTAGCTGGGTGCAGACCCAGATGTCACTCTGTAGGCAAGAGTTAGTGACTTGAACTTAATTCAGTCAGCCATGGGTAGCCAGTTTAGGTCAATTAGCAGTGGGGTGACATGCGACCTTTTGCACTCCCAGATCACTATGGCATCACTGGCCAGCTTGTAATCTCTTGATAAAGTCAATGCTTAGACAGTTAAAACACTTAGGAACCCCAACATATTGTCGTCAGTTTGCCTTTGCCATGTCTCCTTGGGGGAATGCCCAATGCCATTCCGTCTTTGTTTTGGCTCCAGTGGAGTTTATAAAGAAATAATCTGCACAAAAATTATATTTACGCAATTTTCCCCTCACCCCAAACATAGTTGATCCGCCTAAACATGTTTGGTGTCAGAAGGTGATTGATTTTTCTTGCTGGAGCTATAAAGCTAATATAACAGAACTCCATGCGGCCCAAAAAAGATTTGGGTGGCATAGACTTTCATGAGGTTTTAACTACATTAGCTCCAGCAGATCAGCCTTGGTCTATTTCAGAGTGACCACTTCTGTCAACTTTCAAGAGAGTGAAGCCCTCACTTTGTTGCAGCGGCCCAAATGTCTCTTTTCATAATTATTGAACTGATTGCTTCTTAAGCGTAACACGTATTAACGAGCAATTAATGTCAGACGTAATTGCTTCTGGTCCTCTGTCTTCTCCTTCAGCTGTTATCACAGCTCTTCCAGTTAATTCTGCAAGAGAAGGAGGACGCAAGGAGGGTAGCAGTGGGTATAACAGAATGGAGGGAAAATAGAATGGAGAACAGCAGCGCTAAAGCATTATACATGCAGCAGCATTTTCCTAACCAGTATTATGTGAATAAATTGTGTTGTTGATGGTTGGTTTAGAAATTTTGGCTTCAAATGGTTTCAGGCATCCCATTAGCAGCTGTCTTTCTCTGTCTATTCCAGTGGTCGGTCTCTCTCTCTCTCTCTCTCTCTCTCTCTCTCTCTCTCTTTCTCTCTCTCTCTCTCCCTGTGTCTGGACATTTCTGACCAGATTGAAAGCAGCTCCCACATTCTTATTGCTGCATTAGAAGCGAGGTTAGAAGCTCTCAAAGTGCCCAGAGAATCAAGAACACTTAAACAATAAAAGGCTGTTTCACTTTAGCCATGTTGGTTTCTCTCTCTCTCTCTTTCCCCCTCTCCTCCCTTCCTCCCTATCCCCCCTCCCTACCCCCTATCCCCCCTCTCCTCCTCCCTCCCTCTCTCCACCCTCTCTCTTTCTCCCCTCCCTTCCTCTCTCTCTCCCCTCTCTCTTTCTCTCCCTCTCTCTCCTTCTCCCCCTCCCTCCTTCTCTCCGCCTCTCTCTCTTTCTCTCCCTCTCTCTCTTTCATGCTTGCAAACAGTTCTCCACAGTTCTCACTTTTGCCTCGTTGACATGCACACACACACACATCCTACACACATACACACACAAGCAGTGCACTTATCACATTCCCACCAAATATGCTGTAAGAAATGGTAAAGTGCAGTACTCTTTGCTCAAGGAAAGAATGAAATGATAGTGAATTTACAGCAGTTGTTTTGATCAAATCAGGAGCCTCTCATCCTCAGTTCAGCGCTGTTAAAGGGCGCTTTTACATGGAGGATGTGTGTACGATTTGGAGTGTATTTGGGCCTCACTTTGTCTTGTGCAATGATGAAAACTCTCAGAAGCCACACTTGTACTTGGAGCACAGGCTGGATTTCTGCAGGATTTCTGCATTGCTGTCTTCTAGTAAATCAAATAATCACTGGTGCAGGGACGAGGTGCTGTGGTAGCTATGTGCAACACAACCAGTCACGAGTGCTTTTAGTGGAATTGATGAATTTATTGAGAGTTCGTTCTCATTTGCATCAGCAAGAGTGGATGCTTTTAGACACAAATCCAATCTTTCGAAAACTGTGCTGGAAGATAAGTGGGGTGTGACAATAAAGACAACAACTGATTAAAGCTCGACTGGTTTCTTCAGAGGTACAAATACTCTCCTGTTTTTTGTTTTAGACTATAAAAAGCACCATTCAATTGATTTGTTTCTGATTCACAGTCAACATAAACATATTGGAAGGATTGCAGGTCTATATTTTGCAGTATTTTCCAGTTCTGGTGACCCTCCAACCAATAATAATGATTTGTTTTGTTTAAGCATCCTAACCAGTGAGTTCCCATTGAGTATTTGTGTGGGTGTTTTGATAAAGGTGATCCAGCAAAATGAAATTGTTTTGCTGAAAATAGTGCAGACTGTGTCCCATTATTGATTCAACAATAGGTGGTTAAAAAGACTACAAATTGTTTTGCAGTCACAGTATAATAAACCATAATATAGCACAATGCAGTACAAAGCAAGAGACTGCGGTATAATTATTATACATGTCACGTAACACCATATTGTGTAGAATGGAACAGACTTTGGAATCAACATTTCAGCTGGAAGAAGTAAAAAGAGGAAACCTTATAATAATATAGCTATTGTATATTATAATTCTCTCTATATTATCACTTATATAGATGATGATTTTAGGTAGTGGCTCAAACTCCACTGTCAGATGCAGTGCAGGATTATTTGAAATTTTATCATTCTGTCCACACTGTGGACTGTATGTTTCATGCATCAGGATGCTAATGAGGCATAGTGGTTAAAAATATATAGAACTGAAAGGGCCTGTTCTTCACAGAGAGGTGTGTTACACCTGGAGACCTTGAGCCAATCGATAGGTTCTTTAAAAACACAACATGGAGCGTAATCAATACACACACACACACACACGCACACACAAATCCATCGCACATGTTAGTTGGCAAAATGGCAGACACACGTACAGGAGGACGTGTGCGTGTATGTAGAAGAACACCAAGTCAGACGAGGGCGTGCACATAAAGTGAAAAGCGCGCAGAAGGTGAAAACATGCACGAACACACACACAAACAGACCATGACAGGCAGCAATGCATGAGGGAGGCGCTTCTGTGGCAGACTGTAATAAAAGATTTCTTTAGAGTCTTTTTTTTCCCTTTCAAACCAAATGCAACGGTCTGTCAGCCAGATATACACAAAGTGACACAGCCATTGGCAGCACAGGGTAGCGGTCACTCAGCTGTCTGTATACACACACACACACACACACACACGTGCGCGCACACACTGCTGTCACATATATGCTGACTTCATCAGAACACCAGTACACGCTAAAGTAAACACACTGCACACCAGTAAATACATATATGTAAATACATATACAGATATCTTATGCTGTGTGTGAGTGTGCGGGCACTTTTCATTTCTTCTGCTCGTATTTACTGCTCGCTGCTCAGAGGATTTCAGAATTTTACTCAGTGTTAATAATGCCTGTAACTGAATGTACAGTAGTGTTGAGCGGTGTGGATTACAGCTGCACCAATTATTCAGTACTCAGTTATGTACTGAAATAAAGTAAGCACCAGCTTGGCACTGTATTTCATCTGTATTTGAAGAGTTTTATATTTGTTGAGCTGTAGCACAAAACGTCTTTGTGCTTTGTGTGTTTTCTTACACAGTATTGTAGACCAGCTTCCAGAAAGGATATTCTTTTACATGATGGTTTTATAAATGTTTGCCACAGCGTTGTGTCAGTGTGAAATAGACAGTGACGGGGGGGATAAAGAAAGAGGGAGGGAGAGAGTAACAGAGAGATGGAAATGCTGAGAGATAGAAATAGGGATGGAGAGATGGAGAAACAGAAATCCAGGAACAGGGATTAGAGAATGAGAAAAGAGAAGGAAATAGAGACAGACAGACAGAAAGAGAGAGAGAGAGAGAGAGCGAGCACATTCATATCTTTCACTTTCATCCTCTCATTAATCTCCCAGAGGGTAAACTGTCAGCTTAAAGAGCGATAAAATCCCCACAACTTCTTTTCTTCCCCTCTTTTTCTTGCACTCCCATGGTTCATAATGTTGCCATATAATGACATAATCACTCTCCTAACAGCTGATTAGAGGAGAAATGTGTCATTCATCCATCCATCCATCCATCCATCCATCCATCCATCCATCCATCCAGACATGAGTGCAGCTCTATAAAGAGTAGCAGCTCTTCTGTTTACTCTGTGATCAGTTTTTGTTTGTTTTTGTTTGTTTGTGTTTGTATGTTTCTTTCTTTCTTTCTGTCATCTCATATTTATCACTCCCTCCATCTTTCTGTCTCTTTCTCCTTCTCCTGCCCCCCATATCCCTCCATCCCTAAAGCCCATAAAATAAGGGAATGACTTTTTTGTTATGGCTTATGAGTCAAATTTAATGGCCCGATCTGCCCATGTGTGACTGCTGTCCTTGTTCTCCTTTTATTTTTCTAACTTTTCTGTTTCTCTTCTCTTCTTTTTATTCTTCTCTTGCATTATGCCCCCTCTTTAGACCCCTTTCCCCCTCTTCTTCTCCCTTTTTCCCCTTTCTCCCTCCTCTCGTCTCATTCCTCTTATCTTCTTCCTCTTCTCTCCTTCGTCCCAGCAGTCCTCCCTCTCCCCCTTTTCCTCCAGAGAGTCTCTCATGAAGTGAGTTTTTGCATTAACATTTTCTCCGCCGTCTCGTTGACTTATGATCTTATCTGTAAACTATAAATCAACACTGCTGCGTGCATTAGGCATGTAGTAAGCTTACATTAAACCCGCTGGAGCCACTCATCACGTGTTTGATAGATGTTTCCCCTCGCCGCCGTGGAGTTTACAGTCTTCGTTGCCATGGCGAGGTGACAGGGGAGTCTCAAGCTTGTAATGTGATTGATATCTCCTTTCCCTCTGATGATAGAAAAAAGAAAAGTTTTCCGCGCCACAGGTGAGGTTTGTCATCTCTGTGTTAATTGGATTGTGCTCGCGTGATTTTTCTCACACAGCTTTGATGGAAGTTGCTGAGATGAGATGCCTCTCACAGTTCATTTGCGCACTTTCGTGTTGCCTGTTCGTAATGACTGTAAGAAAATGACAGCGAGTCTGTTTGAAACAGCTGTCGAAGGAATAATTTTTTTTTTCTATATTTAGTCATTTCTTCACAGACACACACAAGCACAAACAAATTCTTCTTTGTAGAAAGATGAGCAATTACTTTGCAAAGCGACCAATTTGTGTGATTTGGGTATAAATCTAGCGTTTAGGAAATGAAATGATCTTGCATGATTCATTCACAAGGGAGTTAGGGTTCAGCTGCAGTAATTTTGGAACATAATCAAGTTTAAACAATATTTTTACACTAAGTATCCCAGTCATTACTGTTTATATTATTAATCAAGTAATCCGGTGATTATTTTGACAATTAATTGAGGAATCCTCCTCACTTTTCTACTTTTTTCTTTTTGATTTCTCTTTTCCTCTCCCCTCTTCTCTCCTCTTTTCTCCTTTTCTCTTCTCTTCTCATCTCTTCTGTTCTCTCCTCTACTCTCCTTCCTCTTCTCTTTTCTCCTTTTCTCTTCTTGTCTCGTCTCTTCTCTTTTCTTCTCTTCTCCTCACCTCTCTTCTCTTCTCTTCTCTTCTCTTCTTATCTCGTCTCTTCTCTTCTCTCCTCTCCTCTCCTCACCTCTCTGCACTCCCATCACTGCTCCCATCTCTCAGAGCTGTATGGAAACAGGCAGATTTGACAGTTATGTCCATTGTCAGTGTCCATTTGCCTGGGTAATATGACCATTGAAGAGAAGGCTTGTGACATTGATCCGTGCCGCCATTCTCTGGGATGGACTAATGACACTGAGCCGCAGGAAAATCATACAGACACAGAAGATCAGTCCGTCCTAAAAATGGATCCTGATTGGCCTAAATCAATCTGTAAAGGTCTCCTTCAAGGACAAAGGAAAAAAAATTGACTCTCTATTGAATTGCTCAGATTTGTGTGGAGCGATAAAGCAAATTACTGTGTTTTTCCAAGCTTGAGTCTGAACACAAGTTATATAATTTGATTGATGGTCCATGATGGTTCACAATAATATCTCTATGGTTCTCTCTCTCTCTCTCTCTCTCTCTCTCTCTCACTCTCACTCTCTCACACGTTGTTGCTGAGTGGGTGGTGGGGAATCTAAGTCAGTTCAGGTCATTTGAAAAAGTGGTGGGATGTGAGAATGAGTAAGAGAGCTCTGCTTAGCTCCCTGTAATTACTGCTCCTCTCTCCCTCTCTCTCTCTCTCTCTCTCTCTCTCTCTCTCTGTCCCCTCTTTTGTGATGATGTTTTGAATCTCATAAATATCTCTGCATGGATGTTTGAGTTAGTGTAACTATATTTTCAGTCTTAGTCTAAGACCAGAGTGCAACTCGGTTCAGCACAAAACCGTGCATGGCAAACGGATCGTGACTCTAACGTCCTTGAAAGAAGTAAAAGAAATAAAAAAGTCACAAAGAGGTGCTTAAGGATTGTGATGGCTTTGCTAGCTAAATATTTAGTGAGCCTAATGAGGATACTCTAGAGAGGCCTGTTTCATCTCAAGGGCTGCCTCAGCTCAATTCGGCTTTTTTTTTTTTCTTTTTTTAAGAACTTTTTTGATCACGAAGGATGGTTTTAGAGGTATGGTTTAAGAAAAAGAACATAATACCCTGCTTATAAACTCTGAATCAGAAATGACTAAGTTGTCTGTACAGCCCCTTTTCGCTTTGTTATTAAACTCTGAGCTAGTCAGCAGTTTTTCATTAGACACATTATACTGTTTGTACTAGTGATTTAATGGTTCTAAGTTGAAACCGAAATCCACAGAATTTTTTGTTTCGCTAAGAGACTGGACATCTTTGTGTTTGACAGAACGCACACGTTACACAGCTACAGAGCTAAGCAGCAGTTTCAAGCAGACCTGCTGTAAAAGATGAATGAAGGAAAAAAAGTAAAACTTTGTGAGTCAGAATTCATACACTTACGACACACAGCTGTACCTCTTTGAAGCAGCACAAGTTTGAAATTAACGTCCAACAAATGAGACAGAGCGGTTTGCATGCTTGCAAAGGTGGTGGGAGGGTTTGGACACAAGTTATTTCTAAAAATTGCTGGAAAGGATGCTGCGAGTCTGTGCTGCTGTGATAATGGCGTTATTTTGAAACTCATCAAAATAACGTTTCACATCCATTAAATTGCACTTACAGTGTATATTTTTACATTACACTTCAAAACCAGTCTTTCAAAACAAGCATTTCTAATGTTGTCCCAAACGTCCGGCCTGTAATGTTGGCCCTACACTGTTTATACTGTCATACAGTCATTAAGTGATGAGGTTGCTCTATTTTTGCCCTGATCTTAGTGCTTTTCTGTCTTTTGTGCAGCCTTCATCAGAAGGCCAGACAGGCTTTTAGATGGGCACAGTCTCAGAACGGAAGAAGCATCTTACTGTTTTGCTCTAGCAACAAATGCTTAATTTATTTTTGCATGATGTTTTGAGAGAGAAAGGGAGAGAGAAACTGTGTGTGCGTGCGTGCGTGCGTGCGTGTGAGTGCATACGTGCATGGTATTCTTGTACCCCTTTAATGACAGGGAAGATGTAAATTAGGAAAAAGGGTAAAACTGCAAACAGATCAGATGAGAGGAAACCCTATTTTAAGGGAACATTTAAGTTTTTCCCCACTTTGTATTTCTCTCTTTTTTTTTTCTTTCCACCAGTCTTTCTTTACTTTAACAGATGATGATGACGAGGTAAGGAAGTCATGACAAAGTTGTTTAATTCAGGAAGCTCGTCTCACACGGCTCTGCCTCACGCTTGGTTCGAGGAAAAGGAGCGAAAAGAAACATAGTGAGAGTGAAAGATTTCCCGTCTGACTTATTCACATGTTTAGCACATTGATTACGACGAGAAAAAAAGGGGAATGAGGAACAAAAGAAAAAGGGTGGGAGGAGGAAAGGGGAGAATAAAGAAAATCGGTCGATTCTTAACATGTTTCATAAGAACAGATTATGTGAGAGACTCCCGGTGCACAAAGAAAAGGGACGTTAAGGGAAAACCCTTAGGGGACTTAAGCTTGCGGAAGCTTCTTTAAATTCTACTCGGCTCTGTGAAACGCGAACAGAGGGTGGCCATGAATCTGTTTTGACCTTTCTCGCTAACTCTGGTGGGGCGTCAGCCTCAGGGGGACGTGAGCACTAATCTTACAGCGCTCCCAGAATACCGATCAGCTATCCTGTAAGCGGCCACACTAGCCCATTCTCACACACTTTCCTCAACGTGACTCTCCACAAATGCCATTATACTGTCAGGGCTAATAACATGCTTCACAGCAGCACTGAAATCTGCTCTTTACGTGATTTCTAAGTGGGTAATTGTGGTAATAAACACTGAATCGTTCCATCTCTTTAAGTAGCAGATTTGTAGATGGACGAACGCAAAGAGATGCTCATAAAAGCCCGATGTGATTGGTACGACTGTGTGCGTGTATGCATGCGTGTGTGTGTATGTGTATGTGTGTGTGGGATTTTTACTGTGTGTGTAATTACTGAGTGGGTTGCCATCTCCCCATTTTTTCTACCCCCTCAGGGCATCTCAGCGCAAATCTGGCAACCTGCAGAGAGTCTGCCCTTCAAGTTTTACTTCAGCAATTAAGTTAATGCATAATGAGGCTCATTCTCATCTGCACCATCAAAGGCTAGAATTAAAGTCACACCACTGTGAAAGTCAGACAACAGGCTTTCCGAAGAGTGTAGCTTTTCTAACCTTCACTCCCAATCGTGTCTTTTTTTTTGTTGTTTTGTTTTCTGGCCTCCAACACATTGCCCAAAGGAGCTTACAAGTGACCATATTTAACAGTTTTGCCATTTTCAAAAAATGCCCCTGAAGCAGTAATAGGTGTGGATAAATAGGGAGATCACACTGTAATTACTTTTAGCTTTCCTTTTTAATACGTTTATGACTGTGAGACGCTGCTGAAATTTAGTAAATACTAAAGTCATTCAGTCTTGGGCTATTTGGTCCAACTAGACCCGAGACCACGGCATTGCTTGATGCGACTGTCTATGTGAGATGGTGCCATGGGTGGTGTGTGATAAGTTGTGTCGTGGTTTGCCTCTGGGTTACATTCTAATCCCAACAGGCTAGAATTTCCTTTCACATTTCTCTCTTACATCCACTGCCTTGAAAACAAACTGGACTAGCTCTGTAGTCTGCAGCCAAGTCATTAATCTGTGTATGTAATACATATTATGCACCAGTCATACTTATACATAAGGAAACACTTTGTGTGTTGCTTTACTCCTTAAATTGTACATATTCTGCTCTGTTTGAGAATAAAATTGGAGTTAGTATTATTTCCATAATTGTGTATAAAATGCCCCTGAATCTTAATGAAGTTTTTTTTTGTTTGTTTGTTTTTATTTACTCCTGATATCCAAAGCGTGTTCAGACAGAATTCCTGACAACACCAGGCTAGGAACATGGACAGTGGGGGGTGTGGGGGGTGTGTGGTTTAATCAGGAATGGTCAGTCTTCCAGCTGCAATTCGACCCTCCTAATACACTCCCAGGTTGCATTATGGGGCGTTAGCCATCTCCCGTGATCCCATTGACATAAACCTTGCACAGGACCTGCTAATCGATGTGCCCAGTCAGATATATCGGAAAGTGTTCTGGAGCTTTCTTGGCCTGGGTTGAATTACCAGACTAGCCAAAGTCTGGCGTGGCCAAAAGCACACCGTTTAGCAAAAGTAATAGCAGTCTCTTCAAATTCAGAATTCATTCAGAGTTCAATAGGTATAGACCGACATTCACTAGCTGCTCACTACTATTATGGAAGTACCAGCTGAACTGGAGAATTTGAATAGTAAATACCAGCATAGTTAAAATAACAATGAATAGCACACGCTGAACATGTTACAGCTAAAAAAAAAAAAAAAACTATGATTTTGATGAAAATGTAGGAAAATAATTACTATTTTATGTAGAGTTTATTCCACTTTAAGAAATGCGACAGACCACATTTGACAAGTCATTAAAGCACTTTTTGACTAAAACATACTTGGAGGCAGTTTAATTTTAAAGCATATGAAATCTTATTACCACTTATGATGTTTAGCTTTATTAAATCTGTATCATATCAGCCATAAAATATTTTGTCGAGTGTTAGTAACTGTGCTCCCAGTCTGTCTTTCACTTACTTCACTTATATACGATCTCCAGGTAGCCATATAATCTTTTTATGACAGAAAAGAAAGCCGGGCTGGACTGCCGTGTTGAAAGCTTTGCACAGAAAACCTCTCAGAAAGTCACAGTTGTTAAGTCCCCATATGCGTTTTCATTTAATATTTGCTTACATCTTGATGGAGGCTAATTAAGTAGTGCTCATTCCTAAGCGTGTAATTTTTATTGATCTATCCTGATGAAAAGCAGTCAGCTAAATCATGTGATTTTTTTTTTTTTTTGGCAACTGAAAGACGTTTGCAGCAATTTTCTTCTGTCACAGTGTGTTTGAGCCCCAGCCAACAGAATCCTGCTAATTCCCAAAACAAAGGAAATCTACATTTTTGTTCTGTTCTAAAGAGAACTGTAGGGCTCAGCACAAACGTCATCAAACCTGTTCTAGCACCAGTAGAGTTTAGATCACTTTGAATTACTTGGTGGTTTAGCAAATTTCAAGTTGAATTTGTGCTTTGTTGTTATATTTTTTTTAAAATTTGAGTTTTTGTTTATGGAGAATCTTTAATGGCCTTTCCTCATTTATTTATTTAAAACTGTTTTCCAAACATTTATGTCAAGGACAGCGTGAACTTGATTTTGTTCACACAGCAGGGCAAACTGGATTTGCTTCAAGTTTTAGACTGAGTGTGTCAACGACCACATCCGATTTTTATGGTCATATTTGTAGTTGCGTTTGTGTGCATATCTGCACTGGTTATCATAGTCATAACACAGGCACATGTATGACGTATAACGTGACAGGTCATGTGCAGGGATTATTTAAAATTGGATTTCATACCACATCCAAATGCGGGTTGAATTGGCTTTATAAGATTTTCTGCACATATTGAATATGGCCAAAAAAATTGTACTTGAGCTGCCTGCCTGAGTAAAATCTGGAGTCTCAGCTCCAGGCAGTTTTGGTAAGCGTTTTATCTGTGGGGAGTTGGTCATTTTGGCAAACATTTTAATTTAGCACAAATACCGGAGTGTTTAATGAAGTCAGTGTGATGATGGCAATGAGATTAAAAGCTGGGTTGAGTCCTGGAAAGACTGAGATTGCTTGCAAGGCAATGATACCTAACAATACAGACCATCAGGCAAGCTCCTACTGTGCCAGTCTAGACTCCTGCTGAGGGAAAGAGGGGATGTGTGTGCATGTGCAAAAGTGTGTACGTGTGTGTGTGTGTGTGTGTGTGTGTGTGTGTGTGTGTGTGTGTGTGTGTGTGTAAGTGTGCCTCGGACTCCCTCAGAGGAGAATTTGTAATGGCGGAGAAATGAAAGTGCTGAAGGATGTTTACTTTGGTTCATAGGAAGCCTTGCCCATGGGTCTAAAATGTCTAACACACACACACACACGGACACACACTCACACAGATGCACATGCATCTGTAATGCACTTGTACACTGATTTTATACTGGGCTATTTAGATCAGTGATCTAATTTGACAGGGATTCACTGCAGAAACATCACACAATTTCTAAGTTGCTTTTCTTGAATATGTAATGTTCAAATTAAAAACAGTATAAAATGTAATGTAAAACTGTATGGCTTTCTTCTGAGACTCTCTTACTGGCAATGTTATGTGGAACTAGGCATCTTAGTGTACTTTGTCAGAAGAGAGAGTAAAGTCCCTTTTATATTCCTGGAGTTATGATGTTTGTTATGTATTTTGTATTACTATTTGTTTGGAAAATGGAAAATTACTTTTGAAAACTGTAATATAAGGGTGTATAACAGTAAATTCAGCCCATCCCATTTGATTAAATTCACAATACTGGGCAAAAGATTCAATTTTTTCACTGTCTTTTCAATAAAGTTGAATGAATTAAAAAAACGTCAACTGAATACATATTGGAGGGTGGGAGGTCTGTGGCCAGTGACATGAAAATTCAAGTGTTCTGATTTTTGCTTTTTGTTTGTAAACCTTGGTATTAAAACAGTTGCATTAGAAATCAGAAATTATAGAAAGCCTATTTTCATTCTAGTTTTTGCCTTACAATGTCACAGGTCCCAGTAATTAGTGCTGTGTAGAGCGAAGTTCATTTCAACTCATAAAATAATACAAGCAAAATTTAGTGTTGACCCAAGAACTAATTTGTGGAAAAATGTGTGTCACACATACTCAGAATAGCATCAGCGTTGCTTGCTTTTCATAAATGTTCCTTTTAAAGCCTTTACATTTTGCATTTGAATGTTGCCTGTGTGTAGCGACCTCAAATAGCATTCATAATAGACAAATGTGTTCTCGACAACGGGTAGGTTTGTTTTTGTTAGTCTAAGATGATGGCTTTGATGCAGATGCATTTTGATGGTTATGCTTTCTATTGCATATGATTCTGCATATGCTAGGCCTGTCGCGATAAACAATAAATCAATTAATTGTACGATAATTAAAATGAGGTCGATAATTTTTCCGGCCGCGATAATTTTCTTTTGCATGCTTGTTTGTTTTCCTCGTGT
>JBBPCZ010000119.1:103821-115109 GCA_037974445.1 Brycinus macrolepidotus | reverse complement strand
CTCATGAAAAATGGGAGCAAAAACAAAAGTGTTGCGTTTATATTTTTGTTGAGTGTATATATATATATATATATATGCCTTCATGGCAAATAATTTTGTGATTTGGCCGCAGGCTTGAGCCGCAGTTGAGTGCTCATCACAGCTGTGGTCAGAACTAATTGATGTGTGTATATGTATCAAAAAACTATATTTTATAGAGGACACACACAAACTGAGCTCATGAAGTTATAATGATGTCAAGTCAGTGTTTTGCACACACACACACACACACACACCCCTACACACATAGGTTATTTGGAATTAGAAACAAATGCAGTTTTTTAATGATGCCAGCTGCTGTTTTCCGTTTCATTTCATACATTTTTGTGCAGCTGCATCTCTTAGCTAATGTACGTTGAGATTGAGAGCCATTTTAATGAGCCATACACCTTCATACCTCCTCACACATTAATACATAAAGTTGCATTCTGAACCTCATATCTACAAAAAAGTAACTTCATAAGACAATGAAAAAATCTTGTTAACCTTTAGTGTAAGTTAATGTAACAAAACGTTATTCAAAGTCATTTTAGACCATTTAACTTGGTTTGTTCATCATGAAATCTTGACAGTGTATATGGCAGCTAGAAAAGACAAAACTGGAGATTTTGTGGTTTTGTTCTGACAGTGTCAGTATATAGAATGATGTACTGTCACCTACAGTGTTTTATAAGAATGTTGTGCTGAACATAATGATTGTGTGGATTCATCTTCATCACAATTGCAGCTTTTCTCTTCCCTTTTCCACAGTCCCCTGTCTGTCTCCTCTCTAAATTACTTTTAGCATCCATTTTTTGTTTCTATTTGAGCTTCTAGCTGTGATAAGAGGAGTGGATAACAGAGGTGAGTTTGGTTCCTGCCTCCTCTCTCTTTCTCTCTCATTCTCTCTCACTCCTTCTGCCTCTCTTTTACTCTCTGCCTATATTGCTCTCACTCTCTTTCTATGTCTCTGCTTCACTCTCTCTTTCTCACTTTCACTCTTTCTGCCTCTTACTATCACTGCCTCTTGCTCTCACTCGCTCTTTGTCTCTCTCTTTGTCTCTGCTTCTCTCTCTTTCTCTGTCTCTGTCTCTCTCTCTCTCTCTCTTGCTCACACTCTGACTCTTTCTTTTTTTCTCAAGCTCCCCCTTAGACTCTCTCTCTTTCTGCACCACTGTATCAAATAACAGCACCATTAAAAGCCAGTGAAATGCCAGGCTGAACGGGAAGGAAGACTCAGATGTTATCGTCTAAAAAGAGCAATAAAATGCACACACACACACACACACACACACACACAAACTCTCTCTCTCAGTCTGGGCAATACAGACAGTGTGTCAGCAGTCTCCAGTTTGAAGAGGAATCCGAGATGGTACACTAGTATAGTATTAAAGAGAACAGGATTTGGATGCCTAGTAGAACTGCATGATATGGAGAGAATACCATCTTATGATTTGTAATATTTTTGGGGAGGTTGGTGTATCTGTCTTATGGTATGGTTTAAAATTGCTTTATCTTTGGATCTTTGGATCATATGAGCTTCTCGATGCATTTAAACACAAAGTAAGTTTGATTGGTCAGGATGCTTACAGTGCACAATTAAACATTCAGTGATTGGTCAAATGGCCATTTGCATATTGCATACATCTGTGATGTCAGTATGATTGGGGATAATGATCAGCAAATGATATTTTGGGGTGTGTGTGTGTGTGTGTGTGTGTGTTGGTATGTACCCCATTTGGAATCCTGCAGTATATTTCCCTCTTCTTGAGAGGCAGCTAGCTGGCTAGCCTTTAACTTCTTTACATAAATTAGCCATTTAGCATGCAGACTAAAGCAACTCTTAACTCTCTCCCCTTCATTAATCAAAGAACAGGTAGCATCAGGGCTAACACTGCAAGATTAATTTGCCTTCTGTTAGCACAATGGCTAGTGCTAGTCCAAACCATGTATATTTATCGTACTGCAGTTACCATAGTGGCTGTAAAGGCTCAATGAAATGCAGGAAAAGCACAAAAGATGAGGAAAAAAATGATTCACACTTATTTTGCACTGTTAAAATTCTTCAGTCTGCATGCATATAAAATACAAACAGAACCCAGGACTGATGTGTCTATGTATGTTTCATAGAGCTTGTTCTTATTTGAAAGTCCTTACAATAGAAAGACCTTACACGCTTCCACAACTCTGTCTCTTACTCTCATTCTCTCTCTTTGTCACTGCTTCACTCTCTCTCTCTCTTTCTGCCTCTCTTTCGCTCTCGCTGGCTCTCACTCGTAGTTGTTCTCATTTGTCTCTCTGCTTCTCATGGAAAAAGTGAGCTACACTGTTATTTTACACTGTTAAAATACTTCACAGCCAGTCTGTCTGCATATAAAATACAAACTGTGACTATCGGAGCTCATGATTGATGTGTCTGTGTACATTTTGTAGAGCTTGTTCTCATTTGAAAGTCCTTACAATAGAAAAACCTTACACACTTCCACAACTCTTCTTTATCATTTTCTCTCCAATGCATCCTCTAGCAGACTAAGATTTATACTATATGTCAAAAGGTTTGTACACATCTGCAGGGTTTGTAGACACCAAAAGGATATTAACAGAGGGAATTCAACCCCACCTTTAATGCAGCCTCTACTCTTCTGGGAAGCCTTCACATTAGATGTTGGAAAATTGCTGTGAGGATTTGAATGGATAATGGATGGAGCTCCATCACTCCAGAGAATGCAGTTAAACTGCTCCAAAGCCCAATTTTGGGGGCTTAATACCCTCAAGGAAGACTTGGCTTGGAGTCATAAGGCTCATTTGCAGCTGCTCCAAAGCACCCCATTCTATGGGCAGTACTTTTCAATGGTGATTATGCAAGCTATTTGTGTGCAATTCAACAAATGTGTCTGCAGTGAGTGCTTCTAAAATTAGATGAATTCACAAATTAAAAGGCGTGTCTGGACACTTTTACACATGCAGTGAGTGTGTGAACGTGTATTAGTGAAGACAATGTGACATATCAGTGCGGAATTTAGTACGCAGTGTTAACTTTCCATATCTCGCTATTGTAGGTTTAATATTAGTCTCACTTCCAGCCATCTTGAGCTCTGCAAGAGTTTTTCTTCAGAGTCTGTTTTCTTCTGTATGGTGATGTTATACGGGACTATTTAGGAACACTTGATTGACAGCTGTATCATCTCTCCTCCTGCGTTCTTCTGCCATTTATTCATCCCTCGGGTCTTCGCCTCTAACCAGCCCACCTTTGTCAGCCAGTCAGAGCTGACATCATGACACCATTCTGACAGAAATGGATATAGCAGTAGATATGCTTAGTTATGTTTGACATGTTGTGTGACTTTTACGTTCTGGCTTCCAAAGTGTTGGATTCTGTGGAACAATCCAGCCTTAATATACAGAAATACATTTAGTTTAGTAGTGACATCAGTGGTTTAAAATTTTATTCTCAGAATTGATTCCAATCAGGACAAATAACTTCACTTTCAAAAGAAATATTAGCAAATCAATATGAGAATTATATTTAAAGGCTCAGTGATACTGTATAATCAAAGTATTTGCTAACATACTGTCGGTTATGTTTAACTCTGAGTCCACTATCATTGTTCTTTGTATGGCGAGATTTTTATGTGCAGGCTGCCTGTGGTCTGGAGCACAAGCTGTTGACACTTGATCTGTGTCTGCGGTCAGTCTCTCACCATCTCATCTGTTCTTCATACACCGGGAGTGTGTGAGAAGAGCCACAATATCCACCACTCCATTACGCCCAGATGAGTTGCTTAGCCTCTGTGTGGTCTGTTCTCCGATCTGAGTGTGACTCTCCTACCATAAGAGAAATAATAGCAGACATTTCCATTCAAAATGTGTATTAATATTTCAATACATGCTATTTACACACATTCTGTGGTAGAAAATGGCAAACTGGATATTCATCGTTCTTAGGTGGAGCAGTGGTGGAAAATTGGGCCACCGCTAGCGACAGCACACAAACCAGAAAATAGTCTGGCATTTGAATCACACCATAGCATAACATAATAGATAAAGCAATGTATGTCACTGACTGGGTATTTCAGATTGTATTGAAAACCATTCAGAGTGAAGCCTAAGTTGCATAAGGGATGCACAGAAATTTCTGTCACTGAAATATTTCACTTGAAAATGGTTAAAAGTAATACTTTAGGTTAGATATACCAAAAGCATTCATTTTGGTTAACTATTTTATGGTTTCATTAGAGAAGAGATTTGGAGTCACACTTTGTGGCGAGTTTTGAAGTGTACATTGACCAAGCACTTCTTCAATACAGATTTATCTTCAGTATGCAGAGGACAACAAAACACAGCAAGCAGAAGAGTCCCCGCCAGCACACCGTGTCTGCTCAGTTTTGTCCTGTTGAAAGGAGATTTATTCAATAACAAAAGTCCATTTTCTTTGTTACTATTACTATAGTGGTTTTTGGTTAGTATAATTCAAAAGCATAAGTCAAGCGAACAGAAAACCCACAAAATTAACCTTTTCTTTTGCCTTTCGGCTTTCAGCCAAGTGTGTCTTGAACTTTCGGCCAAGCATTTTCATTTTGATGCATCACTAAACTGTGTCTATATCTGGAAAATAATAATATTGTATTTAATCCGTACCACCAACATCACGCTGCACCACTGCAAAGGGCAGCGCAACATTCTGCCGCAACCTTTTCCTTTCAAAGTGGAATAAAACGAATATTGATTTAGATGGCTTGTGGTAGCTAGTCACTGGTATGGTCAATTTACCAAACCTGATACAACATCTAGCAGAGCTCGGTGTCTAACTGACAGTCAAATCACTGAGACAACCAAAGCTCTTCTTGGATCATCATCCAGTTTTAGCAAACTGCTAACACTCCCACCATGCCGATGTTTACAAGATTACCAGCAGTTCTGCAGTTTTTTTCCCCATCATAAACACATCAGTGCAGCCCAACACACCCATTGAAGTATTAGGACTGTAGAGCTTTCATTGAGTTTTTGTCCTTGTCTCTGAGAATCAGGACGTTTTCCGAGAGACACACAAGCATTTTTCTCTCTCTGTTCTCTCTCTCTTCCGTCTACCTAATGAGGAATTATACATGTGCTCACCTTTTTAAAACTCGCATTTAGCAGGGCACCCTGTCAGCGTGCGGACCCTTCAGCGTGTCAGAAGCCGCTGCTTTTGCGTGACCAATCAGCGCAGGCGATGAATTATACATGAACCACATAAAAACTGTTCCACCACATCTCTCCCTGTTATTACCAACAGCCCCAGCATTCTCCCACACTCTGCATTATGGGTAGAACAATATCCTGCTGACTCATTCCATGTTTAGTGGACTTATAGGTTGGATAGGTTGGTTTTTGTTTGGGTTTTGTGGGGGGAAAAGTTCTCCCGTTGACAGATTTTCCCAAAAGCAGCGACTTCTGGAATGAACTCTGAGCCATTGGAATTGCAGTGAGAGTCAGGGAGGAAGGCCAGTAGTACACTGTGGCAAAAAGGCCACCACCCCTGAGAGACAGATGCATACACAAACACACACACACACAAACACACACACACACACACACCTACACACACACACACATACTTAGTCCCGCACGAATATTGCATACTCTTATTTTCTCTAACATTTTCTTAATTTATATATTTATGTATGTATTTGTTTATTTATTTATTTATCCTCCCATAATCCCTACACATATACAAATGCACACACACAATTTGGTATTATTTTGAGAACTTTTACCAACTACCCTCTACACTTGCACCTAAGCCTAACCTTAACTCCAGTAAGCAAAACACAAACGTTTTCTTCCCAACAAAAAAGCCATGATGAAAACAGCTTGTCCTTGTTTTCCTATAATTATGAGGACATTTGGTCCCCACAAATACCTAAATACAAGGAGGACTCTCCTTCCTTCTCTTATTCACACACATACACAAACTTACTTTCTCTGTCTTGCCCTCCTGCCCTCCCCCAAGTCTCTTTCTGTCTTTCTCTCTCTATCTCAAACACACACACATACACACACTCATATCCTTCTAATCTCTGCCAACGAGCCCATTATTCAGGGCTGTGCTTGCAGTCCGCTTTTCGCTGGTGGTCAGATATCCTGATTCAGCAAAATGTTTCCGAGTAGAAGGAGGAGGGGGAGTAACGTTATATATATAAAAAAAAAAAACCTAAATAATACGCTGTCTGGATTTGGGAGCCGCTGTTTTTCCTGCTGAACTACAGCTGCCTCAGCCACTCCGGCTCCATTAGAGTGCATGAATAATGAAGGCAGATAATGAGTGTGTGTTAGTGTGAGAGGTGGCTGGTGCATTTGAACCCTTCTTGTGCAGGGTGGATGGAGGTATGGGGAGGTGTGAGGAGTTTTAGGGAGGTTGAGACTCTAGGATGGAGAAACAAAGTGAATGAATGGATGTGTGTGAGGGAAACTGAGGGTAGAAACACCTTTAGGGTGTGTTCATATCAGTTTGGCTCCCTTGGTCTGAACCAGAGCAGAAAGTGCTTTCTGCTTTGCTTAAAGTTCAGTGGTATGTCTGACATTGGACCAGAAGCTATAAACAAAACCCATGGTGATTTAAAGGTCAGAACCTGATTGAACAGACTTTATGAAATACAATAACTTCCATAATATCCATCCAAACAATTCTGAACTTCTTTATATGTTTATTTCGTATGTGGTGTTACTGTTAAGGGCTCATAATAACATAATAAAACTCTTCTTGGCTCTTTGTATTGTCAATTACTGGGTGGATGATGAGGCCAGATGAAAGAATGGATGGATTGATGAGATATTAAGGACTAGACTCAGAGAGTGGTCACATGGATGGAAATGTAATAGATATTCTCAATGTTATAAAGAAGAAAAATTTGTTGTAATTACAGTATGAAACTACCAACCTCTAATGATTCAGCAAAATAAAGAAAAACACGTTTGGAAAATTAAAGATGAGGGTTGGAGGTACTGAACTGAATCCACATAATGATGTAGAGACCAAGTTTGAAGAGGAAGCTGAATCTAGAACAAGTTGATTTTTGAGCTGAAGGACTTCTGTAACGCCTTCTACAGACTGTGAGATTTCAGCAATCTTTTTAGATCATTACAAATCACACTGTGCGACATGGATCTAATAAACTTGGGTACTATGTGTGTAGATGTACAATGGTGTGTGTGAAGGTGTGTAGATGTGTGATGGTGTGTATGAAGGTGTGTAGATATACGATGGTGTGTGTGAAGGTGTGTAGATGTACGATGGTGTGTGTGAAGGCGTGTAGACGTACGATGGTGTGTGTGAAGGTGTGTAGATGTACGATGGTGTGTGTGAAGGTGTGTAGATGTACGATGGTGTGTGTGAAAGTGTGTATGATGGTGTGTGTGAGGATGTGTACCGGAGTTCCTTCGTTTCTCCTCCATGTTGTTTGGATTTTGTCGATAAATACATCATTGCACGTTGCATTTTTATTGGCTGGTCAGTCGATGTAGGTCATAGCAGCTCATACATTTTGAGATGGTCGTTCTAAATTTTGACACTGTCAGAAAATAATCGCAGGCTGTCTTTGGTTGCCGTGATGACGACCATCTGTGAACCCCTCTCACAGTTCTACGTCGTATGTTTCACGATTGACATATTTCATCTCGGTCAGTATAAAATTGTACAATGTACAGCGGGCATAAGTCTCAAGATAAGCAAACTGGGACCTGGCGTCAAAGCCATGTCAAAATCTATAGTATCCTTTGTATAAGGGTAATTTTTCTATCATTTCTTGTGATCGCAGCAGTTTGCAGCACTTTGTTTTGTGCCTGTGTGACTTGGGGAAAGCGCCTGGTGGAACATCTTGACATTTCTGCCAAAGTAATAACCCGAAATGTCTTCTCTGGAGTGTGACTGGAGACAGAGAGGGTGCTGGAACGTGTCCGTCAGCGTTAGCATGGTGCTCTGATTAGCAATAGGAGAGAGTCAGAGGGGGATCGATCAGAGAGAAAGTGCAGGAAGGAAGAAGGGGGTGGGGGGGGGTGAGTGATGCAGAGAGTTGACGCGATGACGGCTGAGGTGGTATCAGTCAGCCGTTCATCTACAAAACTGGTTATGGAGCAGTTCTACCTATAATGACTGCCTCAGGACTGTGTGTGTGTGTGTGTGTGTGTGTGTGTGTGGGTGGGTGTGGGTGTGTGTGTGTGTGTGGGTGGGTGGGTGGGTGTGTGAATACATTGGGATGCGACACCAAATGATCAAACAGATGGAAATTTCGTTCTCATCCATCGCTCAGTAACACCCCACCTCTCTCTCTCTCCCTCTCTTGCTCTCTCTCTTTCTCTGTCTCTCTCTCTCTCTCACGTCTCTCCCTCTCACCTTTCTCTCTCTCTCTGTCACACACACACACACACATACATGCACATTAAAAACTCACTGCAGACATATGGCATGTTTAAATAGATGGAAGGCGGGTATTTGGCAAAATTTCATTTAATGAAGTGCATTCTCACACACACGTGCACACACTCTTTCTCGTACTCTTTCACTTTATTGTGACTAGCTGCCATACTGCTGTGAGTGTGTAAAAATTTAGCACTTAACCTCTTCCCCACTTCTTTTTCTCGTCTTCTGGCGTTCTGAAGCCAGCGATTAGACTCTTTGTGCAGTGAAAACTGAAGCTACTTCATTAGAATTCACAGTGTATAAAGTCCACATGTAAGTAGGAGTTTTGCTGTTGAAGATATTTGTTTATTTATATAATAAGCGTATTGCATACTTTCCTGCAACTTCCTCAGCAGTTTAACATGCTTGTGGTCTAGAGTTTTCCTTTTGTCTGAAAACTCTATTAACTTTGCGTGGAACTACTGAAACGCATCTCATGTCCTGAATTCTTGCACATTGTATCCCTCTCTATGTACTGCCTGAATATCTGTAGGGTAAAATAACAAATGTAATATTCTGTACTAAACAGTAACTAAACAATGCTCAACATCATTGTATTGAACCTAAATAACCTCCAGTTCTAACTATAAAAATATTTAAAAATTACAAATATTTGCTAAACTCTTTCATTCTGCGCCAACTATCTGACTTGGACATTGTGCACTGGACAAATGACACACGGCCTGCATAAACAGTCTATAACATTCATACAGTGCACTGCATTTCACCACTATTTCAGTGTAAGCACACTGCTTAGGCTAACAGTGCAGTGCCAAAGAACCTAGGTAAGAAGCGCTAATGTTCCAGAATGATAAAACATATCAAGACACAGGCTAACTAGAAAGGAAAGATGTCATTTCGTCTTAAGTTTGTTTATCTTTTATCTAGGGCTATCATGATTACTCATTTACAATTATGGTTACAGTTACAGTTATGAGCTTAAAAAATAATCAGTTAAAATGTACATTCTCGATGAATCAGCTTAGTGATTACTTTGCAATGTAAAAGATAAACAGGGTGTCTACATTAGTCACTCTCCGCAAGGTGGAGCGCTCAGGTAGCTTTTGTGTACATCAGTGAAAGAGAGGAAACCCACACCAGCAGGATCTCAGCAATACTCATCAATGTAATTTCTTGAATATGAAGTAAAATTATATGCTTGCTGTTGTGTGTATGTGTGTGTACATAGTTATTTGATTAAATGTCAAAATACTTGCTAGATTACTTAATTACTAATAAAACAAGTAGATATCCCTAAACCTGCTTCCTATAGATATATATAGGAATGACAGTTAAACAAAACAAAACACAGGCTAATACCTTGAATTTTCTGGTAAATTTAAGTGCACAACAGAAAGCGGGAACAGCTTAAGCCGTGGCAGCCACTCAGTGTCCTCTGGACTGGACGACTCCCTGCAGTGCTAGCATCACCCATGTTAGCTAGCGGATGCCGTCTCAGATCCCTGTGCATAACGCTGTACTTTTATTGTACTTTAACACCGACTTGCAGACTGTGCAGGTCACCGTGCTGTTTGTGTGTCTAGAGTGAAGTATCTCTATACACGTGATGTGTGTCTGTCACCTACTGCCTCTGGTGCCGTGTCTCTCGTCTTGTTGTGGTCTTGTGTTTAGATTCCCCTCCACGCGCCAACGGTACCGCCCCTTTTATGAAGTGACTATAGTAATTGGTTAAGTCAAGGAACACGTGTCAGCGTGAGCCAATCAGAGGCAGAGACTGCACTGAGTACACAAGCGTGCACACAGAGAGAGGAGAAAAACACACGACTCATCGACTTCTTTCAGGGGGCGTCGACTTGTGCCTCTTTTCTGTTAATGCCCTAATACACATACAAATAATACTTATGTACATTTATTAACGTTTATCTTTATATTTATAAATATAAATCCATATTGCGTATAAATATTGTATATTGTATATTATTGTTTATTATATTGTTTAGTATCTTGTTCATTGTGTCTTTACACATTGTTGTTGTTTTATACTGTTGTGCTTGAGAGACACCATCGACCGGAATCAAATTCCTTGTATGTGTTCGCTCACATATTTGGCCAATAAACGCGATTCTGATTCTGATCTGATTAAAATGGCAAGCAACGTTTAAACAAATACTCATGCCCAATGGCCAAAACAATTCATTTTGCTCTGTTTTTAACCATTTGCAAGTTATACATGTTGTGTGTGTTGCCATTCAGAGTCAGCGATACCAGATAACTGTCTCCTTCACCCTGCAGGCTGGGTTTATTTTAGTAACAACACAAAATGTGATAAAATCAGATACTGCTGTGAAATTCAAAACAACAGCAATGCTTCCTTCAGTATAAGAGAGATGCTGAGTGATTGACAGGAGGCTAATGTATTTGACACATTTTCCTTTCCCTACTAAAAATAAACATGCTTTAAAAACCAAACTAGCAAACATAAACAGCCCCCGGGGCACCTGGACACCTGCATTAACACTCAGCTTACACACTGTTATGAACAGTTTGTGGTAAAGAAACGGAAATGTATGAATTTTATAACATTTCTATGCTTTCAGCACCTTCACATTCGTGTGGAGGTAACACAGCATTTTCACCTTCACTCCTTCTTAAAAGCCTTAAGCCCATTTTACAGCAGATGTGGTAACCAGTAGGCAGAAGGCTTCTGTGTTAATCAGTGTAGCTTTTTACACCAGCTTAGTGTGTGTGACACACTCTGTATTATTGGTATCATGCCCTTGGAGAGCAAAAATACACCTGCAGTCTATTTTTGTAGTTTGTGCCTCATGACCTGCAGCTTCTAGCTAGACACACTCACACACTCAGGTGTGTG
>JBBPCZ010000119.1:65080-80185 GCA_037974445.1 Brycinus macrolepidotus | reverse complement strand
CTCTCTCTCTCTTTCTCTCTCTCTCTCTCTCTCTCTCTCTCTCTCTCTCTCTCTCTCTCTCTCTCTCTCTCTCTCTGACTCTCTTTTGTTCTGATGGCTTCGTTGCTCATTCAGGAAGCGTCTAACACCCTCGTCGGAATAGGCTTCCTTTTTTCGTCCCATAAAGAAGATTATTCTAAGCCTCCATTGCTTTATCCAACTGAACTGCCATTTTGCAGCCAGCCTCTGTCGTCTAGTCTCCGTTTCTGTTTTGGTTAAATTACTAACAAAGACCTCTTCTGTTCAGCCTGTGAGCTCTCAGTATCAACTAAGGCTCCACATGTACTGATCATATCATTTGAAATCCAAAGAATCCAAAAGATATCTGAAGATTCCATATCCAAAGAATCCAAAGGTTCCCAAGGATATGAGTATTAAACAGTAAGACTTTTTTTTATACCAAATTAATTCATAACTGTTGTCGTTAAATCAACATATGCCTTTGTTTTCCAATAGAAGTCAAATACACTGAATTCGTAACACAGCAACAAACCATATGGCAATTTGCTTTAGCACAGCAAAGGTGCTGGCAGCTGAAAAATGAATGTTTTTGCTATTTTTTTTCAAATTCCCACTTTTCTGCTATCATGAAAAACCAGTGATGTTGTACCGGACTAGCATATTAGAGGAGTTGCATCTGCAGCCAAACATGTAGATACATTTATTTAGACATTTATCTGGGTTTTATTTTATCAATAACATCAATTTCAAACATTTTTCTGTTTTCCAGCAAATGCTCTTGTACAAGGTTAACAACTTTAGTCTTCACACAGTTAACACATACAAATAAAATTATTTGGTGTTGACAGTTAACTTACCAGATAAATGAAAATGAACTTGAAACTCGGTTTGCAGTTTACTCACAGTATTTTCTGAAAGGATATGGAAAAAGCCATAAAAACCTGCAGTTTTTATCAAGCCAGCAATGCTACCGCAGGTTTTTAATGACTCCCTTGCAACTCTGAGCATGTATTCATCAACAGACAGTTTGAGACATCATCAGTCATACACATTACAGTGTTAGTGTTGGCAGTTTGTCTCTAATTTGAAGGCTCCAGTAATCATCACATACGCAGCCAAGCTTCCAGACAGGTCACAATTTACACTGTAAAATGTAGTCCAATAGACGTTTTCATTTTCAAAAGTAAATGTGTAATATCTTATGTGCAATAGTCTTACCATGTGAAATATCACTACTCATGTCAATATTACTGATCTACTACTTATATCTGTTCTGTGCAGTAACACTCCTAACCACCATTTGCATCATTAGTAATTAACTTAATTGGAAGTTACTTATCTATAGTGTTTATACCCAGCATTTGTGTATATAATATAGTGTATAGGTTTTTGTTTTTTTTTCCTGAAGTTTTTTATTGGACTTAGACTTTATATTTTATATTGTTCTTGTCTCTGTGTGTCTGTGCAGTCGTAACATAAGCAGTTGCCTCCGGGATCAGTAAAGTTTTCTGATTCTGATTCTGATAAATCTCACCGTGATAGTCTCATAGACTCTCAGTGAAGCCCGATGCCCAGACAGGACCCAAAATGACATAATAGCTTGTTTTCCAATATATTTTGATCTTTGCTCTACTAAAACAGAGTGTATCTGAATTGCCCATTACTTCCCGTTGAAGCTCATCTTCAACAGGGTTCTGTGACGGAATGCAATGTTATAGTTTTTTTTTTTTCCTCACTTTATAATCACTAAAGCACTATTTATGAGCAATATAGACATATCGTTAACCATCTCAGTTCTTTGTTGCGTTGAAAATTTAAGGAAAGTACAAATGGAGTCCTAAAACAACCACAGCTGGTTAACACTCAGCCCATTTAAGAGCAAAGATTTGAGTGGGTTATTTGGGCAGCAACTTGAAACCATCTCATTTACCTTCAGATTGAAAGTTCACATAAAAGCCTTGTTGGAATGAGGGTCTCTCCACATTAGACAGCTAGCCAGCTGGCTAAAGCTAGCAGAATGAGTACTCATAAAACAAAACACATTGCTGTCGAGCGATAAATGTTTTGTTTGCGACCACAATAATCATAAAGTGTAAATGTTTAGACATCTGTTAAGGCATAAAATTATAACGTTTCATGTTAGGGAAATTGAGCTAAATATTTAGACCTCCCACTGCTCTGTTTTATTTATTTATTTATTAGTTATTAGCATTTTAACATCCTCATTGACAGCTCTCGGTGGTGGCTTGTTCCGCAGTGCGATTTTGTGACCCATTTCCCACAGCTTCAGGGAAGGGGCTCTCTCTCATCTGCCGGCCCAGGGTGAGCGTGTGAATTTGGGCACATCTGCCTCAGACAGCTGGGTCCACAGCTGGAGGGGGTAGTCTACCAGCTGAGTCGCAAGACAAGGGTGATAGATGGATAGATGAGTGGAGGGATAGATAGATGGATTGCTCGTGGTAAGAGACAAGAAGATTGAGCAGATTAGAGACAGTGCTTATGCCTTCCTTTCCATATGACAGATCCTTAAAGCAAGTGATGTTCACTCGCAGGACTGTGTGATCTGTGTGTAATTTCCCTCCTATAGAACGTCATGTTCTCAGCACTGTAATGGACTTGGTGGGAAATTCATTAACCCTTAGGTCCCTGAGAGTATTTTTCCCATTCATGCATGGCTTCTTCTTTTCTAGTAGTTCAAGGCTTAAACAATGTGTAATGTACAGGTGTCTCTTATCCTTTTTTCAGCACAACCCAGCCAGTGTGATAAAAATGTTATTTGCATAACTGCATAATTAGCATAACTATTTGGATGCAGCTGTCCCGAAAAAAGAACAAAAAGACTCTCTTTTTTCCTGTAAAAATCCAAATTAAAGCTTTTGGAAAACTTCAATTACACACACGTTAGTATTATGTTTAAAAAAATGTAAAAAAAAAAAAAATAATAATAATGTATGTACAACTATTTACAGTCACAAGTGAGTCTTTACCAGGTGGAGTTCGTGTATTTACAGTAACTCTGTCTTCACTGCTTAAATACAGTCAAAAGTGTCGCTTATGCATAGCCCCAACACACCCCTACCACCCATCCACACACTCACCACCTGTTTTTTCCGCCTTTTTTATGATCAGAAATAAAAATTTACTTTGTAATTTTTACTTTTAAATGGCACCATTTTTAAAAATTGACACCATTTTTAAAGTCCCAAAAAAGGTGACTTTCATATTGTTTTAAACGCTTGAAATCTCTGATTCAGCACGTCATATGATATAGAAACAAAGCTTCCTATCACGCGTGAAGCCTCCTTTGTTGATTCAAACACACAGAAGCTCCAAATAAGGACGTACTTTTGTATAAGATGGTGTTTTAGCAGAGGTGCACTCATGATGCGCCAGTGCGTCATTTGCTCAAGGCTTATGGCAAGTGATGTTTACTCACGGTACTTGATCTGTGTGTAATTTCTTTCCTATAGGCCATCACTTTCTCAGCCCTGTAATGGAGTTGGTGGGTAATTTATTAAACCTGCCATGGGAATTCAAGTGTTAATGTTCTTGCGTCTGCTGTGGGATAGAAAAGTACCTTATTGTTGTGACAGTGGGACTGGCAGTGTGATTAATATAGTTTACCCCTACCCACCCTCCCATGGCTCCTCTGGTAGAGATAGCATTATCGGCCTTGTTGATTAAGACGTCTGAGACGGCAGGAAAAAGCAAAACCGCTTTCGCAGGCCAGACAGCTCCAATTACCTCCCGCTGTATGTTCCCGCATTATTAGCCATATTCCTCCTTATCCAGTAATACAGATTAGGCTTCGTCTTGGCAGTCCCGGAACGTCTGCCTCCCTTTGGTGAATCTGAAACCTGACACCACACTGCTGCGGCTAGCGCCGACGTAGCCGTGATGCTATCTCCATCTTCATTTGTCTCCCTGCCTTGTAATTCACTTAGTGATTAGCTAGCCGCCCGTTCCAGCGCTCTCAACAGTAGCTGAGTTGTATGTATGTAAGTGTGTGTGTGTGTGTGTGTGTGTGTGTGTGTGTGTGTGTGTGTGTGTGTGAGAGGCAGCAGCTGAATTTTTGCTTACACAAAGCCAATAGATGTTAATTACAAAAGTTCCTTCAAGCTGAATATGGGAATTAGTAAATGAACAGAGCAATTTAGTTGTGGTCTATATGGTATCTTTACTAATGTTTTGCCTCCCAGCAGTGCCACCGTAAGCAGACAATTCATCTTTTCAATAAATGTGTTTTCCAATGTTAAAACTCCCTGTAGTGCCTTAGAACTTTGCAGTTTTCTTCCTGCATGGTCATTACCCTCTGCTTGAGTGTTATGAATGGATGATGTTACGTAAGTGCCTGGGTTTAAAATAGACTATATGTCCGTTCTTTAAGTGGAAGAGACGACTGATTCATACTGACCACTGAAAAAATACGCTTAGGCACCCATTAATGGTGAAATTTCTCCATCTTTTTTGTTTTGTAGTACATTCTGGGTATTATTCTGACTATTATTCTTTTGATATTTGACTTTATAAATACTGCAAATTATGAAGACATGTTCCATAACAGCATTCTGTTAACATTTTGGTCAGTTCAGCAGTTTTAAATTGCCATTTTTAAATAAGAGGAATGGCTGAAATATGTACACTATTTGTGTACCCACCCACACTTCATGCGATCCCTATTGAATATTGGTGTTATTCATAGACAGGAGACACCTACGTTTTAAGCTGCATAACACCTAGATTTTAAAACGCAGTGTAGGGCTGCAATATTCATGTGAATTAATAGACAAATAATACATTAATCAGACTAAATGTGGCCTGTAAATGTGAAGTGCTGAGGCTAAAAAATGTGACTTTTTATTTTTTTTTTTCTATTTTTTCAATAAAATAATGTAAGATACAGTTCTGTCCAACACCCTGATCAAAAGAAAAAATAAGTACTCATCTTCTAAAACTTTTAGACAAGTTGTAGTGCACATTTTATATTTATTTTCTGAGTTTGACATATTGGAAAATATAAAAGATTATATATGTCCTTTCTGTTTACTGCATACTGCTGCATCAGAATCCACACAAGCTTGTTTTCTTTCAACATTGCACTTCCATGGAAGGTTAAGTCAGATTTGCTTGGATTTAACTTCTTTAACCTTTGATTTAACATAAAGCTTCCAGCCTTGACTTCAGACTTCACGGCTATAGTTGTTCCTTTTCTTCTGCTATCTGCTCACATAGATATAGCCCTATTGGTGAACCTCTGCCTGCTTCAGGTTAGGTCATGAACTCTGACTAATTAATTATAGTCATAATTATCTGTAATGCTGAATAATTTTCAGACACAGTGCAGTGTAAGAAATGATTGTAGTTTTAAGGGCCTGGTCATTGTCTTTCCCTGCAGCTGGTCCTCAATTACTTTATAAATGTATTTGTCAGTGTAAGTACCATTCTCACAGTATATCTACTGGAAAATCATTATAATAAGGGATAAGTGATAAATGAATATAATACTTTGAGCTTGCATTGCAGATTGTGTGTAGTCTGCTTATACTGCACTGAAGTCAGTTTTGTATAACTAGAACTTAAAATTTGACAGATTTCTAAACATTTATTCGAAAAATCCTTTATCCTCCTGTAATTTCTTGCTTTTGTACTTCTCATGAAGCACTTTTTTCATCCAATCTCCTCTAAGAGAATGCTAAGTGAGGCATGCAAATTAAATCTCAGATGAATGAGGATTATTTCAACTTTGTCATTTTCAACCTCAGATGCATTTAGAAGCAAATCATTTGGATGGTCTGGAATTTTTTCTCTCTTCCCTTCTTCTCGCTTAATTCAGAACTGAGTCTGTTCTAGAATTCAGTATGGCTCATTTCCATACTATTGAATTTGGTCAGAGATGATTCCATTCTCGGATCAGTCTGGCCTCATGCTATTGTAAAATCTACTCTGAGATGATTCTGTTCTAGAATTTCATCAGAAGTGAGTCTATTGTCAAATCCAGTCTCGCCTGATTACATTATCTAATTACAGGCTAATCTGTTCTTGAATTTGGTCTGAGCTGAAGCCATTGTAGAGTTCAGTCTAAGGTGGTTTTGTTCTGAATATTAGTCTGATGTGAATCCCTCCTGCAATTCAGTCCAGGGCAAATATTTTCTGGAATTCAGTCTGAGTTAATTCCGTTATTGAATTCACTCTAAGGCAGTGTCATTCTAGAACTTATTCTGTGGGCATTCTGTTCAAGAACTCAGTCTGAAGAGACTCTGTTCTAGAACTCAGTCTGAGATGATTCTGTTCTAGAATATAATCTGAGGCAGTTCCAGTCTAGAATTTAATCTTAGGCGGTTCCAGTCGAGAATTTCATCTGAGGCAGTTCTAGTCTAGAATTTCGTCTGAGCCAACTCCAGTCTAGTATTTGGTCTGAGGCAAGTTAAATCCGCTGCTGCCTTCAAGTGCTTGTCATACGACCCTACTTCCCAGTTCGGAAGTCGTAATCATACATTCAAGTGCTTAACTGGGAAATTCGCTGGGATGAGGAAATAGTCTTTCGGCTATTGTGGCTAATATTTGATGCAAAAAAATGGCAACTTGGGTATAATCAAAAAAATCTGAGTTTTTCACTTGGAAATACGACTTGGTTTGACCATTCATGTGCTCAGAACTCGTAATTACTCGTAATTATTTTTTTGAACACACTTGAAGGCAGCATACAACTCATTCTGGCAGGTCGGTTCAAAAACTCAGTATGTATTGATTCTCTTCTAGAATTCAGATGGAGGTCATTTTGTTCCAGAGTTCGGCTGAATGTTCTGCAGGCTTGCAGTGAAGTGGTAGCTGCAGAAGTGAAGCCTTGCAGCAGTCCATGTGTTTTGGCCAATATGGCCGCAGGGATGATGACTGCTGGCATGCCCTCTTAGACTCAGTGTCCATTCTGTCCCTGCCCAGGCCAGCATGTGCTTCTGGCTGTAAGATAATGCCACGGGTTCGGTGGCTGGGGACGCCCTCCTGCTCCCCTGTCTTTCATTGTCTGGTCCAGAGCAGCGCTGCCCACAGAGTGCTGGTCAGTTTGTTGTTCCACTGCAGACAAGCACTCAGTCATGCTATATTGCCTTTGTGCTGAACTGAAGAACTGTGGCCAACATCCAATACGCTGAAAAGCCTGCTCTGCAGATGCCCCATCTACGTTTTAATTCTCTTTGTTTCTTTTTTTATTTTTGGGTGCTGCCCCAAGAGGTCCTGCTCATTGTGTTTGGTTATCTCGTAGGCAGTACTTTGACAGGATGGCTCAGTGGCAGATTTTGTATCTCTCCTTCCTGGCCTTGAGTAATGGACTACTCCCCCTATGCCACTGCCATGGGAGATGAGTGGTGTGGGCTTTTTTCCCCTGTTTGCCCATTTTTCAAGCCTGTTCTTTAAACCTGCGAGGCGGTCCCAGCTGAAATCTTTATCAGGTGTGATTTATCAGGTATGCAATCTGCCTCCATCTTTCACCTCCCCCCAAACCCACCTAATATGAGCATATGGACAAGCGTGGCATGAAAAAATCAGATAAGAGACCTGTGCCCTAAAAACAACAAAAGAAGTTACAGCCCATGTCATCGCCATCCAAATAAAAACAGTTTTATTTGTTGGCTGAGTTTAATATTTTGGAAAATATAAAACATAAAATGGTAGTACTTTCTGTTTACTGACCATTCTGCTGCTTTAGAATCCACACAAGGATGTTTTCTTCTTAGCTGGTTGAAGGTAATGTTGTGCTTCCATGCAAATTTAAGCCAGACTTGCATGTTGTGTGTAACTACTTTATCCCTTGTTTTAAGATAAAAGCTCCCAGACTTGAATTCTTTTTGAACTTTCAGCCATAATTATTCTTTTTCATTTGCTACCTGCTCACATAGATACAGCCCTATTGGTGAACCTCTGCTTGCTTTAGGTTAAGTCATGGACTCTGACTAGTCGCTTTGAAAATGCAGGCTTTTTTCCGTTTGCCCATTTTTCAAAGCCCGTTCTTTAAACCTACAAGGCAGTCCCAGCTGAAATCTTGATCAGGTGTGATTTATCAGGTATGCAGTCTGCCTCCATCTTTCACCTCCCCCCAAACCCACCTAATATGAGCATATGGACAAGCGTAGCATGAAAAAAAAATCAACAGATAAAAGATCTGTGACCTAATAACAACAAAAAAGTTAAAGCTGTCCAAATAAAAAATGTCTCTATATTTCTTTTCTTCATTTTCTGCAGATTTTAACATTTTCCATATCATTTGGAGCCTGGTTTAGAGTGACCATTTTATGACAAATGGACCAAATGCAGTAGTCCAAAACTAACTGGAATAAAATCTAATTGGATTAATTTAGATTAAATGTTTTGAAAATTTTTGCTTTCCCCTGCAAAATTGCCATTTTTGGAGATAAATGGTTTCGCTTTTCAGACATCAATAATGTAGAGGAAGAGAGGGAGTGAGAATGGATGGATGGATGGAGGAGCTGCAGAAACAGTACAAACTCATACTGATGAGAAAAGGTCACTCATTAGTTTAAATTGAAATGAATTATTTATTTTGTCAAGGAATCAGTCATGTGTAAGTGACCGTGAGGGACAAAGATAGATAGATAGATAGATAGGTTGATAGGAGTCTGCCTCATTTCTAACAACATTGTAAGACCATTCACTCTTAGTACTTTTTGTGTGTGGCTATGTGATTTTTATATTGTATATATTTTGAAAGAAAGTGTGTGTGTGTTTGTGTGCATGTTTTTGTATGTGGAGTGTGTTGTATGTGTATATAAGAAAGCCCAGATGCCTAGCATAAACCCCCCAAACCCCCCCCCCACACACACACACCTCCCTTTCATCCCCCTCCCTCCTCTCCATGGCTTTATCTATCACAGTCTGAAGCTGAGTGTTCTCAGGAGCAGAGAGCAGCGCACACACGCTGGTCACGGCTTTAGCACTGCCACACTTCTCCGGCTCTGCCCCCCCTCCTTCCTTCTCCCTCTCTCTCTCTCTCTCTCTCTCTCTCCCTCTCCCTCCCTCTCTCTCTCTCTCTCTCTCTCTCTCTGTTTGCCTCTCACTGCCATCCCCTCTCGTTCGCGCTTGCAGACGCGGCTGCATCAGCAGCATTCCCGAAAAGGATGCTCGCTCCTTTCCCATTAGCATGAATTCACAAGTGACGTTGAGCTTCAGAGCTTCACAGGCGGCATCAGCATCAGCATCAGCCTCCCGTGCCTGGACTACCGCTACACCCTTGCAGCTTCTGCCGGGCTACAAACACACACACTGAGGGGAAACGCACCATCGGAGGAGTGGAAATTAAGTCCGTCTGAGGTGTGAAAAGATAAAGGAGAGGAAAATCTGGGCGGGGGGAAAGGCTTCAGGGAGAAAGCTTGTTTTCCTACTGTGCTGTGATGCCAAGCTGTCGGAGAGGAGAGAAAGAAAGAGATGATCGGACGCTCTCCTCGTCCTCGTATTTGCGTCCGTCCTGTCAGCTGTCCGGACGTGTGTCCCTGAGGAAAAGTATAGGGGCTCTGCGCATCTGAGAGGAGTTACTCCTCACTGGCTTTATTCGCTCGTTCTCTCTCTCTTTCACTCGGCTCTCCTCGTCCGTGCTGCAGACTTTGCGTTCCTCTGGGGATCCAAAACCCTGCGAGCTGGATTGATCTACTTATCTCTCATCTGATTTTCTTTTCCTCAATCCTCCTCATTCTCATTACCTTTTTTTTCCTCATTATTTTCCAGTATTTTTTGCTGGAAGAGAATTAGCCTGTGAGGACGCTGTCTTTCTCTCACTGACGATGGAGTGGAATTTTGATGAGAAGTCTCTGTGAAATTATCTGAAGCCTGAAGATCATTCAGACCCGAACCACGAAGGCTTTTAGCCACATGGAGCGCTGACATAAAAATATTAATTATCCGACTTTAAACGTAGATGGATGAGGTTTGGAAGGAATCTGTGAATACATTCCTTTTCCTCCTTGGCTGACTGAACACTGCATTGTAGGTTTTGTTATCTAATTGCCATTTTCCACCTTATTTTTTGTGCTTCTGCCTGGACTTTTTTTTGGAGAGGATTTTGTTTTTGTGGAGCTAAAGAACATCCTAGAGGAATAAGGAATTGATTTGTGTCGTCGATGGATTGCATAGCTGGACCACTGGAAACTGGATTCTTCTGTTTTTGGATGGATTTTTTTTCTTTCTGCTAAACGTGTGTGTTTTTTTTATGTCTTTTTGAGGAATTTCTTTCAGATAGGATCTCATCTATTTTTTTTTACTGCTGATCTCTGAAGTATTTTTCCCCCTCAAAGGGAATCTAGGAATTATGGATCCTGGATTGGTCTGATATGTCTTCCTGTTTCTGTCGTGTGAGGAGGCAGGGCATGGAAGTCCCACCCCTCTCTCTATCCGCCCTTGGGGCAGTTGTTCTGGTGAGCAGATTGGCACTCACCACGCAGTCCCCACCCTCAGCCCCACCCCGGGCATTTTGGGCCAGTCTATGGCGCCTGGTTCTGTCGTTGTCCTTGCTAGCTTTCCCTGGTCCTGCCGTTTCGGCTAGAGTCTCATCCAGTCTCAGCACAACTCACCATGTCCACCATTTTCACAACAAACATGGCACTGTGCCTATTGCCATCAACAGGATGCCCTTCCTTACACGTGGGGGCCATGGTAGGTATTCCCCTTCTTTTATTTCTGCACTTTTCTGTCAACTGGATTCTTGTTCCCAAACAAGGTGTGGTGTGATTGACTCTTTAGAGGTCAATTAGCGATGGCTGGTGAAGAAGTTCTTGTCAATCCATGTATCTATCCCATCACAGAAAGGCGGATACTAAAGGTCATGACTCCTATTGGCATGTGCCAGTGATGGTAACAGTCTAATTAAAAGCTAAAGATCTGTTTCTGTCGATTTTCCATCATTAATAGTAACAAATGAGTTGCAGTAGACAGAAAAATCATTATTAGATATGCACTGGATATTACGAACATCATGGATGGTCACAAACTCATTTCCCAAAAGGATATTGAAAACCAATTTGTGTTTAGGTGATAGGATACACAGTGTATGCTTGAGGGTTCTTAGAAAACTAATAAGCTGTGGTAAGAAAATGGTGCTGCATTTCCATTTTAATATTGAAGTGGACCTAAGATTGAGCCTTGAGGAACCCCACAGTTTGAGCCACACAAAGCACTGGATTTTTAGTGATATTACTGGCCTTCCTGAAGATCCATGTAGGCAGGAAGTTAAACCCTCAGGGACTTTGTCAAGCAAGGTTGAAATGGACTTGGTTTAAATAGTAAGTAGGATCAGATGTAGCACTATAGCATAGTATTTCACACTCAAGATAAAAGTATTTTATATACCAAGCATTAGACTGTTCATGTCAAATGCCTTTTCATCTGTATTGAGTGTGTTGGTGCATCAGAAAAATCACTCATAGCCACTGCAGACAAAGTCAATTATCATTCTATACATACTGCATCAGTACTGCTCAGCACTCAGTAACCAAGCAGCCCATTCAAGCAACTCTCTGATGTATTTCACTGCTCTCTCTCTCCCCCTCTCCCTCTTCCTCTCTCCCGCCCTCCCACTCTAGCTTTCTTTCTCTCTCTACCCCTTCTCTAATTTGCCTTTTCTGTTTGCACTTTCTCTCCTCTTACCTTCTTTTTATCTCTCCATCACCAAAGATAGCATATATGCTCATGCCACCTTCTGTTTATCTTTCTCCACATCCCTCCATTCCATCCACTTATCTCTTGCTCATCTCATCCTCTCTCTCTCGCTTTTAGCTGTAATCTGTATCAATCAAGCATCTGCGTCCACTAAACAGACGCTCACGCTGCAGTCAGTTGCCTTCAGCTGCCTCTGTATTGACATTATTGGCTGTCGGCATCCCTTAGTGTTCAGCCCCAAATTAGATTTATGATGCCTGCCGTTCTTTCAGGGAACGTAGCTCTTTATGGGCCTCTTTACAGAGCAGCTTCGTTTCTCTAAAGGGGTAAAACATCCTGCATGCAGCAACTTGCAGGGGTTTGCCGGTAAAAAAAAAAAAAAAAAAAAAGTATCCCAGGAGGTTTAGGTTGTAGCACTGAGGTTCTGTCCTATATATAAACGTGGTGGAAGTTCATACACTGACACACACACACACATACTCAGTGTTAGGGAGTGAACTGAGATTCCTGATACACTAAGATGGCAGCCTCAACCTGGTAGTCGGGTTTAATCAATCCCCTCTCTCTCTGTGTCTCGCTCCTCTTTATCTTCCTCTGGCTGGCTCATATAATTAGATTGCACTCCTCTTGCATCTCAAGTTTCTAAGCTGTTTAAATTTGCATAATTAACACAGAAATGTTCTCCATCTCCCTCCATGGATTCGAGTCTGTCAATTGATTCCAGCTACTGTCGCAAGAAAATACACGTTTGAGTCTAACCCGGAGCAAAGCAACAACACCTCTCATGAGGTGTGGTGTTGCTCTCAGTTTTTAATTTAGTATCTGTTTACGACCAGTGTCGTGCCTGACACAGCTTTGTGATTTTTTTTTCTTCTCACTTTTCCATGTCTGGCTGTTTACAGTCCTTCTCTTCCTGCGTGTTAGTATTTGGGTTCTGCCGGTGCTCCTGGCATTTGATTCTGCCTCGTTAGCTGATGCAAGTCCACACAGAAGCGAGTCTCTGTGTACTGGAGAATGGGAGACCATTCAAGGCAATATTTCATCATCATCCCGAAGTCTTATGCTTGCTGCTGCGTCAACTGAAAGTTTGCAGACTTTGCAATGTTCCGCAAGGCCTTAAAGCACTGCTTTATCCTGCAGATTTTCCCTTAAGTGAGCTTGAAAATAAAGGGGGCTTTTCCCTTTATTGGAAGCTCATCAATAGGCTAAAGATTTAATTGGGCCTCTTACCACAGGAGCAATAAAGCAATAAAGGCAGAGTCAGATATGGGTCTTATTCAGTGCTGGGCATATGCCTTTTAATAGGCCTGCGGTCAACTAGTCTTTAAAAGCAGCAGATGGGAAAAGTACCTGCACAAGAAGAGCAAGAGAGGAAAAGAGAGAGAAAGAGAGCAAGTGAAACATGACAGTGATACAAAAAAGAGAGTGAGCTGGAGAAATGGCACTTGGAATTTTCAATCCAGACCCCTTTGACCTCACTCACTTCAGCATGGCTCGGCCCTATAGGCTCTGCTGCTCAGCACAAGCGTTTATCTCTCTCTCTCCAACAAAGTCACAGCCCTGATGGGTTTTGTCAGTGCTCTTCTCCAGCAGCCTCGATCCCTCGAAAGGGCAAATGAAGAGGGCTTATGTTCTGAATATAGCCAGATTGGAACTCTCCGCTGTGAAAAATACCTCTAATATGTGGCAGACAGGCTTTGAGGTCAAGATTCATTGTCGAGCCTTGTGAACGCTGTTGAGGTGATTGGCCAGTGCCTGAATAGCAACATGGCATGAGCGTATATGAATGAGCGCTGGCAATGGGCAGCACCTAATAAGAGAACAAGTGTTTCCCACACAAGGATTGTGTGAGTATGTGTGTGCGTGTGTGCAGTCATTGCTGTTGATTAATGGATGGCTCTCTTGTTTCTAATGGATGCAGGGTGCGTTCTCGCCTGGTCACGAAACCCTGGCCCTCTATTCTGCTCACTCTGAGCAGATCTATGTACTGCAATTCATTATCTCCCATTCAACAGCCTGCCTGTCCCCAATGCCAGCCAGATTAATGCTGATCGGCAGGGCAAAATTTGTCTCAGCATCCCTGCTCTCTTTTCTGAAAAATGCTTACCTCATGTTGATTAAGTCATTAGAAGAGTTTGGGCACTGCAGAGAATTTCTGTGGACTTGGCACTGACTCTTTTGGAACTATGGCTGTCGTGATTACTGGATTATAATTGATTACTCAATTGAAAAATGAATCGGTTAAAATTTTGTTAAAATTTGAATTGGCATAAGGATTGTATAGCATAGTGGTTATACAGTAGACTGAAGTTTGAGTAGGCCAAGTTCCTGATCCACCAGTAGGGAAACATCTCAGTACTTCAGTCTAGGTTTCCGAGCTGTGTTGATTTCCTTGTTGTTTCTCCGCGTCAAGTTAGCATGTAAACAAACTACAGACTTATCAGCTAATAGTTCCAATCTACTACAAACTGGATCATTATGTGACAAAAATAGAAACATCTGGTGATGCTCTCTGCTTTCTGATGCTCACAGCTGGTGTAGACAACTTCATTAATAATAATGGGGGTTGTTCAGGTTTTGTCGTTGTCACTCGCTTGCATTGCTTGCTAATACAAGGTTTTAATTTGAATCTCGAAGTGTGCTAAAGAGTTTTACAAAATAAAAGTTAGTTACTCAGTTACCAATGTAAACGATAGTTGAAACCTGGCTGATCATCATTAATGTTGAAGTGTATAATATTGGATGTTGAATCTTTTAAGACTTGATTTCATGATGAAATGGCAGCAGTATGCAGTGCTCCTTATCATCACATATACTTCTTTCTGCTTTTCTTAGTCAGAATACCGAAAGTTGTCATGTAATGAAATTGAACCTCAGTAATGTTTCTATTGCAGGTAGACTGACAAGGAGAAATGTGTAAAATAGTTCACTCTAAGTGTATATTCAGCTGATGAAGAAAGATATTTTGCTAGACTGCAAAATGGAAATACAAAAATGTATGCAGGGCAAGCCATGCCTCCCCTGGTCAAAAACGCTGAAGTTGGAATATATCATCTCTCTCTCCCCAACCCCCATCCCCACCCTCACCTTTTTTTGAAGGATGTCAGATAGGAAAATTGTTTGTCTTTAAAGATCTGATGCTGTATACCAAAACATAGGAAAAGATAAATGCGTCTCTATACAGACAAGGGCTTATATACAGTATTAACCCTTAAAAAGCGAGCAGCATGGGTCCGTGCCGGCAGCACACTCCTTATATGGAAGTTTCCCCAGTTTGTGTTGATGCTCGAGGTGTCAGACGTCATGTTGAGCTTTGTTTGGTGTTCCTGTGTCACATAGAACCAAAGTTAATGTAATTTAAAAAACATGTAATTAGTGTTGTCACGGTACCAAAATTTCAGTATTCGGTACCAATACCAGTGAAAATCCACGGTACTCGGTACCAAT
>JBBPCZ010000119.1:51701-63570 GCA_037974445.1 Brycinus macrolepidotus | reverse complement strand
AATCATGCGTTAACGCGATAATAACGCGTTAACTTTCCCAGCACTAATATATATATATATATATATATATATATATAATGTTTAGTTTAAATTACATTCAAATTGATTTACATTTCTTGCATAAAATGCAAAATATATGAGAAAAAACGTGATTATTAAATCGTAGCTGACTGTAACTGAGGAAAGTCCTTTTTCAGCTGTACCTGTTTCAGCCTCAGAAGCATCTCATTTACACAACTAAAGAAGGGCCAGATTGTTTAAAATGAGCAGTTCAGTAATTACATCTACCTCCTCTTTCCCTACATGTACTGTATACTATATTACATGCTGCAGTACCATATACTGTATATTTACATTTAAATGACTGTAATGTCACATGACTAATTACATTATCCTTCCCTGGGACATCAGACTACATTAAAACAGCACTTAGCTAAGTCATGACATTTATTAACATTCTTTAATGTACATCTTTCTGGAAACTAGTTGTTTTAAAATGAAATGAAAATATATGAAATAGTGTAGTAAGCGAAGCTGAAAGAGAATGAACTAGAATAAAAATCTATATTAAACTGAAAAACATGCGGGTGGCATAGTGGGTTGCTCATTTGCCTCACAGTTAGAAAATCCTCAGTTCGATACCCAGCCGAGATGCCTTATTGCATGAAGTTTGCGTGCTCTCCCTGTGTCTGCGTGGGTTTCCACCAAGAGTTTGGGGATCCTCGCACGGTCCAAAGACGTGGACATTGGGTGGTTTGGAGATGTTAAATTGCCCCTAAGTGCGACTGTCAGCAGGCAAGTACATACACTTAATACATAATAAATATATTAACATACATTAAGCCTTAGTGAATATGCTGCCATATGCTGACACCGTAAATATACTGACAGATACTGCACTGTGCAAAAGTCTTGAGCCACCTCTCATTTCTTTATATTTTGGTTTGAGTCACCTTGTTGGTGCAAAATTTTATGCCTGTTGAACTGTCTTATCTTTGGCATATTGAGTAGCTTAAATAAAACAAATGGGAACCAATGTTTTACTGCCTAAAGATACAAGGTGTCTAGATGAAGGTGTTCCAACAACTGAGCATTCAGTATCACCAGTATACTTATATATAGTTATACACACCAATACACAATATTTACCTTTACCTTTACCACATTTACTGGCCTGATTATCTGTAATCATCTGCACCTATTTCTTCACTGATTCATAGCTTAGTAAACAAAACAAAAACAGGTAACTAGTCAGGTTCAGGGACTGGTCTGAAAATGAGAGTCTTCAGGAAGCCTGGAGAACTGGTCCTCGAGGCTACATTAAAATTACAAGGAAGTCTGGCTCTCTGGGAGCAAAATATGAAAAAACGAGGGGTGGCTCAAAACTTTTGCACACAAAGTCTAACAATGTGTTAGTTGGGCTAGTTTTGAATATTTACATGTTTCAAAAGTACTTGCCAAAATATATTTCAAAATTATTTTTCTGAATGGGTTTACATGGCTTAGTTAAGAGAAACATTGAATAATTGGTATCGACTGCAAGAACAACTACATTTAGACAAATCTTAAAAATGCTGAAATGACACCTAAACAGATGTTTCAAACCCCAAGGATAATGACTCCTTGAGCACACAAACAGCTCTCTAAAGTAAAGAGTTGCAGAAAAGGCATGAGTATTGCTCTGCAACAGAAACATTAGAGTGGAAAATTGAGTTTTTAGTGTCACGTGGAAACCCCACGCTAGTCAGGCAACTGGTGCTGATTAGGCTAACTTAGCCAAGGGTGTATGCCTTAGAGAATTGCTCATTATGCTTCCTCTCTCTGTCTCTCTGGCCCTGATGTTCCTCTTCACACCAACAGTGATAATGAGCCATGTTTGATGGTGGCCCTGTTGCAGCCACCGCGCCGGGAGAGGCCAGGTCACTCGCACCCAGGAGACCGCTGACTAGCAATTCAACAGGGATCATTAGCATGCAAGAGTTAGCCTTGCTCTGTTAAAGTCAAGAGGCGAATTCTGCTTTGTTTTCATTGTTCCAGTGTTCCCTGTAATCTACACAAAACTTTCAGGGTAAAATATGAGCCTTCTGCCCCAAATGTACCACTTTCTATTAGGGCTGCATAACATAATGTTTAATAGTTTTTGCTGTACTGACCTTTGCAGTGCTGAAACTACTAAAGGCTGCAATATGGAGATGAGCCTTTTGACCGGTAACTGCTTTTTCGTAGAGTGTTAGGAGTATTCAGACGAATTACAGACATTCCAGATTACTTTTCTGGTGGGTGTTTTGATGAATCTGCTTTCACTCGATCCTATAGATAAAGAGAGGAGAAACAAGCATTCTCTCTATACTATACTAATTTCCTATTTAGTATATTTCCAATGCATATCCCACCTTAAACATAGACACACTTTCACTTTCTACCTACAAATATGAACAAAAATGTATGTATTCATAACCAAACACAAAGCAACAACAACAACAAAAAAAAAACAATGCAGGGAAAAGTTTTCAGACACCACGTATAAATGATGGTGGCAATTACATTAGCACTGTATCTCAAAATCATTATTTGAATTACAGGTTTAATAAATCTACAGTAAGAAGTAATTAGGTTTTTGCACCATTCCTTTTAACAAACCATCTTCAAGGTTTCAAGGGTCCCTTTGATTGACTATGAAATTCAAGTCAGGAGATTGACTAAGCCACTTGCACAAACATGATGAGCTGAATTATTGCCACAGCAGTCTATTTTTGTTCTGTCTGATCAGGGTACACTCTTCAAGACTGCTGGCTTTTCTCTTACCTTCCTTACCATTAGCATGAGAGAAACCCTTTTGTGATGCACCTGTCCAGGGAAGGTTAGTTGTGGTTCCATGGGCTTTCTATGCCCATATTATTGAATAACTTGTACTGACAGGAATGTTTTAAGGTCTTTGCTAGGGCTCTGCAGCATTTACAATTTCTGTGTGGTTAGTAACGCTGTCCCTGATTACTGAAGCTCCATGGCTGCTTGTTTGAAATGGCCACAAGCAATGGCAGCGTCTTTTATATTGACATCAGTTGCACATTTTTTATTTATGTTTGTAGCATTAACATGTTGCTGTATTTCTATACATTTAGGATTTTTGCACTAAAAAGCAGGCGAGAAAATAATATATTTAACATAATATAATATATTTAATAATATTTAATAATATAAATCTTCAAAGACAATATAAAAAAATGTCAGTAGCGGAAAGTCCTACTTTCCATCATCATTGACGTCTCCAGAGTTACTACCCTGTTTTTCTACCCTGGGTTGGTGAACGTATAGTCCCTGGAAGCCATGGCGCAGCCTGACCTAGCTGAAATGCCTGTTCATCATTTTTCTATTAAAAAGAGAAGGATAAGGATCAGAGGTGGGCAGCAACAGCCCTCTTTCTTTTTACAGGCTGCCAGGGGTCGTCCCTGGTGGGCTCTGGTGATTTTGCTTTTATGTAGGAGCAGGCTCTCGGCCGTTGAGGGAATAGCGCGCTGACTGTTATTATTATTTTGCAAGTGTCACATCAGTCTTCCTACCCTGTCTTGCTGCTTGTGGGGACCCACTCCCAGTGTTTGTGTGACTGATGGCACACACATACACACACCTCCACACGCTCCCACAAATGTGGTACGCTGACATACACTCTGGTATGAAAATATAATAATGGCGCTGCTCCATCAATAGGCTATGGGATTGATGTGTGAAAGACATAATGGCATATTGAAATAGAGTGAATCATAACTCAAGCCGTGTTTGCTAATGCCTTCTGCTGTGCGCCCTAGCTTTATCACACGACGCTTAGAACAGCGTCAATACTCCATCACTTCTTCATTGTCATCTTCTTAGGCGATGTGGTAGAACTGCCATATCTAAAATGAATGCTTCCTTCAGCAACCGACTGTTACCCAGATAATTGGCTTCAGTTGTTCAGCACAGGTTTCATGCATGCGGGCTCTGAGACATTTGAAACGATGACCTAGACTCTAATAGAACGGATATGTTGGAGCCCGTGTTTTTGGGGGTCTTTGTTCTAAATATTTGATGCCAGTTGGAAACAAATATCCTCAAATAGTATTAATTCGAGTCTTGAGTGTTCAGGCCTGTTCTAAACAGCATTACTAATAAACAGGTGAACCATCAGACCGGACTAGAGCTGGAGTTTAAAATTATCCAACAGGAACCTGAACATATAGCCATGCTCTGATATACTAGGGGGTTGTGGATTACAGTGTTAGTAGTAATTTGAGCCTTTTCTATTTAAATATACAGTATTTTGATGGGCGGAAATCTGTACTACAGCTTTGTATTCTTAGGCCTCATTGTTTTGAAAGAAATCAGTTTTATTTTTTCGATTTTCCGTAATCATTGTTTTCCTACTTCAGTATCCAGACCATTGAAAATGCATCATACAAACACTGGGAGTCCCTGCATTGCTCAACCAGTCATGGCTGCTGGCCTTGCCACTGATCCATAGACTAATAAATACAAGTTGCTGTTTATACCACTAACCCTAAAGTCAGTCAGTGGTCAATGATTTCCATATGTGATTTTAAACCTACAGGACTTTGATCTCCTGTCATCTTATAAGTAAAGACTATAAGCTGGCATAATGAAACCACCTGTGTAGTTGTCTTGCAGTCGCTGAAAATCAATAGCAGCTACTTTATTGTGTAATGTTGGCTCATATCTTTAGCTTAGGCAGCATTTAATGTGTTTGACTTATAAAGCTGCTTGCTAGCAGCACAAGTGACTCATGATTAGGGGGTTTTGTCTTTTTGTCCCGAGGGATTTATAGCTGTATTGGCTTTCTTAATATGTCTTTTCATGTTCTCATAGCTCACTAACCATAAATATAGTAGTGTCAGTTTGATACGTGGGGAGAGCAGTCAAGGGAGCTAAATTGAAGAGAATACATGAATTGAAAATTGCCTCAAAAGTCCAAAACACGAATGACAGATCTTTAGAGAAGAATAGCCAACTTGATGAATTGGATTTCTGTTCGTTTGTGTGGACTCTGCTTAGAAATCAAACCGACCCACACTTTTAGATGAGCATTTGCCATTGTCAGTGGTGAGGTTTGAAAATGTGGTTGGTGATGCATGAAAACATCAGCACTGCGGAGTTTAATGTTTACCATAAGTCTAAAAAGAGTTAGCGATATGGCAAAAACACTTTGATACTTAAAGACATTTTCATGATGCACAATATAGCTGTTTTTTTCTGTTTTTCAAAGAGACAGGCAGAATATGTTAGCAAAATGTCTTTGTACATTTGACAAAATGCCCTGCAGTGTTTTTTAAGAGAGAACAGAAGAAACTATTCTCTTTCCCTGGATAGTGTCAAATAGCTATACTTGAATCATTCCTTGCTCGTGTCCATTGAGTGGGCATGAATTGGTGGGCTTAACCTTCCCAGCTTGGCAGTAACGTATACATGACAGACAAAATATCTTGGGAGACATACTTTTTTCCCCTAGAAGGGTAGCATTCGGATGTTCCAGCGAGGGCTTTGGTGTGATCATATCTCTTTCAGAAGCTTTGTAATCCAGGCTTGAACTGCAGTGTCTTTTGGAAGACATTGTAAAATAGATCCACAATGATAAATCCAGCACTAAATATCTTCTGTGATTATTTATCCATTTCCAAGTGTTGTAAACAGTTACTGTTGTTAGCCATCCATTGGCAGTCCCATGAGGCCTTAGATTGAGTTTGTCAACCAATTAGAAGCTGGGCAAGAAGTTCTGATCTCAGTGGTATTGTACAATGGTATAACATGAGACTGACTTCATTTACCTATCTATAGAACTGTACTATTAGAGCAGAACCCAAAATAATAGTACTAATGTGATAAATGATATGCTTAGACCCCAGACCCCAGGTTAACATGTGTGCTATTTAGACTTTTCAGTTTGATCCAGGGCAAAGCATTACCCAAAAAGAAAACACTGATATCAGCCCTCATTAAATGAATCAGAATTTTGAGGACCTGAGGCCTAGGAAAGCAAGGGCTGGTCGCGGTACATCAACTCCTCACCTACGCTAATAGAGAAGGAGAAACTATAATCAAAACAGCACATAGGTTATACTGTTGTGCTTCTAAGTAGATGGCTAAGCAGTCACGGCAATACAGGTCACATTTCCTCTTTCAAACAGTTGCACTCTAACCTAATTGACATTCATTTGTATCATATTCAACGGGTAACACATTTTTGAACTTTTAATCTAATGTTCAGTAAAAACATCACATTTACCTTTTTTGCAATAAAATACTGCTATGTGTTTTGCCCTAAAGCATTTTCATAGTTTACCAGGAGTTTATATATTGCTTTTTGGCTGAAATGAATGCCCCAGAAACAATTTAGGTTGTTTTCCAACCTTAAACTGCAAACGCTGGCCAGAACAGCTCACTTTGCCTCTAGCCAACTCTGGCTGTAATTTACCCATGTCACATGTCAAAACAGTGGTCATATCCATGTGTCAAACATCTAACATATCGAATTAAGCCAAATATTTTATCGTAAATAAAATATTTGTGTGCTTGTGGGCTTTTTACAGTGTAATGTAATAGGTTGCGGTATTTACACTATTTTAAGGTCAGTAATGAGCTGAACAGAACAAAACAATATACAATTCAGTTGCGTATACACACACACACACACACACACACACACACACGCACACACACAGACAGACACACACACAAACCAGCTGGCAGGGTCAAATCTCTCCAGACCACAGCATAGTCTCACTTATCTTGCCTGGAAAGAGTTCCATGGGGAAAGGTCCTTCTTAATCCTGGAGGCCTCGTAGCTGCAATTAAAAGTCGCTCAGTTGGGCAGTCTGGGAGGTGTTGTAGCAACAGTGTAGCATCACTCAGCACAGACTGCTCAGCCAGTGAGGAAACATCAGCGTGACTCAGAGAGTGGTTGTGTGATTTTTACTGTTCTTTTCTCAGTGATTTTGGTACTGTCCGAATCCACCATGTCAGTCTTTTTCATAAACTGTGGGTTTCCACATCAGAAATGATCGCAGCACATTTCATCTTCTATAAAACAAGTTGTAGATTAAAACCCAGATTATATTAATAATATGTGCAAATCCTCATATTGCTATGTTGAATAGATGTTTCTGAAGTATAACGACTCAAAGAACCATTTACTTGGGTTTTCTATTTAAATCCACATGCTAATTACATACGCATTCACTTAAAAAAGGTAAACAAAATGTTGTATAGTAATTTCATGCTTAATAATGACATTATCTGCTATTTTTATGAATTAAAGCATAATTCATGTAGCCACTCCCATTTTTGCCATTTATACTAACATTTCTTATTCCGTGTGAACTGGTCATAAACGTTACATTACAAATTGCATTACCCCACCTCCCCAAGCATATATTATCCCATTTAAATAGTATTACATGCTTAACAGTACAGAAGAAGCCATATATTTCTGCATACTTATGTTGGAATGCACACATACATCAGTATAAATAACCATGTGTTAATAAAAACATTTGGTCACACTGTCCACCACTGAAGTCTTAAATCACCCCATTATATTCATGAGTTGAAAAACTAAGGAAACATTAAATTCAGTACTGTGGCCAAACTTCACCACTGTACTAAATCACTCTGTGGCAGGTTGTTCGTCTAATAGTTCAGGTTACTGTGATTTCTTCTAGCAGTGGAGAAAACCCCTGCTTCCGTCCGTCACACAAAAAGTACCAATGGGTGTCCCAGAGCAGCCAGGAGAGAGCAGACCTTCTTTTTTATTTAGTTCCCTTTTCTTCTTCCTGTGTTGAAAGTTGAGCCGCTGTGACAGCTCGAGAGACTGGGTCCAAAGCTTCTGCGAGAGCGAGCGCGGGGCTGATGCAAGCATTGTGTTAATTATTAATCAGGGTCGATATTAAAGTGCTGCTGCGCGGGACTGCACGCTGCTTTCTGCTGCCACTGGGACCCTCTAGCATTAATAAACAACGCCTCTTAGATTATGCATGGGTGCAGCTTTGAAAAGCGGCCCCTCCCCTCTCCCACGTACCCACACCCACTGAGCTCCGAGACTCAGTCTTAGAAGCTACTCAGGAATTTTTATTGCCTTTTCAGGCTCGGAATATTCATACTTTAGCTCAGTTCTTTATTATTTCTTTTTATTCTGTCCAATTTAGTCATCTCGAATTCCTCCCATTCGTTTGGACTCCTCCATCACGCAATACCACGACACTTGAAGGGTGAAGGCTTCCTCCGAGTCACTTGAACCACGTCTTTTCGCGCTGTTGCGCATGCAGTGTCAATGGACATTGGAGACATTCCCAATTACGTCAGCCCATTGTGCTGCGTGAGTGATGGGGGAGAGGGAGGGCCCAGAGAGAGATCGAGGCCAATTATACCGTCCTGGACACCCGGCCATGGATGGCTGCAGCAGCACCGGGGATCGAACTCATGATCTCCGGATGACGGGGCCGACGCCCACTCCTCCATCCTTGTTACTGTTGTGTAGAATGCAGATCTTCTAATAGCTGTGTGTTTTTCGTGCTCCAATAGGCCGCTTCTTCAGCAGATTCCAATGCAGTAGCAGAGCGCCAGACGCTGGGTTCTTGTTGTCTTGTTGTTGTTGTTGTTGTTGTATTCCCACGTCTGGTCGGTTCAGCTGGCGAAATATGTCTCAGTGCCACGGGCTGTTGCTGTTTAGGAAGGCATTCAGCCTCAACAGCATGATTCAGCGTGGATGCACCACGATGTAAACAAGCAAAAAAACAAAAAAGAAAAAAAAACAAAAGCAGTCAGCTGCAGGACAGATGGATCCAATCGCAGCCTTTAAACTCAGGGCAGAAAGACCAGCGGTCAGCCTTACAGGAGTGTGTGCAAACCAATTTGCATGTAGCATACACTACCAGTCAAAAGGTTTTTACCACTTATGAAAATATGTCAGATAAAACAAATTCCCTTTATAAGATGAAAGAATCTGTCGCAGTGCATGTCTGACATCCTATTAACTGGTTGTGTGGAGATGAAGAGTCAAATTCTAGACTGTCCTTTAACTTTAAGTGCATTTGTTAACTCATTTCGTTAGCTTGTTAAATATCTCACATTTTTTTCTGATCCACATTATAATTTTAATATTAGGTGACTTTTTACAGGTCAGTTGTGATGAATAAAGATGACATTTTCTGGCTAATAAAGACCCAAATGGTGAACATACTGTAAATGTATTTGTTAGCAAAGAATATTGAGTGTATTTTTAGGAAATATTAAGTGCGTAACATGCAAATGTGGAAAATCTCAGTACTTGCAAAAACTTTTGACTAGTAGTCATTACTCTTTCTAGTGACTTTTCAGTTTGAAGAGGGATGTTTAAAGTGTGATTTAAGACATTTGAAATAGCACCTTCTTATTAGTTCATGAGGTCAGTTCAGACCGTCATAAATTTACAAGAAGTGGGGGAAAACAGAATGGATTTATTTTTAATATTTTTATTATTATTCTGTGCTGTCATAGTTGTCCAATAAAACATGGAACACATTTACACACATCTGATATCCTCGTTCCTCATTGCCATGGATTACCTGCGAGGAGCATGGGTGTGTTGCGTGTTTGCATGCATGCGTAAAATTGAGCTGTTTACAGATGGCTGCTGGTGGGAATATGCACTTGGCTCCGCTCTCTGGTAGGCAGGGTGACCCGTCTCAGTGGGGATTGGAGCTGTAAGCAGGTGCGGAGGCTTCTAGAAGTCTGCTTCATGCCGTTCTCTGTGATTCATGTGTTTCAATTATCGTTTGTCAGTGGGAGAGCTCCTGCCATAGATTACAGGCTACACATCACTGCAGAATCGCCCATTTATCCACACCGTTCCTCCCGGCTGTGCTGCTTCAGAACTGATGCGATGTGCAGCAAGACTGAGGGAACAATCTAGAAAATGCACATTATTATATCTATCACACGCGCGTGCAGGCGGGTGCTAACATTACTATAAAGCCAAACACAAATGCACTCATCATCCAGATCTGGACTCCTAAGGCTTTATGTCGCACAATTCGTTCTGTCTCTCTCTCGTTCTCTCCTTCTCTCTCACTGTCTCTCTCTCTCTCCCTTTCACATGTACAGTCACACGTATGCAAACACACACACATTCAAAAATGTCAAACAAAGGAAAAAATAAATGTAAATGCACCCTTACTGTGTCTGTGATGCATCTGCACCAACCATTCCGCTGACACACAAAACGCTCACAATCTGAAGTGTCTAAGCAAAGACAGAGAGAAAAGAGATTCAATCTAGCAGCGTGACATACTTAAACAGCCACAAAAGAATACAAAGTTATGCAGGGAAGCTACGACAAAATACTTTCCTTTCTCTGTCTCTCTCTCTCCCATACACCATCTCTACCCCACAAGCTACTTCAACCATATTCATCTTCCAGTTCCCCCCATCTCTCCTATAATGGGGTAACACGTAACTGAGTTATGGAGTTCCAGCAGAAGACGATCCCCAGGGTCACTCCTTCACTAACAGCCTATTATCCATAGCTCAAACTTCCTTCCTTGGACTAGCATGCTAATCACTTCTCTGTCCCGCTGCTTCCAGACTCCTGTGTTATGAAAGTAAATATATTGTAATATGGGGAAATACACTGTAATCTGTAATATGACTCAATACACAAACTGAATTTATTGCAATATTTAGTGCCGCAGCAATACAGATTTTTTTGGCTGATAAACGTAAGCAACACTTTGCTATGGCTTATACTGATACCAGTCACTGATTATTTTTGTGCATTTTAAAGCACATTTGCACCATAATTTACATATGAAGTCCAGTGAAATTAAGACCTGATTCATAATTCAACAATTATCAACAGAGTGACTTGTTACATGAATGTAGTTTTAGGAGTCTTGCCCAAGGACTTATTCTTGCCATGGACACTGATAGCTTTGAGTTCGTATGTCTTTGCATATGCAAGTGACCATAACTTCACCCAGGTTTTGAGCTATTGGCACCGTTTAAACTCCTGATCCCATACAGTACACAGCAATCTTATGGACAGTATCTAATCAGTTTTTCCCATAGGAAATGAATGGTGTACATTTTAATTTTGTGACGTCACTCAATTTGCCAGCGAGAGTCTGAACCTCAGAAATGGTTCAGCTGGGCGTGAATGTGAGTCAAGCAGTGTTAGCATTACACAGTTAGCTGCACTAGCTAAAGAGAATGTAGGGCTTGGGTAGTGGTGTCTGAGCCCATTTGTAGTATTCTTGTATAGTTTTTTTCAACACAATTCTGGGCACTGATCTTATTCCCATGTGACCCTCTTCTGTTAGATTACAATTTGACACCGAGTCATCAGTTAAAATAAGTGATATGTAGAATATTGAGCTGTTAATTTCCCATTTTTGGGAATCACATAAGCCTCTGATATGCATGTCACCAATATATATTTAAACCGCATCTCAGTGCACAGTTTAAAACCATTGATGTGTTTTTTGCTTTTAAAACACTATGTAACAGAATAAATACATTCAAAAAATTTTGAATTCCTTGCTTTCAAATGAATAGTTATATCCTTTGAACTAGTTAGAAGAATAGGGTTTGGTTCCAGATTTCTCCTCTGTGTCCTCAGCTATCGCATGAATTTGTTCAGTTTCATCAGCTTGTACCAACCTGTTTTGATTTACTAGCTAAAAAAGTATTAAACAATGCCTACAAATAGTACTGGACTGCTGTATGGAGAGGTATTGAATTGATTAAACGAAGTATAAAGTGATCATTCAGTCATATGTGAACACACCACAGCACACAGTGTGAACAGCACGAAATTCTTCCTCTGTATTTAACCCATTCACCAAGT
>JBBPCZ010000119.1:0-17424 GCA_037974445.1 Brycinus macrolepidotus | reverse complement strand
AAGGACCATTAAGTGTATGACTGTGGAACTGTGTTTATAGAGGTGGAAGAGATATACACACACACACACACACACACACACACACACACACATATATATATATATATATATGTATGTACACACACATTTGGGACTGGCATCTGTAAATTTATGGAGTAAACACAAATACTAGCATTTTGACCAATTGATGATAGTCTGTTATTTGTTTCTACGCTGGTTCGAAAATGTTTGTGTGCCTTTTGAAAGCCTGGAGCAGGCAGTGGCTGCAGCAGCACTTTAAGAGCTGCGGCAGTAATTATTCATAGCAGGCGAAGCTGATTGGAAAGAGCAACTTCATTATTGGGTGGCGAAGGCAGGTGATAAGACGAGGGAATAGCACTGATTTCAGAAACTCATTAGCTCAACTCTTCACTCCTAATTACCACAGACTCACGTTTTTCTTTCCACTTTTAACTTCCTCGCTCACTCGCCCCCTTACTATTCCAATCCTCGAAGAAATCCACACCTTGCTTGTTATGGCACGCTTGGGGAAAGTGGACACAGGTGATTAAGCGTGAAGTGTTGTAGTGCTGTGAAGGGCCTTTAAACTTTGGAACATAAATATCTCTCTCTTCTCGCCCGTCTACTTCTCCGTCTCGTTCCGGGTCCCTGGAGTGCTCATTTGTTGGATAATCACATGCTGAGGTCTGCCAGGAGGTCCGCCATTATTATTCAAATTCAGAAACGCATATTCGTTAATGTGTGCGGGGTCCTTTAACGATCTGGGCCGGGTTTTGAGCCAACGGCTGCCAAGGCCATAAAATCGCTCTGTGTTACTGTGGTGTAGAACACTTCAACCCTGCGAGCGGCCTTTGTGGTCTCAGTGTATTTAAATGTTTTACAGTGTTTGAATGTTTTACGGATTCTAGGTTGATGGAGCATGTCTGAATTAGACTGCTTTACAGCTCAGTCCTTTAAAGCGATCATATCCTCCGTTTTTCTCGCTTTGCTTTTAGTGAGCGTACTTAAGACATTTGTAGTGTTTTATGCTCATAATTCATTTTTACCAGTCAATAGTACCATTTTCCACCTCTAGGATTAAATAGGACGGTGTTGTTACTGTGCCTTTATGACTGATATATGTAAAAGAGCTCAATTCTGATTGATATTGTGCCTCTTTCTAAAAGTAGCTTGGGCTAAAACATAGCGCCATCAATCATGAATGGGTGGGGCTAAAGTACTGGAGAAGGTTGGACTGGTGAATATACGTAAATGTGTAGATTTTGTAACAAACAGGCTGTTCAGACCAATTGCAATACATTCAGTTTTCAATTGTATATTCCCTGCATAACCCATCTGTGCCTTGAGCTACTCATGAGCTTTGAGTTTGCTTTGAGTTTGTAAATTTTACACCCTCTGTCCCCCAAGAGGAGAGAAGAATGATTATTGTAGAGTCCTTCTATTTTAAACATTGGAAACCCTTTGGAAACGCTGGTAGGGGGGATGGCTCCTGACCTCAAAAAATGATTAAATAAGTGTGGAAATTAAGTAGATGACTCTGCACAGAGAGAAGAGCCACCATTAGCCTGAGAGCTAATCTGGGCACCAGGTTTGGAGACAGCACTTGTGCAGACTTTATTTAGTCTGGAACAGAACTGGTGTTTTCCAACACTACAGAGGTGGAGCATTGGGGAATGAAAGATGTGGAACAAAGAGCTTGGCTAAAACGAGAGAGAGAGAGAAAAAGAGAGAGATATACACTAAAGTGCTCTGAAGTTCCTAAAGCCACTGATGGCCAAGGACAGCACATCATATGCTATCTTGCTGATTGTCGCCGGAGTAAGCATACCAAGTGCAAAAGAGGCTGCAACCGAGCCAAATCAGTGTGTGCTCAATAAGACGAGCCCATTAGCCAGGCCAGGGGCCGAGCAATAGAGGAGAACTGAAATGAGACATGATGTAAAGGTTAGCCAGCCTCTTTGGCTGTGGAGTGGAGACATGGTAGGCATCTCCTGGAGCCACATCTTCACTCACAGTCTTTATTTACAGTAAACCCCTCAGGTGATCTAATCGAGCCTCTATTTGCTCACTCTCTGACCTTTCATAGGTGGCATCGTGTAGAGCTGCAGGCATATATATATATATATATATATATATATATAGATGTGTGTGTGTGTGTGTGTGTGTGTGTGTGTGTATAGCTTTCTTACGGCAGGGAAAAGGCTGATGTATAGCCTTTCCTGAGGCTCAGTCTCAGAAGCAGCCTGGCTTAACATCAGATGCACAAATGCGTTATAAGATATAATTTTCAGCCTGGCTGTCATTGCCTTAGATATTATTAGAGGTTACCATATAGGTAGGGCTAACTGCTGGTTATTTGCTTTGATTCATTCTTAGTCACATTAGCGTTTTTGACCTAACTGCTCCTCTAATGAGAAGATTTTGCGCTGCAAGAATCACTTATGACACGACATTGCGTTTTTCAATTCATCTTAAAGAAACAGGATTAATTGGTGTTATAAGAGCAGCTTTAGGTTCTCTTGGTAGAAGGGCTAATTGATGTGCATTTACTCTCAGCAATGCATTAAAATACAGCTCATTTAATGAGTGTATTATTCTCAGCAAGAATGTTGCATGCTCAATGTACTCTTTTTTAACTTGTTAATTCATGTCACCTCTCATCTTAAGTACTTTTGATCACATCATATCATTGTCTTTCTTTAGTCTTCTATTAAAATGCATGGGCCTTTGCTCCACCCTTAAAATGTCACCGGGCACCAGATCATAAATAATAATAATCTATAATATCATATTTCATCTCCCCTTCCCAGTGTCCCCATCTATCATCAGGTGTAAACATTCACCAAGCTCCCTGATACCCTCCTGAGAAATATACCACCGTATGAAAGGAAAATATGTAATAATGCCAAGGCATGTTGACCTAAAGGGGAATTTCACATATTTCTTAACATTTCTGTGTAATTTAATTTTTTGAGATCCTAGTCATTGAGAGAGATTTGGTGTGAGATGCTTTATTCTGGGGCATCTTACCGACATCACTTACTGTTCACTGTAGTGGAACCAGATATCTGAAGAGTTTAATGCCTCTAAAAGCTCCCTCACAAAACACGAAATGGTTATGAAGACTCTGTCTGATGCCTGAATCAATAGTTTTGAAATAAGGTTTTGGCTTAAATTGTATTTTCTTTTCCATTCATGGCACAGAGGAACATGCAGCCAACTCTGAGAAAACTAGTCCCTAATCAAGACTTATTTAATTCAGATTTGCTGCTGTTTTACCATCGATAACATTCCATATAAACACTTAGAAGACTGGAGGTTCACTGGTGGTTTGGATATTAAATAAAATGGCTATAAAGAGATGAGTTTCTTTACAATTAACTGTTTCACACCAAACCCACTTTGAATTACTTTGTTTTTATCTCAACTTATGAATTATGCAGAAATTTTGAACTATCATTGGACTTCTCATTCAAAGCAATACGATCAGTTGGTTAGCAGAATGACTCTGGGCTCCCTTTGGGAACATGATGCTTATTGGTAGCTATTTTCTCCCAATCAATCTAAGCAACATTAGTGTTTTTAAATGAGCTGCTCTTTTAATGAGAAAAATTTTCACAGCAAGAATCAGGTCTGAGAAAATGTTGCATTTTCATCTTTCAGCTGGAAGATGAAGTATTGCTAGCAGAGCAATTTTAGATTGTCTTGCTGGCATTGGTGTCTCTTTTAGGAAACTCAGGATGAGCTCTGTAGATCAACACAATGACATTTAGATGGTGCATTGTGGCAATCGAGAGTGGCAGAACTGGCCATCGGACGTCCAGCGGTGAAATGGAGGTGTTCAAACACCTATAGAGCTTCGTGAAGTAAACGTCAGATTTCCAGAGAGGACGGGGTGGGCATTAATCTCCCGAGTGCTCTTCGTTCCTCCAGCCTCCCTCCTTCGTTCATCAGGGGCCTTCCGCTTATGAAGATGGATGGACAGGAGAGGCAGGGAATGGGAGCAGGCTACCGCAGGGTGTGATATTTCTAGGATGCTTTAGGCATGATTTATGAGGGCGGAGGCTGGTGGAGCCAGACAAGGTCCTCTAGCGGAATTCCACAGCACACACAGAGTCAGGGGCAGGACAAAGTGCTGCAGGAGAGGAGAGCTTCAGGAGGAGAAATAGAGTTTGACTTTGAAGTTCAGCATGTTTGTTTTGGTTGTTTGGTTGAACTGTAAATTTAGTTTTTGTTTTATTGGTGTCTAGTAGAAAGAAAACTCATAACTAATGAAAAACTCACTAAAAGGGGGAAGGAGGCACATGTACAGCGCCTCATTTCTCCACTGAGACTGAAGTTATTTTAGATTTCCGTCATGTCCAGATGGATCAGTTCACAGGTTAAGGTTTGTGTACAAACAGCCAAGAAACCGAGATCATTTGATCTTTTTATAAGAGTCTACTTTTGAAAGTTGGCTCAATACTTTCTTCCTTTTTCTTTTCTTCCTCGGTCTTCTTTTTATCCTTTTATCCTTCTTTTATCCTTTTCCACTTCTTTTTCTTCTTCTTCTTCTTTTCATTTTTTTCTTTTCTTTTTGTCTTTCTTCCTCATTCTTCTTTTTATTCTGTCTTCTTCTTCTTCCTTTTCTTTTTTATTCTACTTCTCCTTTCTTCTTTCCATTCATTTCTTCTCTTTACCTCTTGTTCCGCTTCTGTCCTCTTTTTCTTTGTCCCTTCTTTTGAAAAATGGAAGCTTCTGCTGAAGTTTTTCATCTATTGCTGAACTGAATATATAACAGAAATACTGCGTTACAGATGCAGTGGTGGTGAGCGAAGAAGTGGTCTGATGAAACTGTGATGTAATATTTTGGGTTTTCAGTTGGAAAGAGCTGGGGTCACTTGTTCTCTTTGCTTTAGCTAAATATTGTTCTTCAGCTCCATCTCTGTCACCTCTGGTGATATGGAGCCCACGTCAAATCTCACTGATGTCTTGCCAGGTACGTTTTCTTCCTCCATTATTACCCTTTCACCCTCAGACCTCCTTCTCTTTTTGTGTTAGAGATAAAGCGTCTAAAACGCTTTCTTTCTAGGCCCCTGAAAGCTTGTTAATTACCATGTCATCCCTAGACAGCCGGCTGTGCACTGGTTTCATTTTTTACCTCATTTTGTTCAGGGGAAAGGCAGGGGAGATTAGGGAGTTGTTATATATTTGAAGCTAGTAATCACTCGCTCAAAGAAGAGAAGAGAGACGAAGAATGGCAAGGAAAGAAAAAAAGAGTAAGGACCAAAGCTTTCGGGAGTAAAGGAGCGAGAGAGTGACAACGAGTCTTGAGTGGTTTTGACAGGTTTTTACAAACCTTAAACTGTTCTGTTTCTTATTTTATTGTACTTTAACCCCCTAAAATATAAAATATAATACCCCAGGTGTATAACATCCTAAGGCATATTATCTAGTAACCACATGGAGAGCAATGCGAAGTTATTCTTAAGCTGTATGGGCAGGGAAAGCCCAGACACTCAAAGCCTTCTGGCCATTTAAGGGATTAATGTTGCCAAGCCTTGGCAGTAGAAATAGTTTTGACTGGCCAGTATGGCACCATGAATTGAATTGATTTATTTATTTATTTTTTTATCTTATAATTTTCTTAGAACCGCCTTTAAATTTTTTTGGTATCTTATGTAATGTAATGATTTCCATTTCCATTTTCTTTTATGTTTTTAAAAGTCCTTTTGTTAATCTTGCGGCTTTAATTGAAGTTATTGTATAGCATCCTTGGGTGACTAGAAAGGCGCAAAATAAAATTCTTCTGTTATTTGAAATGACTGAAATGAAATTATAAGGGAGAAATCGAGAGAGAGAAACAAAGAAAATGTTTAGGACTCCACCAGCTCCCCATGGTCACTAATGGAAAGTTCCTGTATTGTGCTTATGTAGCACTTTGAGTGGAGCTGTCCACTCTGCTGTGGTGCGGAAAAGCTGCTTCCTACCCGTCTTTCTACAGTTGCTTACCAGCCTTTCCATGCGTGTTTGCACCAGAGGTGTGAACCGCGAGGGAACCCACAGGGAGCTGTCCATCTCACTGCAGTGCTGAAACCGTGCACTGCCTCTGGGAGCTGTCCAAAACAGACTGGCTCTGAAAACAGACCAGACTGTGTTGAAAAAAGGAAGCAGGCCTAAAAGTATACACTGGCTTTCAAGGCCGTGTGGTGCTGAAATAAGCAGTTGTGGGAGCTGTACTTAAATGTGAAATGAAGTGCTGTCGGATCGGCCTGTCTGGTAATGTGGATAGAGGTGGCGCCTGTAAGCAGTCATTACACTGTCGAGGTTACAGGACCCAAAAAATGGCATATAATGATGTAACGATACAAGTAAAAAAGCATTACACACATACACGAAGCTATTGCTAAACAATATATCGTTTGCTAAATCTTTATCATTACATTGACTTTTGCCATACTGATATTGCAGAAAGCAAAGTAAGGCTGATGAAGACAGAAAAAAGGCTGAAATATGCAAATGGGTCCATTAGTATCCTGATCAGTCACAGTTCCAGCTGAGTATTTCTGTGGATGGTTAACAAAGTAAAATGTCATATTATCCACCTCAAACTCAAAGTGTCTGTGTGCTCCAACAACAGTAATTTTCATTAAAACAATGTAGGTTTAACAATGTCACATTGCTGATGTGTTGCAATCGTAGTATGACACATTTTAGTCGCAGTTGTAATATGACACATTCTAGTGTTTTGTCTATGTTTTGCCACCCTAACCCACTGACACTGCCATTCATTGAACTGTAATCACTCTTTACTAATTAATTCAGTTCACAAATATTCTCAACAAAATTGGTACGCTAGGCTTGTTCACTTTCATAGCTTTTTTTGAATAGTTCGCATAAAACTAAGGCTGCATTCACATTACAAGCCTCATTGCTCAATTTTTGTACAGATTACTTCTTTCTAACATGTTTGTTCACATTTGTGTGGGTCTCTAATTATTCCTTAGTGCACTGTGTAAGTTATGAAACTATGGACTCTGCACCTGGTATGCTCTATACCCTCTGTACCCAGTATGCTCTACACTACAACACCCTGTATGTTCTATACCTACTTCACCCATTATGCTCTCTCTCTCTCTCTCTCCCTCTCACTTTGTGTGTGTGTGTGTATATATATATATATATATATATATATATATATATATTAGGGGTGTCAAGCAATAAAAAAAAAATCTAATTAATTACAAGCTCTCTGATTAATTAATTTAAATTAATCACAAACATTTTTGCTGTAAAAGTATTTAAAAATGTAAATGAATTTTGGCATGTGAGTGAATGAATAATCAACATTACAGACTTTCATACGCACTGTTCATCTGCAGTAATGGTCACAACAATGAAAAATATGACCTAATATGCTGAGGGGAAAAAAAAAAAAATGCTTCAGCAAGAACAATGAAAGAACTAAGTCCATCTATAAGGTGCAGTTTAAGACAATGTACATACAAGCACGGGCATCAGAAGCATTTTTAATGTGGAGGCCACGGCCACTGTTGGGGGGTCTGGAACGGGGGTGGGGGGGTGATAGCTGTGGTGTAGTGTTTTATATGGGCAGGGGCACACGCTGAACTCGGCGTCTTGCGTGTTTCACTCGTATAAATCGCTGGGTGAATAAGTGGGGGGATGCAACAAATGATTTTAAAAAGTGGGGGGGTCAGTTTGGGTATGTAATTTTGCCATTTGGGTCTGTAAGGTCTTTTTGCTCAGTTTGGGTCTGGGTGCCTGGTCCGGTGTGGCTGGCCACTGGTGCTGGGATCGGGCCGTTCTGGCTCGGACTGCCGGGTTAGCTCCTAAACGCTTTGCGTTGGGGTGATATTTTAGACTTGATGTACTGCGATGATACAAAAATTCCTTATTTCATGAATTGCAGAGAACGATAGATAACGATAACATTCCATCTGTTCGTTTTTAAACTGAAACTTTTTTAACGCGTTATTTTTTCTGTGATTAATTGATCAAAATTAACGTGTTAATGCGACACCCGTAATGTGTGTGTGTGTGTGTGTATATATATTAGGGGTGTCGAATTAACACACACACACACACACACACACACACACACACACACACACACACACACATATATATATATATATATATATATATATAAAAGAGATGTCTCTGATGTATGAAAGTGGCACAGTATTGATTTTAAAATTGTGTAAATGACCACAAATGCTGTGAAGACATAAAGAGTCTCTACAGAATCTCAGAATCTTCAGTGCAGTGGAGTCATTCAGATTTTCCCCTTTTTGTTCTGCTGTGAGTTTGCCTGACTGTGTAAACAAACCATTAGTAAAACGCCTGATTCCCTTTAAGACGGAGAACGTGAAAAAGTGTGTCTCAGCGCAAGGCGCGATAGGATTATAAGCTTTTTAGCTTCTCCTGCACATTGTTTGGTGGCTCAGTAATGAAACGGCATTACTTTTCATATTTGGGCCTAATGATTCGAAGCAGCGGTGAGAGACTAGTATCAAATAATACAGTGGTTTACTGGTAAACAGGTTTTTCACGACAGTATCGATTTTGTATTTGCGGCCCGGAGAGGCGAGAGGACAAGTTTTATCATTCAGATTTTTTTATTAGGCTATTTTAAAGTGGAGGAAATTTTGAGGACAGCTAATAAAATGAATTAGGAAAAAAAAAAAAAGACAGCGTGAGTCTACACCTCTGCTACTGCTCTTTGAAGTGCTACAGCTCTAGGGGAGAGAGAGAAAGGCGGGGGGAGAGAGAGAAATGGGAAATGGGGTATGTATAGATAGAAACAGAAGGAGAAAGACGGGAGTGGTTGGAAAAGAAAGAGAGATTCATTTCCTGATACACAGCACTTTCTGCTGGCAAATTGGCTGAGCGATTGGAAATCAGTGAGGTGAGAGGGGAGAGGGAGGACCCCCGCCCCCCCACCCTCCACATCCCCACCCCCTCATTACCCCTGGCTGCCTTGTTTGTCCTCTCTTCTCCCCCTCTTCTCCTTCCCCTGCTACTTTCTTTCCTATCTTTCCAGTGAAATTTGACCACAGCGTCCACAGCACCAGTGCTTTTCACAAACAAATATATTCACACTCTGAGGCCGATTACATGAATGAATCCCACTGAGAATATGATGATGCCTCTTAGAAAGCTCAGGCATTTCCAGCATTAGCCTCCTCATAATATTCAGCACAGTCACACACAGATCAGTTCACAGTCGTGTTCGTGATTAAAGCAGCTACGCTGAAAATATTCAGTATGGTGCATTAAATTTGTTTGATCTGGAGGAGAATATTAGTACTCAATACTGTCTTTCTCTTTACCTACATTTGGCAAGAATTGTGTTGATATACAGTACTGTGCAAAAGTCTCAGGCACTTGTGAAAATAATATTTAAAAACTGTTTACATGAGCAGTGAGTGTTTTTGCATATTATTACTAAATACACAAAAAAAGTTTAAAAGAATAAATACAAATAACATTCTACAGTATATAGTGATTGTATGTACAGTACATTATTGTGATTCTTGTGGAAGTCCAGTAAACTACAGTAATAATTTAATGAAGGACTGACTCAGTCAGTCCTTTATTAAATTAAATCAGGAGCTGCTGATGGAGTTTCACAAATCCAAACAACGGCTGGAGGAACCGAGGAGGAATCTGGAACCGAACCTGTGTTCTCCTCACCAGCTTACAAAAATAAACTACTTTTTTTCGAACAAAACAAATCTTGATACTTTTTGCGGCTTTCTGGTTTGTTTGTATTTATTCTAATGTTAAATTTGCTGGCAGAAAGACACTTTATCACACACTGAGAAAAATGACTTTAAGCTATTTGCATAGGGGCCTAAGACTTTTGCACAGAACTGTACACTATGAAGTCAGATATGTTGGAAATAAGTGTTTTGAACGTATGTGTCCAGTTAAAGTCTGCAGATTAATTTGTGGATATTTTAATATGAGAAGTTTGTTGAAAGATTGTTTGCATCAAAGCTATACTGTGTTCCTGTTGGCCTGAAACACGTTGAAGTAGTGACATATTGTTAACACACACTTGTTGAGAGTGTGTGTGATGGTTGTAGAGTGGAAAGAGTGGATGGTGTATCATAGGGGGTTCAATCTCCAGTCTGTTTGATTCCCAGCCTGTGTGAACAAACCACATTACATCAGTAAGAGTCCTTGGCCAAGACTCCGTATGCAACACTAATCTACATCTGTAACATGATTCAGTTCTAAGTAACTATGTGTCAGAGCTTCTCCCAAATCCAATAAATGTAAATGGATGTATGTTTGAAACAGATAAATTTGATGTACTGTTTGTTTTATATTAGAGATGACCAGAAGTCCAGCCATGCAGCAACAGGGGCAAGAAAGAAGGAGAGGAAGAGAGCAGGCCTGTGCATTCTGATTAATTTTTAATTCTTGAGTATGCAGAATATACTTAATGGATGGGTATTTGGAGCGAAAAAGGAACTTTTTGTGCCGTTTCATGAAAAGATAACCTATAAAACCAGTTTCAATCTGGATTCTAATTTCAGGATAGTACTCTCACTCTGCATGGGTTAAATGAACACACAAAAACACATTATTACCAGTATATTTTATTAGCTGAAGCAGAAAAACACTGTTTAATGCTTTTAATGGGCCAAAAAATAGTTGCATTTTTAAATAACCTCAATTCAAATTATACAATGACAGTAAGAAGCAACTGGCTATTTGGCACAATGACTCATGGATAATTATGCTATGACATTTTAATGTAAGTATAGCAACAGCAGTGCATTTAAATAAAGTGAATGTAAATAAAGTGAGGCAGGTTCTAAATTTGGTCCTCTGGGACCATTAGATGGTCCACCTTTTTGCTCCAAACCAACTCCCAACAAACAGGGAGACAGGAAAAAGTGGAACATCTGGTCTCTAGGAACTGATGGTTCAGAGTGTAAGTGGCTGATTCAGATTCAGATTACAGATTGTGCATCTCTGTGCATTACAGGTCAAATGTATTTTTTACTAGACAAACAAAAAGAACTGGTGCATAACACAGAACATAAAAAAGCTGAAAATGAGACACCATTACATCTCAATCTTGTCCTTGGCCGTGCATCCTTGCCAGCACATTCACATTATGACACTCATCATTTGTAGCAGCTGTTTATATAAATGCAAGTCTAAGCAAAACTATCCCATTTTACCAGGCTGTTAAAATCTGACAACATTGCAATGAACTGTTAGACTGTATATTTTCTCTCTGATGCTCCATGTGCAGCGCAACAAATACTTTCAGTTTTTGACCTTTGGCATCTGGGACGGTTCATCGAGTACCAAAGTTCCAATGCCCATCCATAGAATACAGCACTGAGTAGAGCAAGAGAGATTAAAAGATATGTAGAACAAGAAAAAGGAATAAAAGGCACCTGAGTGGCTTACAGGGTTCTGTAGTATTATGAAGTGTAATGTTTCCTGGCTTTTTGTAATGTTCTGTCCTACTTCTCTTTTCTTGTCTATGTTGTTGTTTACACTCTCCATGTGCTTTTGTTTGTGTGTCTGTATTCCCATGTGAGTCTTGAGTTTTGGCGTTAGCCCCACATCCTTGTTATCCTGTTCACATGTGTCTTTTAACAGGCTCCTCCCCTGCCCAGTTGTTTTCCATAGTGTAGTCAGTGTATTTATACCCCTGGGTTTCAGTCTGTGTTTGTGGATTCTTTGTAAATTTCTGTAAACCTCTCAGTCTGTGCTAGTCTTTGTTAAGTTCTTGTAATGCATGAATGTTTAAAACTCTTTGTGTTTTGTGTTGCTTGTTTTTTGTTAATCTAGTTTGTCTTTTCTTGTGGTTTTGTGTTTGTGTTTTTGTCACTTGTCTTTTTGCATTGACCCTTTTGGAGCCTGCTATTATATACTGTCTACCTTGACTCTCATTCATTACATCGAGACTCCAGTTTGAGTCCTGGTTTGAATGGCTTAGCTCTCTCCTGTTGATCCACAGGGGTGCTGGTCAGTGCTTGGTATCAGCCACCTGGTATACACAGGATTGGTGGAGATAACATATGAACATGCATGAATAAAACATGAAATGTAAGCAAATATTCACATACCCAAGCCAGCAGGTGCCATATGATTGAAACAGCAAGTGTGAAATGGAGAAAACGAACGTTGGAAAGATAAAATGAGCAAAGACGGAAAGGACTAAAGTGGTGAAGAAGTTGAGAGAAAAGGACGTGTGAGGTCGGGTAGAGGCTGGAGGAGTGCAGGGGTGTGTTTGGCCCCTGGCTGCCAGTGGGTTGGCTCAGCAGATTTGGAGCTGGCCCCCTTTAAATAATTCAGCGCTTTAAAGCAAGCTGAAAATGCGCACACAGGCAATTTTACGCTGCACCTGGGGGAACAGAACACCATTACTATTTCATCTGTGTTTGTGTCGGCAGAGAGAGAGAGAGAGAGAGAGAGGAAGAGAGAGAAAGCAGGGAGACAGAGGCTGGCCTAAATGCAACCTTCACTGTCCACTCACATTTTAACCCAGTAAAACTTCATAAACACTAAAGCCCTTTCTCGTTGTGTTCACTTCAGGCAAGAGACTGTGTTGTACTTGTCATAATAATAAATTCTGAACCTCTTATCTAATGTCAGTGTGTCTGTTGTAAGGTGCCAGTTAACCTGCAGTCAGTAGAGAATAATACTCACTACCTATAAATAACAATTTTTAGAGGAATTAATCAACAGACAGAGAGTAGCCTGGAATTTTCTCTGGTTCTACTGGTGTAGAAACACTTCGTCCTTCTTATTAAATCACAGCAGTGTAGGACAAGGCCGAGAGTGAAACAAGGATTCATGGAAATTTGGTAAAAGGTTCCCATTTGTACACACAAGTCATAATATAATCACAGTGTGGGCCATCAAAAATAAAGTTGTTACCCAAACCTGCTGATTAACACATTAAGTATGGCTCATTTGCATTATTTTAAACTAAGGTACTGACTTTCTTCTGTTGATCTGACATACCTGGGAATGAAGAGATTCAATTTTGTTTGAATGTTTTTATCATTTTTATCATTTTATGTCAATTTCATCAGTATTGGTTGAGCCTCAGTTCATCAGCAGCATTCTGTTCTGATGCTGTTGTATAAATTATCTCTTGCCACTTATTTAAACAAGTAGAGAAATTGTGTGGGAAGTCGAGAATCCAAACCATTTGTTTTAGTAAGAAAAATATTTTTTTATTATGATTTGAATTGAAGAAAAGGTATTGTTGTGCTTGCAGTAAGTAATTTTGGCAGTGATAACTCAGAAACAAAGGAATTACATAATTCCTTATTTTATTAAAATAATTATTGGCAAATAGGGTTGTATCTAACCTGCCATCTGCCATTTATGACTATATACATCACCAGCAGCTTTTCAGCATATACTCTATTCTGTTACATTTGCACACTTCAGATCTTGTTTACACTTCATACTTGTAATGTGCATTTGAATATATTTTTTCCTATATGTTTTTTGTTCTAGCCTGTAATTGGGCAGTCATAGACATTTCAGGGGCACATTCATTTACATTTTTATGGCATTTGGCAGACGCCCTTTCCCAGAGCGACTTACAGCCATTAGTTACAGGGACAGTCCCTCTGGAGCAACTGAGGGTTAGGTGTCTTGCTCAAGGACACAATGGTAGAAAGTGGGGGGGTTTGAACCTGCAACTTTGTGGTCATCGGGTTCACAGGCAAGTGTTTTACCCACTAGGCCACTGCCACCCTACATTCCACTACATTTTGTTCTTGTACAACTGTGTATGTGACAAAAAATCTTGAATCTCTTGAACAGCTTATTACATTTGAATAATTATGGAAAATAGCTACAGGGGCTATTTGAGATAAGGGCCGCACTTTCTGATGACAGACAAGCAATTGGAGCCGTCACAGCCAACAAGATAGCATTACACTGGATTTTACTGTAAGATTTTCTGGTAACTCAATGTCCCTCTGTGGAACATGGTGTTCTGCCTTAAAGCATCTCTCCAGAGCACACACTCCCAGGCCTGTTGCGTTAGCTCTCCTCTGGCTGAGCTGGTGATGTATTCAGTACAGGACTTACTGTTCTTCACCTGTGAGCCAGCTGGATAGTTAGGACTGTTCATGGCAGGTAGTGCAGGGTAATAATGATCGCAATATTTTCTGAATGTTTCATGAAATCTAAAGGCCACTTCAGTGTATTTTCTCTGGAATTCAATCCATGACAGTCTTGCCTAGTAGCTAATGAATTGAATTGGGTGTTGTAGAGCACTGAAGGATGTCTTAGGCTAAAGAATGCAGGACTGTGCAGAAGTCTTAGGCACCTGAGATAATAATACTTCAAAGCTGTTTACTACTGAACGCTAGTGTTAGTGTTAAAACACTACTATTACAATAAATACAGATAACATTAATACAGTAAATAGTGGTTTTATGCATGGCAAAGTGTTCGCTTAACCATTTCCAGACCTCTTTCCTCATGGGAACCCAGTATTAATTGTAGCTTCCATGAAATACCTGGGTTGGCTCCTTTTAATTCATTAAATTAAATTTTATAATCCACACAATGACTGGAGGCATAGAGCAGAAATCTGGAACCAAACCAGTGTTCTTTTAACCATATGCATAAGACATAATTGTACCTTAATCGTTTGTCTTTGTTCTTTATCTGATTTAACACACCAGCAGTGTTAACCTGTTCATACCTAACAGACTCGTTTTATCACACTCTGTTTAGACATGGCCATTTGGTTTACCATGAGATGCAGTGTCAGTTGTCCCTACATTCTCAGCAGTTCTACACCATGCACTCAGTCAAAAGCATCTAAAAATGAAAAATGAGATTGTACACTACCAGTCAGAAGTTTTGGCACACACTGAGATGTTCTACATTGCCTGATAGTCACTCAATATTTACTGAAAATACACTCAGTATTCTTTACTAACAAACACATTTACAGTATGTTCACCATTTGAGTCAGCCAGAAAATGTCATATTTTATTTTAGTTATTTAAAAGCTATTAAGTGGCAGCCAACAGGATGGAACAGTTAAGGAGTGCATTTGAAGTTAAAGGACAGTCTAGAATTTGACTCTGCATCACCACACAACCAGTTAATAGGATGTCAGACATGCACTGTTACAGAGTCTTTCATCTTATAAAGGAAACTTGTTTAATTTGACATTTTCATTTATAGTTGTTCACTCAACAACTTTCCAGTGTTGAACAAGAATAAAAATCTGCATTTTATGAAATAAATGGATAAGTGGTAAAACCTTGTTGGCTGATAGTGTACTCAGAATATAAATATAATATTTTTTTAATTACGTAAGTAAGTAAAAATGACTTATGATATGACATATGATTTGAATGAGTGTTTAAATACTACTGCTCCTAGCTCAGCATGAGACTTTTACCAGAAAGTCAGTTGGACTTTCCTCTCTCTCTCTCACTCTCAGTAGGGACTCCATCCCCCTGGGGGCCCCTCCTGACATTTAGCAGATGTAAAGAAAGACAGTGTGAGGAAAAAAAAAACCTGGAAAAGAAATAAAGAAAGATGCTCGGAGAGACAGTGAAATGATAATAGAAGAGCAGGATGGAGTGATAAAGTAAAGAGGAAAATGTCATGCGTGAGTGGATTTCGAACAGGAAGTCAGTGTCGGGGGGGAAAAGGTGGCGGAGAAGGTGATTTCAGCCTTCGTTAACAAACTGCCCAGACAGGAGGATCCAGAGGCTGTGATTGGATGGATCGTTAGTGGCCTCTGGGCGACGGGGTGTCCGGTAGCTTTTGATTGGGCGGCCAATCAGGAGGGAAGGGAGGGAAAGAGAGAGAGAGAATGAGAGAAAACTGAGGGAATGGGAGTGGGAGAGAGAAAGAATGAAGTGATAGAGAGAGAGAACCAGAAAAACAGAGAGGGAGACAGGGAAACGGAAAGGAATGGAGGAGGAGAGCTTGACATGTTGACAGCAAATTTCAGTGCAGCCCTGGAAACCTCCAGCTAGTTGATATCACTGATGAGAACTGTTCCAGCACACTGGTATTCACACACACACACACACACACACACACCCACACACACCACACACATACACACACACACACACACACACACACACACACACACACACACACACACACACACCTGGCTCTCACAACACAAGAGTCTTCTCCCCTTCATCCAGTGCCCACCTCGAGCAAACCACGGGAGAAGAAACCCACAACACACACACACACACACACACACACAGAGACACACAAACAGATGAGTCTTATTTTGCTGAAGTCAGGAGTTATCAGCCCCTCCATAGCAGTTAAGTGGGTCAGGCAAGACGACAAATGAGACTCTGCATTGAAAAAATGTGCTTGTTGGTGTGTGTGTGAGAGAGAGAGAGAGCGAGAGAGAGAGAGAGAAGAAAAATATGTGTGTCCAAATAAGCAGCAAGAGAGATGAGAAACCAAAAATAGTCACAGAATAAAAAAAATCTTTGGCACTCCCCCACAAGAGAAGCTTTTTTAGGGACAGCCTCTAATACCAGTGGTCTTTTTGTAGTGTTTATATCTTTAGCACCTCTGTAATAATGAAAATCTACAGTGGAGAGATAGAGAGAGAGGAGAAGGGGAGGGTGAGAGAGAGAGAGAGAGAGGGAGAAAGGTGCAGGGCTGGTGAGAGAGAGAGAGAGAGATTGCAGACTGCAGCCTTATCTGGAACGGTGTGAAAGAAGATGGTGCCAAAGCACACCTCTCTAATTAAACACATTCTCTCTCTTTCTCTCTCTCTCTCTCTCTCTCTCTCTCTCTCTCTCTCTCTCTTTCTTTCTCTCGTTTTACCTCCCGCAGTTTATATTAATAGACTAACATCACACATGCTATCTGATACTCTAACCTCCAATGTAATTTACTACATTTCTACACAGTATTCATCACTCATCTCCCTGAGGTCTATCAGTACCTTCTTTTTCCCCCCCTCTCTCTCTTTTTATCTTTCTCTCTGTCATCTCCCCACACTCTCTTTACTCTCCCCTTCTCTCTCCGTCCCCCCACCATCTCTCTGTGCCCCTCCCTCGCTCTCTCATTCTCATACTTCCCTTTCTCTCCCTGTCCCATCTTCTCTCTCTCTCCTTTCTCTCTTTCTCTTACATTCTCTCCTTTCTTTTCTTGTTCCTTCTCTCTCTTCGGTCATTTTCCCACCACTTTCTCTTTCCCCCTTTCTCCCTCTCCCCCACCCTGTTTCTCGCTGTCCTACCTTATCTCTCTTCCCTTTCTCTCCCTTTCTCTTTCTTTCCTTTCTTGTCCCCTCTCTCCCCTCTTCCTTTCTCTGTCTAGTTCTTATCACCCCTGAGTAGCTGTTGTGTGTGTGTGTGTGTGTGTGTGTGTGTGTGTGTGTGTGTGTGTGTGTGTGTGTGTGTGTGTGTGTGTGTG
>JBBPCZ010000118.1:83448-93845 GCA_037974445.1 Brycinus macrolepidotus | reverse complement strand
TATATATATGCCTAATATCATATCATAAATGAGCCCAGATTCTTTCGTGCTAATAGACAATCAATGACATCTCTGGAGATATAGATGTTTCCACCTGTTTGTTCTTTCCTACTTTTACATTTTGCCGTGACATTTTAAGGCAAAAAAAAATTCAAAATAGAATTCGTCAAATTTTGTAATTTGTTTAATTCAATCATCATTCACTATTAATGTATCTTTATTATCTTCTTTGCTTATCAGTGTTGGGGAAATTGTCACGCGCACAAACAGCTTGCCACAGACAAGGAAAGGTCGTTGTAATGAGCTTTATAATAACCCTTATATAAAAAAAACATTATTATAAGCCTGATAACAACCCTTATAATAATCCTTATAATAAACCCTTATGATAAACACGCAGATCAGTAAAGAGAGGTTAAATGAGGCTCTGCAGTGATGGTTTTCCTCATTCCTCTGCTCTGAATCTGAACATCTACAGCTAATCCTCCATCGCCCAGTTTATCACGCACGCGGAGCCCGCGCGGCGGTTCCAGGCTGGTGTTGAATAATGAATTGAACCAGTGCTCTCTGACCCTTAGAGAGTCCAGCAGGGACCCGTTTGTAGGAATAATACTCCGCAATGAGCCCTCGTCAAATATTCATTTAGCTGTTAATGTGAGCCGCGCTCCCCTGAGGGCCGCTGGGAACCGGAGGGAAGCCGCGAGAGAAACAGCAACAGGACCAGAACCGCCCGCCCCGCTCACAAGCCCGTCCGGATTTCAAACCACACCAAAAACAAAGCAAAACAAAATAAAAACAGATCAAAGAATATTAAAGTTAAAAAACAAAACCTAAAACCTCCATCCAAACGCCTCGCCTCAATCTTATCTCTGGTTTTGCACGTGAAAGCCTCGTCTGCGCGTGACAATAAACACTAAAAAATAACAGAAACAAAAAATTAAAAAGAAACAACAACAAAAAACAGGCTTCCGAATTTTGTCCTGGGTTTATTCGCGGGACTCTTCTTGCGGTTAGAAACTGTATCCAATCAGTTCTTACACTTAAATCTAAAAGTGCCAAGTAAAAAGGTTCTTTGGAGAACCATTTTCTGGTGCCCAAATTAGCCTTCAAATTGTTCTTCTAAGAACTCCAAACACCAGGTTCTCCAGCAGTCAAAGTTGTTCGAAGCCAATGACCATTTAGGATCACTCATTATTATTATTTTTGAACTTGAATTTCAATTTTTTTTCATTTAATTTTAGACTTGTAAAGTTTTACAGCGTTACTCACAGCTCCATGGTGCAAGAGAAGACCAGATGTTTCTCCTGGTTTTTCCCTTCACAGCTTGTTCTTACATCAGCCCTGTAAAACAGGAGGATTTTGACACAATCACTTTTCCATCTTTCATCTCAGATTCCCTGATCAATCATAACGTGAGACTGAACTGGTGTCATTGATCCCAGTGTTTGAAGCAGCAAGCGGACTTTATTCACTCATAAATTATGAATTCCTTTTTGGTGCTCCCTTGTTGACAGCCCACTGCCAAGTGACTGTAAACACACACGACTGTCATTAAAACAGCTGGAGAATCGAGGTTATTCATTATTGAATTTGACATGAATGACAAAGCAATTTTAGGAAAAAAAATATAAATTAGTTTTTATGAAAAAATATTTAAAGGACAAATTGCATTAAATATTTGACTTTATATCATTGTTGAATATATATCATTTTAAGGGCTTTAAACTTCAGAGAAGTTTTTTTTTTAACTGCTAGGAGAAGTTTTGAAATTTCTCTCAGAGGAAAGATCGCGAAATTTAAAAAAATGCGTTTAAAGACATTTTTAAGCGTTTACAGAAATAAAATATTTTAAATAAATAAAGGGCTACCTCGTTGTTGGTCTTCGGCTCTTTTGGTGGTTTATCAGCCCCGCCAGAGTGTAGATTTACAGGCCAAAAAAACAACAACAAAAACTGAGGAGCCTGACAAAAAAAATAGAAAATACAAAAATAGAAAAGGGCGTTAATACTCAATCTAAAGCTCAACACTCATATTAATGTGTATGCAAGGCTTATAAGCACACACTCACACAGACTCACTCACACACACATACACACTCACACACTACACCGCACCACATCTGCTTTGCTTATAAGAGCTTAAGAAGGATTTTCCAAATACTTACTGTCAATGAGTCGCATTTAGCACATGTGTAATTAGAAACACACTGAGAGCAGAACACCAGCTTTCTGCTTTTTGGTTTTGTTTTGGGCATTAGTGATTATGAATGCATATTCAATTACTGGCAATAATTCGTATTAGTTAGTAATTTGGTGTACTGGAAGAAAACTGAACGTACAGAAAGAAGAAATAAAATCAAAACCCAGAACGATTTCAAATATCCAAATTTCAAAAATTTATTCATTTCAAACTGCATATTGAAAAAAAAAACTCAGCTGAAATTGTAACTGTTATGGTGCTATTAGTTCAAATATATGTACATGGAGTGTTGGCATCTGCATACAGGCCACATTTTAAAATACAACTACGAAAAAAAAGAATTTTTAAAATAAAAACTTAAAATATCACAGTAAATATACATAAAATTTACAAACCATGAGGAAAAAAAATAAAGAACACAAACTTCATATCTCTAACAGATGGAGGGTTGGAGACTAAACAAAAAAGGTGGAATAATATATAAATTAACGTGCGAGAGCGCGTGTTTATGTTTTATCTTTTTTTTAGAAACTAAATTTTAAAAAATGGTTTTAGTACTATTTACCCTCAGGGAGGAACGTTTCACCTGCTTTTTTCATTTCTTTTCCAGTGTTTTTGCAGTGAGTTTGGAGCCACTAAGCGTCAATTCTGCCGCCTTTACAGCAGGACTGACTTTTTCATATAGATATATAAAAAAAAATAAGAATAATAATAACTTTTTTGTATAGTTTACAAACATTACAACTGATTGTTATGTGTCTTTGATAAATACTGTACAAAAAAGTCGATTGCAATAATAAAACATTTGATTGAATCTCCCCACCCCACACCCTCCCCTCATTTCTGTGTTCCAAAAGAAAAAAATCTTACACACTTAAAGAAAACAAAAAGGAAAGAAAATGATATTTTAAAAAAATTAAATGTAGCGGTTCCTACCGTTTCTTCTACAGCAAAAACAAAAAAATGGGTTTGTGTTCATTCCTCGAGTCCTGTACAAGTTTTCCCTCACCAAAAAAAGAAGTTCTGTACAAAAATAATAATAATAATTATTATAATAATTATGATAGTGATCATAGGAATAGTCCAGTCCCAGTGTAGGTGTGTTTGTGTGTTTGTAAGTGTGTGTTGGTAACGGGTCCGAGTGTCCGCCGTCTACATGTGCGTTAAGGGGAGCGTGCCGTTGATGGTGGTCCCGTGCACAGGTGCGCCCTGGTAGTGCTGGGACAGGTGCAGTCTGCTTTGGCCCGTCTGCTCCTGCACCTCCGCCCCGGGCAGGTACATGCTGATCATGTCCCTCAGGTCGCCCGTCTGGCACGGCTGGGCGGCGGGCGCGCGAGAGTGCGAGCTGGAGGTGACCACGGCCGGGGGACTCGCGCTCGACTCGGACTTCACCCCGGAGCTCATGGAGCCGTGCAGGGCCATCGGGGGCGCGCTCTGCTGCTGCGAGTAAGCCATGCTGCTGTACGTGGGCGAGCCGTTCATGTACGTCTGCGCGCTCGTCATGGAACTGTACTGGAGCGCGCTCATGTCGTACCGGTGCACGGGCGCAGCCGCCGTGCTCTGCATGGGTGCGTGCTGCGCATAGCCCAGCTGCTCCTGCATCATGCCGTAGCCGCCGTTGCTCCAGCCGTTCATGTGCGCGTAGCCGTCCATCCTCTGGTTCATGCCAGAACCGATTCCGGAGCCGACCCCGACCCCGACCCCGACGCCGACCCCGACGCCGACTCCGACGCCTACCCCTCCGCCTCCGGGACCCAGGAGCCCGCCGGGGAGCGCGTACTTGTCCTTCTTCATCAGCGTCTTGGTTTTCCTGCGCGGTCTGTACTTGTAATCCGGGTGTTCCTTCATGTGCAGCGCGCGGAGCCTCTTGGCCTCGTCGATGAACGGTCTCTTCTCGGACTCGGACAGCAGCTTCCACTCGGCCCCCAGCCTCTTGCTGATCTCAGAGTTGTGCATCTTGGGGTTCTCCTGGGCCATCTTCCTGCGCTGGCCCCGGGACCACACCATGAAGGCGTTCATGGGTCTCTTGACCCGCTCCGGGCTGCTCTTCTGGTTGTTGCCCCCAGGGTTGGTGCCGTTACCCGTGGCCCCGGCGCTCGGCTGAGGGGCCGGGGGCTTCAACTCGGTTTCCATCATGCTATACATTTGCAAAGTGGTTCTCCAACTGACCGAGAAGAAAAGTCTATAAAAAAGCAACCAAAAAAAAAAACAAAAATCAAAAGTAAAAAAAAAAAAACACCACCAAAAAACAAAAACAAACCAGCAAGTCCAAGCGTTTGTTGCCGGAGTTCCCCCCTTCAGCCTGGGGTCTGAGTTTGCGAGCACTTTCCCCGTCGTCTTTTTCCCCCTTTGCTCCTGTTTTTTCAAGCCCACAAACTTCTCGAGGTCTTCAAAAAAAGAATCAACAAAATTTTTTGAGGTTTTTTGCCCCCTTTTTCCACGCCGGAGCCTTGACAACTCCAGATACTTTTGGTACAAGTTAATAGACAAGCGTTCACGTGGAAGGACTGTCAGCCAATATAAATGGTTTCTCACCTGACCAATGGCAGAGCGGGGTTGGGTGGGTTAATTAGCATAAGGGGGCGGGGCATGGGAGGCTGGAGTGGGTTTCCCAGCAGAGTTTTTTTTACACACACACACATTCACACACACTACTTCTTCCACATAGAATATTTTCAATCACTTTTAAATTTTATTTTTCCTAAAAAACACAGAAATGTCAGCAGAGATTCCGTCCAGGTTTCTGTCCAAACTACAGTCCTCATACTGACAGTTGGGGTTTTGTTTTGTTTAGTTTTGTTTTCGAACAGAGCCTGGACGGGTGGATGTAGAAAAGTTTTAAAACGACCCAGTGAATTTTTATATGTATATAAAAAAGTATAAAGCGTTGAAAAACTCAGTTTGAATCAGAATGAATCAGTTTGAGCACAAACAAAACAGCCCCCAGCAGCACTAATGTGAGTCCTGGCACTGCTGTTAGTGTGCTGAAGGCATCATCACTTGGCTCAGGTGATTGTTGTTTATGCAAACCCACTTTTACTTCAATCGTTTTTAAAAGTTACATTTTACCACAATATTCTCTTTTACCGTTAATCTGATTTTGTTTTGCTCCTGAATCGTGTTGGGGTGTGAATCAGGGCATGTTAGCAGATTTTTTTCCACGTTAGATGCCGACAGAAAGTGACGCTTACTAACATTGTGTTGCGTAGTGTGTGTATGTGTGTGTGTGTGTGTGTGTAATGTATGTGTATAGTGTGGGAGAGAGTCGATCTCTGTTATGCTAAGAATTTTGGAAAAAGTGGGAACATTTGCAGGAAAAAAGTGAAATCAGCTGCTCTACTTTCACCCAGCAGATCCTAAACCCCAATTTAACTACAGCACGAGCTTTAAGAAGCACAGCAGCTTTTCCACGCGTGATGTGATCAAACCTTTAGTCCACTTTAATATTACTGCTATTTTTAAAAAGAGCTCGAGCCTCGCGCAGCCCGTCCCGGTTATAAATAAACCTCTGAGAGTCTGCAGCTCTTTATGGATCCGGCCTACAAACAAGGCTTATTGTCGAGGCGAGCACGTGCAATCAGATCACTTTTAATTCACTGAATGCACGAGCTGATGAGGCTCCCACTGTGTTTCAACAGCGCCCTCTTCCGGCCGGACTGACTCAAAGGCGCCCGAGCTTCACCACAGTGGAACAGAAGTTCAGCTCGAGCAGCGCTGGGGTGGTGGAGTCCGGACTAAAAAGGTGGGGATCAAGACTAAAGAGTTGGGTAAAATGTTGCAGTCTGGAGGAAAGATTAAACTGTTGAATTCTGGAGTTTGTGCTAATTTTTTCAGGGCTGTACTGGAACGCTGGATTAATGATTAAACTATTGGAGTCTGGGCTGAAATGTTGGAATCTGGACTAAAATTTTAGAGTTCTTGGGATAAAATATTGCAATTTTGACTATACTATTGAAATCTGGACTACAATGTTAGACTTTGGGCGAACATGTTTGAATCTGGACTAAAATTTTGGAGTCTGGACTAAAATGTTTGTTTTTGGGGATTAAATATTTTAATTTAGACTAAAATATTGAAATCTAGACTAAAATGTTGGAATCTGGACTAAAATGGTAGAATCTGGGCTAAAATATTTGGACTTAAATAGTAGAGTTCTGGGGATAAAATATTGGAATTTGTATTAAAATATTGGAATTCGGACTAAAATGTTGGAATCTGGACTAAAATAATGTAATCTGGACTAAAATGTTGGCGTTTAAAGTTTTGGGATGTTTTTGGAAGGCAGTAAAGTTGATTGTAATGATGAGAAGGAAAAACGGGGTAAAATAAGACGAGTGTGTGAAAAGTGACAGTAAAGTAAAAACGAAACAATCAATAAACAGTTTCAAATAAACTCAAATGAACTGTTTCTCCAGTCCAAAACAAACACTATCAGACATTCAGACCAGATTATAACATCTATACAGTGTTTTTAGACTGGCCTTAAAAATACAACGATTTATTGCAAATAATAAAATACTATGATATAATAATATGATTAATTACAGTGTGCATGTAGGTTTCTCTCTCTCTCTCTCTCTCTCTCTCTCTCTCTCTCTGCATTCGGGCCTTAATCTGCTTATGGAAATGCACTGAACAGCAGGGAATCACCATCATCTCACTGTGTGTGTATGTGTGAGTGTGTGTGTGTGAGTGTGTGTGTCTTTCGCTCGCTGCACTTTTCCTAATTGACACACCACACACATCTTTATCAGTACTGAGATTTTCATGAAACAGTCCAGGTCTCCATAATATCACACACACACACACACACACACACACACACACACACACACACAGATCAAAACGGGCTGCACCGCAGAAAAACGCCAAACATACGAACACAGAAAATGATTGTTTTTTTACCGCTGAAATAAGAATTATTTTTTCCCTTGGAATTAATTAAAAACCCCACATAAACATACACAGCTAAACACACACACACACACACACACATACAATTCTCCTCTATAACTCACACAAAAGCAAACAAATACATCTATAAATGCACTTAAGGATTCCCACTGATATTATATGTAGTTATTTATTTATTTATTTATTTTTGCATTATAAAAATAAAAAATAATACAAATAATTTGCGAAATCATATTTTCTGGAACGGTTTGAATCTACAGCTGGAAACCAGCAGGTGAGACCGTGTGCACGCGCGCCAGGGGGGCACAGAGTGTCCACTAGGGGGCGCGCGTGAACAGCAGCTTGTTTTCAAAAACCTGCATAGTGAATTTTATTCTGTTTTTTTTTTACAAACTAAACACTTCACAAAGACAAACGTTTGCTACAATTGCTATAAAAATATGTACTTTTTTAAATTTTGCAAACGTTTGCTACATAAGGGATCTGATTTAACCAATAAACGCACTCACGTGACTAACATCAACGCAATTACACATGAAAGAGACTTTGATGACGTTGGCTAAGGATACAGTGTAAATAAATATATAAACTGCATTAATAGTCGTGGTCTTTTAGACTGTATGTATGTGTGTGTGTGTGTGTGTCATGAGCACAGAACAGCCCTAAAAGCATCCAAACACACATTATTGATTATTAATAAGACTGAATGCACTGAGATTTAAAGGTGTTTGTTATTCATGCAATTAAAATAAGCATAAACACACATGAAAGACCTATAGAGTTATAATACCTCCCCAACACACACACACACACACACACACACACCTGCTCCATGCTAATACACACTCACCTCCACTTTCATGATGCTCCTCTTCACTGACTGGCCACAGTATCCACATCCCAGGGGTGCCAAAACTTTAAGCAAAAAATATCCCTCAGGTGCTCCATCCATCCATCCATCCATCCATGGCTGTAGGTCATCTCCAAGCACACACACACACACACACACACACACACACACCTTACACACCTCACACACACCTCATAAACCTCACACCCCATGCACTTCCAGCACTCCCAGCACTCCCAGCACTCCACACACTCCTCACACACTCTTCGCTCCTCTTCGTTCGCCGGCCCTGTAACAAGGAAAAAGCCGTTTTATGGCTACACACACGCACACACACACACACAGGGCTGATTTGAAAAGAGGAAGAATGCATCAAGAACAACAAAAGTCAAATTACACCACCATCACCCCCCCACACACACACATACACACTGCACCGCACATAATGAGGAGGAAAAGCTTTGTATTTTTTTTTTTTGGAGGGGGGGGGCATTCAGAGATAATTTGAGGCCATTGTTTCTTCCACAGATGGTTCTTTTTTTTAATACAATAACGCTGCTCTTTGTGTGCGCTACCCACAATAAAAATCTAAAGCCTTCTCCTGAATAACCCGTTTTGTTCGCTCTTGTAAAGGGCCAACAAAAGCGGCCGGGAGCTAATGGGCTCGCTTTATTCACAGCCGAAGAATGGCTATTTGATAAAGATTTTTTTTCTCTCTCTCCTCCTTTTCGGAGAACGTCATACGAAGCAGCCCTGCGGTTGGTTCTACCATGAAGAACCAGCAGAAATAAACAGAACACAACTGTAATATCATTATTATCATTACTAGAGAAATTCCAAGACTTCACCTCTTTATGATGAGTCTATAAATGAGCAGCACTAGTCTGCCCTCCCCCTCCCCCCCCCCATCCAAAAACACCAGCACTAAATCTGTATTTCTCCAGTTCACATAAAGCCAGACGCCCACAGTCCAGAGACTGTAATGACCTGCACCAGGATCAGGATCACTGTATCCGAGCAGTGAGTGGGTTTATAGCACTAAAAATACAGTAAAAATACTGTATAACACTAGAATGAACAACTACAGTAAAAATACTGTATAGCACTTGAATGAACAACTACAGTAAAAATACTGTATAGCACTTGAATGAACAACTACAGTAAAAATACTGTATAACACTAGAATGAACAAATACAGTAAAAATACTGTATAACACTAGAATGAACAAATACAGTAAAAATACTGTATAACACTAGAATGACCAAATACAGTAAAAATACTGTATAACACTAGAATGAACAAGTACAATAAAACACTGTATAACACTAGAATGAACAAATATAGTAAAACACTGTAAAAACACTAAAACGAACAAATACAATCAAAACACTGTATAACACTAGAAAGAACAAATACAGTAAAACACTGTATAACACTAGAATGGACAAATACAATCAATATACTATATAACACTAGAATGGACAAATACAGTAAAACACTGTATAACACTAGAATGAACAAATACAGTAAAACACTGTATAACACTAGAATAAATACAGAAAGGGGGCCCTCATCCCATCACTGCACCTCTAACTGTCCCAGGAAAAGATTCACCCCAAGTGGATCATCAGTGCCCGAGCGAAACCTTGTATCTCTGAGAAGCAGCTCATAGCAGAAGGATGAACCTTCAGGGGAATTAATATAACCAGGTGTTTTCATTCTCCTCTCATTCAGGACTTTTTCTGTCGACACCCCTACACACTGTAAACAACAGCGGCTATTTTTAATGTGTGTAAAAAGAGCAAAAAAGCCCACGTGGTACAGCTTTGTACAAACATCTTCGGATTTTATACTGTATCTGAGCAGTGAGTGGGTTTTTAACACTGGAAATACATGATAAATGCTGGATAACACCAGAATAAATACAAATGAACATACAGACACTAGAATAAACATGAATACAGTAAAACAGTATATAACATTAGGATAAACACTAATAAACATAAATACAGTAAAACACTATATAACACGAGAATAAACACTAATAAACATAAATACAGTGAAACACTATGAAACATTGGAATAAATGCAGTAAAATACTATGGAACACAAGAATATACACAAACATATATAACACTAGAATATAGAAAAAATAAAGCAAAATTCTATATAATACTATAACAAACACAAATAGACAAATATAGTAAAACACTATATAACATCAGAATAAACACGAACAGAGGGAAAAAACTAGAATAAAAACTTAAACACAACTATGGTAAAACACGATATAACATTAGAATAAATACAAACAAACAAATACAGTAAAACACTACATAGTATTAGAATAAACACTAATAAACATAAATACAGTAAAACACTATATAACATTAGAATAAACACTAATAAACATAAATACAGTAAAACACTATA
>JBBPCZ010000116.1:114526-119983 GCA_037974445.1 Brycinus macrolepidotus | reverse complement strand
TATAAGTCACAGGAAAATGCACCCATTTTTTTAAAATGAATTTATTACACTTAATTAATCTTAATTTATTCATTTATTAATGTGTCTTGATCCTCTATCAGAAGTTCTCATCACATTTACATGACCCTACTGATCTGAACTGAATGTCTAACATTAAATTCTGACTGATTTCATTAAACAGCGGTTTTAACAATGCTAAAGGTTGCTGAACCGTTAATAAAGTGACTGTATGCATTGCAAAAGTTAATTCAGTGTTTGCTTGTTTTGCGGTGCCTTGATCGTAATGAAGCTATTAAGGATAGAAAAGAAAATTCCAGAATCCAAAATCTTAATTCGCTATGAGCAAACAATACTATATAACCACCAAATCATTATTGCATTATTATCATATTATTATGTGCAATAGCATACCATGTGCAGTGTCATGCAATTTTCTCATCAGGAGCTAAAACATTTCATTATGTGCAATATCTTATTATTATTATGTGCAATAGTTTTACCAGGTGAAATATTACTACTTATGTCAATATTACTTATATATGACTGATCTCTACTATATGCAAAAAGACTCCTAACCTCCATTTGTGTTATTAGTAATTCACTTAACAGTAAGTTACTTATCTATAGTATTAATACCACAGCATATGTGTATATATCATAGTGTATTTCATATTGAGTTTTTTCTCCAGAGTTTTTATTGAGTTTATTTAGACTTTATATTTTATGTTGTTCTTGTCTGTGTGTCTCTGTGCAGTCGAAACAAAAACAGTTTCCTCTGGGATCAATAACGTTTTCTGATTCTGATTCTGATTCTGTTTCTGATTAACCAACCATTTCTCACTGTATTTGTAAACATAATCTGGCTGTTATGCCAAATTAGTCCATCATGCAATAAAGCAGTATTGTAGTCAATAATGCAATACTTTTAGTTGTTTTTGATGTTATCATGTACAAAGAGCCTAAAGGAAAGTCACAGATGCTCAAATATTCAATCTGAAAAAGTTTGTCTTACATTATTAATGTCGGGAGGGCACTTCGGAAGCCAAAAATCAGGAATGTGGTGAATTTTACATGGAATTGCTTTAACCTCAGGTGTATGTAAGTCCAAAAGGTTAACTCTTTCTTTCTTTTATTTCTCTCTCTCTCCCCCAAGCAGGTTGTGGGATTAAGTGATGGTAGAACAGGTGAGGTTGCTGGTTGTATCTCAGCCAAAGCTGATCAGTGTGTGCTCAAATTTAGCTGATCAGCAGCACACATTGTTCTGACAACACCAGATTTGCATGTTTTCAATTGCTTCTCAAATCCAACACACAAAAGTGACAGAGACCTAAGCTGACCAGTTGTTCTCGTCACATTTTTACAGTCATGAGGTGGGTTTCAACTGTTAAATTAAGATTATTATGAGTTATAAACAACACAACAGTGAATAACATCAGTAAATAAACATAATAATTATATTTGTTAAATATCACTGAATTAAGATTTTTGCAGTCATGATGAATGAACATTGTGAGCACTAAAACCACATAAAACCATGTTAAAAACAACACAAAAAAAAACAGATTATATGGTTAATCCTCAAAATACTTGCCAGATTACTCACTTTCTTATATAATATATTTCCAGCCTTTCTCAGACAACAGACTGTTTCAGCCATTAGCGACAAGTCCATCCATCTTTTATGTACTAGTCAGTTTAACATCAATGGAATGAAGCTTGGCTGCTGTTTTACTGAATGATTCATTTCTGCATGTTATATATGGTAATCTCCACTGACTCATGAATAAATTCAATCAGCCAGGCTTGGCAAATATGCAAGCAACTCCCCAATTCTTTCACAATTTTAACCCCCCAAAAAGTCTGTACCTAGCACCCAGCCGTAGGCGACTGACCCAGAATCTTGCGGCAAACACATATTTAGCCTAGGGGCACCGATATTACTGGCCTGCTTTGCACGTTGCACCTCCATTCACTTCCATTCGCTGCATGCTGTGAACTTGAGTTGACCTGCATGCAGCACAGTCTCTGCACACTGAACTCTATATGACCCCAGTGTGGTGCTGTTTATACGCCGTGACCTGCAAATGACCTGTGTGCGTGGGTGGATGTGGGCGTCTCATAGTGTGTGTGTGTGAGTGTGTGTGTGTGCATGTGTGTGTGTGTGTGTGTGTGTGTATGTGTGTAAGTGTGTGCAAGAGGAGTTACAGTAATGCAGCATTAGTGACGGATAAATCCACAACCCCTTAGATACACAAAACGAAGCAAACACACACACGCACATGCACACACTGACACACAAAGAGACTGTACCACTGGTGAATAGAGGATGTGTTTATGTAAGGCATAGACTGTTTGCACATTATGTTTGTGTGTATTTGTGTGTGTGAGTGTGTGTGTATATAGCTGGGTGGGCTGGGTGGTCCAGTGTGTCATGTGTCAATGATTTTCCTGTGCTGACCACATAGATTTTTCTGTCAACTCCCTTACAACTCTCTGTATTCTCTTCCATAAGTCCTGCCAATACTAATGATTGCAGTTAAAGCAGCTTTTCAGCTTTTGTGTGTGTGTGTGTTTCCATACATCAGGATTAGCTTCCCAAAACATGAGGGCAATTAGCAGGAAAAAAAAACATGCACACACTTCACATGCTAATACCCATAAAGATAAGCTGAATGTAGAACACACACACACAGATGCACAGACAATAGAGGGGTCATTGTTTAATTATGTGCCACTGTGTTAATGTGTTCAGGGTACACAGAAGCATTAATGTGTTCATTTGCCACTCACACACACACACACACACACAGGTTTGAATTGGTAGAAGTGTGAAAGTGCATGAAGGCCGCAATTAAACTGCAATTATCCTGGAAATGTTAGAATCAATTATAATGTCAGTCATAAATACGCACTATTTTTTCAAAATAAACCTAAAAACATGATATAATTAATTATAAGATAAGATTATAAGATAAACCATAATTAGTCCCACAAGTGGGAAATTTATAATTACATTATTTCCAAGTATACATAAATAATGATAAAGAATTCTGTCTTATTATCTATAACCCTGTGTATTATAAATGTGTAAATTAGAGCTCAAACGACTATTCAGCTTTATAGAAAATTGAGCTAATTGATAGGTAATAGATATAGAGGACTGACGTCAAAAATGTTTACAAATATTTCATTGTTGATTTTGATTACATTTTCCAATAAGAAAAATTGAATTGGGGTGAAATTTGAGATTTCATCATGCAAAAAAACAGTAGTATGTAATTGTAGTGAAATTGAATCATTTTGTTGTCTGCATTTCTGTGTGAATAGTTTTTGAATAATGAATAGTATTTATTGCATGTTTAAAAATAACAACTTAAAATTATCAAAAGGTATTGAACTGTGTGCAATTTAAAGGGGGTTTAAGATTATGATTCATAAAAGACTCAAATCAAATCAAATCATTTGTCACAGATGAGAGCGAAATGAAATATTTGTGAAGAATATAATCTATTTATTGGATGTTTATTGGACGGGGTGAGCTCTGTGTATGACTGGAAGGAGCGCAGGGTGGGGAGTGCAGAGGAGCTGGATGCTGAAGGAATGTCATATCATCACTCCTCTAAGCTTTTGTTTCCTTGGCATGTTTGGGAACATCACAAGAGGGCATTTGTGCTGAACATAAACATGATATGACCCATGCACCTTTAGGTGGGATCCCTGGCGGAGCGTTTGGCCTCGGGCGGAACGTACCACTCTCTGACAGCTGGGGAGGAAGGACAGGGTCATGTTATATCCAAGGCATATTCCCACAATGCATTTCGATCTCCCATCTGTGCTCCTGCACCTGAAGCAGTGCAGACCGCGGTGAGTGACAGGCCATCACTGACTTGACACAATAGACTGAATTTACACAACGTGCTGTTCTCAGTTTCACACACACTCCCACTTTCTCTCTGGTCTCTGTTGGACCCTCTCTGTAGTGCAGGAGTGGTACTGGACAGTGAGTGACTATAAATATTTCATTCTATTAAGAGCTCTGTGTCCGTGTGTGTGTGTGTGTGTGTGTGTGTGTGTGTGTGTGTGTAGAAAATTTTGTTGTTCTCCTCCTGAAATGAAAACACACACACACACACAAAAAGAAACAGAAATAATAAGAGAGGCTCGAGAGAGACAGGAGCATGGGATCCTCAAAAGCATAATACAAAAAAAGTAACAAATACAAAAACATTAATAAATAAATATTAACAGGTATAACAAAGACACAAGCACGGTAGATACTAAAGGAATAAAAACAAGATTAAACAAAAACACAAGCAAAACAGAACACCAAGAGTTTTAAACAGACGGATTGCAAGACAACACAGACATTAATATAGGGGGTATTTATACACTGACTAGCCGGTGGGAAACACCTGGGCAGGGGAGGAGACAAGAACCAGACACAGGTGAACAGGATAACATGGGGTCAGCACTAAGGTGGGGCTCAGACCAAAAAACAATACATGCTCACATGGAGTACAGTCACTGAGATGGACAGAAGATCACCCCCCTGTGTCTGTACTTTGTGGAACCACTTTTTGCTTACTGCCTTGAGTCTGTTGGGAAACGTCTTTACCAACTTTGTGCAGTATTTGACCACTCTTCTTTACAGAACTGTTCAAGCTCAGTCAAACTGGATGGTGGACTACATTCTTCAAGCCATTCTACAGTACTGACTAGGACACGCAAGGACATTCACCTTTTTGTCCTTCAGCCCCTGTGTGGTCAGTTTTGCTGTGTGCTTTGGGTCATTGTCATCATGTTGGAAGGTGAACCGTCTTCCAACTGACAATTTTCTGGCAGAGGACAACAGTTTTTCCTCAAAAATTTGATGGTATTTTGCCTCATCCATTTTCCCCTCTATCCTGATCAATTCCCCATGCCCACAACAGAATGCTACCACCACCATGCTTTACTGTACATATGGTGTTCTTTGGGTGGAAAGCTGTAATGGCTTTCCACCAGATGTACCGTTTGGTTTTGGTGCCAAAAACTTTGATTTTGATCTCATCTTATCCAAACACCTTTCTCCACTAGGCCTCAGAATCTTGCCACACATAATTTCAGTTGCACTACCAAGCACTGGAATGCTCTAGTAATAGCTCATCAAAACGTTTACAGTTGATCACAGGTAGAAGCCAATTACCTTGGCGTGTAATGGAGAAGGAGATTAGTTACACCTAATTGACTTTGCAAGATGTTTTAGGACAGGGGTAATCCTTTATCCATCTCAGTGATTCTGTTTTTTAACTTTTTTTCTAAACTGTTACTATCATACATTTCACTTGGATGTTATACTGGATTTTTTATTGAAGGACCAAGTAGGGTTAAGATTTAGTTAAGGATTAGTTTTAAGGTCAGACTCGTTAGACTATAAATATATATATATATATATATATATATGCACTCTATACATCT
>JBBPCZ010000116.1:84526-109526 GCA_037974445.1 Brycinus macrolepidotus | reverse complement strand
CACATTTAATCTGCCTCAGCATCCCGTCTCTGATCCGAGCAATACTAGCCCTAGCCAGGCAGTGGGGAAAAAAATCCTTACAAGCCTTACCCATGGTAAGCCTCAGCCGTAACATCTCAACAAGCCTCCTCCATGGTCTGGAGGAGGTGAACAAGGATGTAGGGGTCTCGGTCATAGACCTCCCACCACCCTGCTGAAAGGAACTACTCTATGGGGCATAGGAAAGGAGAACATGCAGATAGAAAGACTGCTAAACCTTGGGCTGTTTGTGAAACAGTCACAAACAAGAGCAGCCCACTGGAAACTGATATTTTTCCAAATCACAGTGTAACATGGCTGCTATGGCTGTGCTGACTTTCTCTGATCTAGTGAGTATACATGATCTCACAGACCACTGAAGAAAGCCAGCAGAGCGTGGTGGTGTTTTGACCAAGGGTGGCATGACAGTGGAGAGTCCCTTGATGGCTGATCAGAATCATAATCAGAAAATTGTATTGATCCTGGAGGAAATTGCTTATGTTGCGACTGCACAGAGACACAGAGACACAGAGACAAGAACAATATAAAATACAGAGTCTAAATAAATTCAATAAAAACTGTGCAAAAAATACTCAATATGAAATACACTGTGCTGTATACACAACGGCTGGGGTATAAATACTATACATAAGTAACTAACACTTAATGGTGGCACACATAGTCACATTCCCTTCTTGCTGGCCAGGGACATTCACAATCTCCTCCTTTAAGGAAGATTAATTAACAAAGTTCATGAGGAGTGTGTCTGGCTTCAAAGATTTTCTGCGTAAGAGATGAAACAGTACAGTAGTAAATGACTACTCTGAAACACATTGCTATAGGCCATTGTACAGCCTATACTACAGTGTATATACTATCAAAAAAGTAAAATAGAAGAAAACTGTAGGATAGGTCCTATTTAACCACATTGGCAAGTGCAGTTAGCTTTGCTGACACCCGGCCTACTTACGCCTAATCATGCTGACAGAAACTATAGAGGCAATTCAGGCCCAGCGTTCGCATTAATCCATAGAATGAACATTTGCATTACTTCTGTCTTCATTAATCCACTGAGCGAGTGAGCTCCATCATTAGGTCTATGTCACGTTGCCTAATTGGCTTTGGTCCTTTAACAGCTCTGGAATGGTGGGATTAGCAGCAGAGCTATTGTTGTCTAGTCATGAGGGAATGAACTTCTTTAAACACTATAAGACCCCCACATTTAGAGCTCCATTAATGCACTTTTTTTATTATGCACTTATGGACTCGTATGTAAATGCTTATAGGGATGTATTGTAAAGATTGGTCCACTTTGATTGATGAAGCTGTGTACTGGCAGGGACTAATGTAGTCTTGAGTTGAACCTAAAGTAACTCTGCTAAGTTTAACCCAGTGCTACCTTAAACAGAGCTTATCTTATAAGAACTTAGGTTAGTATACTGTATTTCTGGTATGTTATGTTTTACACTCAGTTGAGTGAAGTGCTACACATCATGGCTGGAAAAAGATGTGTTCTTGCCTCCAGGCTCAGGACGATCATCAGTGCTATCCCTGGCCATGCATGCAGTGTGTGTGTGTGTGTGTGAGTGTGTTTGTGTGTGTGCTGTACATTATGAACATTTTACCTCAGACACTACTAAAGAAGTGTTGTGTAAAAGTGCAAAATCACCAAAAAATGAAAATGCATGTGAAGTATTGAACTTCTGGCAATACTTTAAACTTATATATACAAATCTTTATATCTTTAAGTGTGCATCTTTGTAAATTATAACATATTTGAAATAGTTATATGAAGCAAAGACCTTCTCATTTTTGTGATAAAAGAATTGTTAAAGTTTCAAAACATAATGTTCCTTAGTAGACAGAGCTGAAAAATAGCATGTTTTGAATTCACCATGGTTATGATGTCAAAATCATGCAGACATGTCCATATAACAACCACTTTGGCTGCTGGGAAACAAAAGCATCATTACAGCCTTCCAAGAGGTCCATCCATGAAGTTCATTTTTTCCAACATGAGAATTTTAGCAGCTTTTTCTGCATTATAACCCAAACTTTTTAAACTAGCCAGTCATTTACGCACATCAGGTTTAAGGCACAGCCTGTTTAGGCCTAAGGACTGAGAGGATTTTGTAAATGTACATAAAGTTTTTGGTATACTCTTACAAAAATGGTAAAAATGGTTCCATATAGTACCAAAAACGTTCTTTGATTTATAACAATACCAGAAGTACTTTTGCTATTTCATAGAACCATTTTCATTAGGGTAAAGAACCTTTAATGCATTTAAATGGTTCTTTGAGTGTTCAGAGTTCTATCTAGAACCATGCTTGTACTAACGAACCCTTCAATAAAAGTAAAAAGTAAAGTATGGGGACTTTAAAAATGTAACTGTAATGATGGTTATGGTTTTTGACAAAATTCTGAAAAGTTTAAGCACAAGGCTTAGCACAGCAGATAGCTATCACTTTAGAAAGATGTGAAAACGTACTGGCCCCATATGTCGCTAAATGAGTCACGTAACACAGTTATACATCGGTGGAGGCTCTCAATGCAGTCACCACCTGTTTGCTAGAAAAGATTATATTCATGAATTTCCACTTCTTAAACATGCAAAGACCTATCTCCTTATGCCTACCAGACCTTTTAAACTGGTCTACAGTGGAAATGACTAAGGCTTGAGTCTGGAGGTCAGGGAGTTTTAACGTAATATTTTTGAACTCGAAATCTGGCAAGTGCGGTTGGCCTGACAGACACCCGGCCTGTTTGCACCCAGTCATGCTGACAGGAACTATAGGAAAATCTCAGGCCCAACAATCGCATTAATCCGTAGAATGAACATCTGCGCTGTATCTGTCTCCACTAATCTACCGAGCGAGTGAGCACCATCATTAGGTCCATGTCACGTTATCTAATTGTCTTTGGTCCTATGGGCAATTAACTGCTCTGGAATGGTGGGATTAGGAGCTAAGCTATTGTTGTCTGGTCATGGGGGGGGCTGAACTACTTTAAACATGAAAAGGGGCCCACATTCAGTGCTCCATTAATGCACTACTATATTATGCACTTATGGACTCGTGTGTTAATAATGTGCTGTGCTTTATTTGTGCATGCATTCACAAAGCAGTGTGTGGGGGGTGCTTTGAGAAGAATGTTTAATTGATACAATAGAACACTCTTTAGCTAGAGGCTTGTCTGCTATTGTTTGCTGATTGATAGGGATGTATTGTAAAGATTGGTCCACTTTGATTGACAAGGCTGTACCCTGGTTCAGTCGAATGTAGTCTTGAGATAAACTATGCTGTCCACCTCAGTGTTACCTGAAATTGAGCTTACCTCATAACAGTTTAGGTTTATACATTTTTGGTTGTATGTGGTTGGGTGTAGTGCTGCACCGCTGGCCTGCAGTGCAAACACACATGGAAAGGATGTGTCCTTGCCTCCAGGCTCAGTCTAAGGATAGAGAGGATTTAGAAAATAGACATGAATTATGTTTTTTTATATTTTTAAATACTCATTTATGATTCTATATAGTACTAAAAGAAGATCTTTAAATTGTAACAATACCAGAAATCTTTATGGATCTATATGGAGCCATTTTTACCCAGCTCAGAGCCATTTACTCTTCTATTGCAGTTGCCACCTGTTTACCAGCAAAGATCGTATTCTGGAGTTTTCATTTGTAAATGTGCAGTGAGCTTGTATTACAGCTGACCTAAAGACTAGACCTTTTAAACTGGTCCACTGTGGAAATGACAAATGTTTTAATCTGGAGGTCAGGGAACTTTGGTGTAATACTTTTGAGCCCAATGCCTCAAATTTAATGAGTGCGGTCGGTCTGGCAGTGGGGTGTATTTGGACAGGTCAGCGTAGCAGTGTTGGTATAGATCGTGTAAGAGGATTGGAGGTTAAATGCATACTCAGTAATACCTTGACATTGGAGGAAGGAGGGAAGGAGGATGGGGAGGGGCGGCTTTTCTCATTAACATCAGCATGTTTTATAGTCTGTGGTTGTCCCTCCTCTTATGATCCTCCACATTTCAGCCTCCTAAAGCTTCTGGTATTTACATGATGTCACCATTGTTGCTCCAACAAGGTTTCAAGGCATGCCAGTTGTGATCAGCCCAGCCTTGTGTATACAGGTTCCCTTGGCTTGGCACTGTATTGCCAACAAAAGCTCAGCAATGATAAATTGTTAAAGCTTGAGATTCCCTCTTGCCGCAGGGCGGTTGTGTCAGAGGACGAGCTGTCAAACATGGTTTGGAGTGGGCGGCGGTGAGACGCGCGGCTGTCTGAGTCGAGAAGAATGACTGTCTGGTGCTGGATACGATGCAAAGGGGATCTCTCGCACATACACACACACACACAAACACACACAGATAAAATAAGGGCATTAAACTCAACTGTAGACAGCGGTGTTACCCATAAACCAATGAGAAGCTGAAGGCTTCATCTTTATTTAATCTAAACCCAGCTCAAATGTTAAAAGCTTCATCTTTATTTAACTCGGGCCAAATGTTGTCATGGCATGGTGTAACTTTACCCAACTTATATTGCTATCATCGGTGCGTCTTTTTCATTTAAGTGCTTGTATGGAGAAGAAAAGCCACAGAGAAGTATCTACCTGAAAGCTTCCATTAAGCTCTAGTTATATTATTTTGCAAGCAAAATTATTTGTTTCAATGGATAAGTCACTAGTTTCCAGGGCGAATGAATTTGTCATGAAAAACTTTATTTTTGATGAACATGGACACAAGAATTTGTACCCTTGATAATAGCACTAATGCTTTGGGTCATCAACCAATAAAACCATTTTATTGTATTTTTTTTTTATTTTTCCGGGTTGGAGAGTTGGCCAGCTTTCTTTCTGAGGTTCTTGGCTAACCACTGGTGCACCCAAGCAAAGTTTTTATTAGACACAAAATCTGATCACTCAGTGACAATCTTGGCCCCCGAGGCTGTTATTTTCAGTCATACAAGACAAGGCTTTGTATCTTTTGAACCTGAGCCATTTCAAAAACAAATTGGAAATCACTACAAAAATCTAGCAAACATCAAATAGTTTGTAGCTTTTGAACAATTTTACACACCAAAAAACATGGCCACTGCCCATATCCTCATCAGAACAGGCAAACGTTTACCACAGGTGGCTTTACCAGCAAGAGAAATTGGCTTTTTTTACTGAAAGATGGGACTTTCCCTACAGACAAAAACTGTATTGAGTGTCACCATTCATCATCCAACCATCGATCACCACCTCCTTTGTTTAAAATGACACCATGCTGTGGCTATTATAGAATTATCTGATATAATCAGTAGGCAAGTTGAGGGGGGATACCATCTTCATTGTTAGCAAAATGACCAAGAGGACCAAATCTGCCATCCACACATGTGTGTGTGTTGGTTGGTGGCGTGAGAGCAGGTTGAAAATAGCAAATCACTTACAGTATATAGTTTATATGTTTACTTTTGTCTTTTTATTTTTTATGAAAGGAAAGTTAGTCAGCTAGCTGCTGTCCTTGGCTAACTGCAGTCATATATATATATATATGTCATATATACACTTTTCCATACGTTATAAAACCATGAGATGCTGCACACTGCTTTGTAGCATATACACGTCCAGCACTATAATCTCATGATTGAATAATTATCTGATGTAATTGTCATTTCTGGTTTGCCAGTTAGCCAGCTATGTTTTCATGGCCAGTTTTCTAGATTTGCTCTTCTGATCTTTTCTAAGTAAAGACAAATCCAAATTTTTTGCTGTAACCAACATTATGATACTGTCACGTCCGTGCCGCCTCCGCCACGCCCCCAGTGAGAACCCTCGCCTGAGTATTGAGGAGTCCTCGTCACGCCCCCCGTCTCCACGTGCCGGTTTGTTTATGTTTGGCATGGCGCCTGGCAACACAAATGCAGCGCATGAGTCTCTGGGCTCACGGCTGATGACCGTTGCCATGGCGCCCGCTACTCTCCAGCTGTGTGTAGTTAGTCTTTGAGTTAAGCCTTGTTTAGAGAGTATTGTGATTGGTGTTCGTGTTCTCCCCCCTCATGTCTCCTAGCATAAAAGCCAGCCGAGCCAGAGTCCCGGCGTACGGTCACCATCATCACTCTCTTGTCTTGGTCTGCGCTTCCGCCCTCATGTCCAACGAAGAAGAAGGAGCCTTCTGCTCTTCAGCTCAGGTCTGAAAGCTCAGATCTCGCTCACCCTCGCTCTCCCCTTGTGACCAGCTGAGCTGTCCCGTCGGCTGCCTGGTGAAACCGTAGTGGAGCTTCTGTTCCGGTTTCTCTCAGGATTCCCTGACTGGAGTCCAGATGCATCGAGTCCTGCCCTGTGAAAGGTTGTGATGACTTTGTGGCCATAATTGGTTGTGACCCTCACCTAGAGCGAGGAGGAAAAGCCCTGAGTTTGACACGGTGGTCAAAGATTCTTTCTGTTCTGTACTGCTGCTCTTACTGAGCTGTGTTTTGTGTTTCTTCATAAAACCCCAATGTTTTTGGTACTTCCTGCATCTGCGTCCTCCTTCCCCGTGGCAGACATGACAGATACAGATATTAGGTTGAAAAAAAAATGTCTTCATTTACCTAGAGAAGCAGATGCAGGCACAGAACTCAGTGAAATTAAGCGTGGTATCATTTAGTTGAATGCAATGGCCATTCATGGGATTAGCTACATGTGGTTGAGTGCTGATATTTATGATATTAAACCTGGCCTTGAATGACTGATTTGAGTAGTGGTTTAAGGACTGGCTTCCATGTTCTGCAAGGCAGAGGAGAGCGAGGGTACTCTCACTACTTATCACTGGAAATACCTCTGAAAGGCTTAAGCTGATCTAATGCTGCTGATGGCAGGTAATCATGATATGCTGATGATTTGCTAATGCCACACTATTTCAAAATGGATCGCCGCCCACTTCATTCTCCTCCAATTTTGCATTCCTCGTCTCTACGATTGGGACAATCATATCCCATGTTTGTTTGTCCGCAGAGTAATCCATGTGTGTGTTTGGTTTCGACCTCAGGGGGATTAAAACACACTCGCCGTAACGGCAAAAACAAAGCCCCAATGTTCGTACATTTTTATCCTTGTCCTAAAGATAGGGAACAACATGGAGCCGTCGGCTATGCGGCTCTAGCTTAATGAGATCTCTGCCCTGCTGTGATGAATAAGGAATTGGAATTTTTTTTGATCCACTTTAGGTTTGTCAAAATTCCTTAAGCCACAGCATTCACTTTTATAGTGAGCGGTATAGAGCAGGAGGGTGATTTGTGAATTTGCTCTCTATATTAGATATGAAATGCAAGAAGGTTCAGTGCAGGTAAGTGTTGCTGAGGGCTTTCTGTTAAGTGAGGGGTGAGATCACATTAGGACAGCTACGTTCACATATCCTCAGGAGCAAAGTTTGTTTTGGAACATCTTGCTGATGTTGTTGTCAGTGGGTACTCGGTGACTTGCAGTGAAGGGTCAGTTTAAAGGGCCCATATGACCAAAAATCATATTTTCTCCGCTTATTTAAAAGGAAAGAGTTTGAAGTAGTATGTAAACATTGTTTAAGTTTCAAAACATACTAGTCATTACCCAGTGCATACAGCCCATACCTAGAAACTACGTTGCAAAAACAGCCCATATTATATTCATTATTTTGTGATGTCATGAAAATGAATCTGCCTATTCAGCAACATAAAACCACACCAAACAAATCCTATAAGGGGACCTCAGGGGAAAAATATATACGTGAAAAATCTAATATATGGCTCTTTTAAATGCAGAAGGACAACAGCCTATCATCACTGTCAGAACAAAACTTTTTTTTTCATAATATCTTCAAATGAAAAATTTCAAAACAAAAAAGGGGGTGGCATGGTGGGGTATGTTCTCCCTGTGTCCATTTGGGTTTCTATCTGGTACTTCGGTTTCTTCCCACAGTCCAAAGACATGTCAGGTGAATTGGAGATGCTAAATTTCCATTAGGTGTGAATATGTGAGTGTGTTTGTAAGTGGTGTCCACCCTGTGATGGACTGGCTACTGTTTCCAAGTGTTTCTCTGCTTTTCATCCTATGACTGCTGGGACAGGCTCCAGCAACTTTAACCCTGGTTCAGGTAATGGATGGATGGACGGATGGATGAATGGATGGATGGAAAATGAATGGGCCAATAGAAATAGTCCAAAAGACCTTTTTACATAAACTTACATTGAAAACTGAGAAGGTTGTTTCCTTTTCTTGTAAAGGTACTTTTTGGAGATAGTGGTTTGGAGGTTTTTATTCCACAAATATATCTTTTTTACTAGTTTCTGTCCCAAAAATCTAAAGTTTCCGTAGCACATATTTTTCCCCATTTTTACAGAACTCTTTTCAAGCTTCTCCTTATTGCTTAGAATTAAACAAACTGTCTTACTGTGTCTTTAGGACTGATATTTGTAAATGACTTCTGTGCTGACTGGCCTGTGTTCTGCTTCTTTCTGTGCTCAAAAACTCCTTGTAACATCAACACACATGGGTGGGGCTAAACTGAAGACAGACTTAGTTTCCATATATGGGACATCATTTAACTACATTAATTATAATACTCGTTTGACTTATTTTAACTGGGTTATTAAAGATGAACTGTAATTATAATATAAGTTAATGAAAAATGTTAGGTCCCGTGGGTGGTTAGAAGATCTTTTCATTCATTTAAATTTTTCAAATTGCTTTTTCCATCATTAATTTGTCAAAACACACACACAAACACACACACACACACACACACACACACACAGATACACACACACACACACACACAATGTTCCTCAACAACGACTTAAAATGTTTTCAAAGCAAACACCAACTTACATAATGAATCTTGCACCTTAAGGATGCATTATTAATGTCCTCCATAGTGTAATGGTAGGCAGACTGCTGTTATGTATGATTTATGCCCCATCATGTGGTTGAGCATTTGAATTCTCTATGTAACATGCTTTCATTTTGGGGCTGTTTAATGACCTGAAGAGTTGCATGTGCACAAGCACACTATCCTTTCCAAAAGGATTGTATGGAAATACATCTTAATTAAGAATACTGCCCAAGGTTACATGAAGTGCCAGCCTGCGTTACGTTTGGTTAAGTCCACTGAGCCTGAGCTCAGTAAGCATGCATCGAACTTGGCTTGCTTTAAGACATCAGAACAAAAGAAAACCAAAAAAAATAGAAAGCATCTGATGCTTTCTTAGAAAATATGACGGAAGTAATACTCATACAATTAATGCTACGCACAGCTGAAAGTCTAACTTGCTTTTAAAGTAAAGGTGCCAGAAAAGGTTCTTTTGAGTGAGATGTGTAAGTATGGGAAACCTTTTAAAAGTTTGAAGAACTTCCACAGGATGTAAAGGTTCTATAGCACGTTCTTCCCTAGAACTGTGCTTCCAAACTAAGAATCGTTGAAGATCATTTTTTTGGTAAATGTGTACTATAGGATCTACTGAACCATTTTTTCTTCCATTAAAGCTGTCATGGGCGATGAAGGCAGCATGCAGAGGAGCCGTTATGTAAACAAGCTCTTTATCTCGCTGCCCTGCGCTCCAGGGCTGTGGAGAAGACAACAGCGTTGTCTCAGTCCTCATTCAGAAGGGATGCCAGTTAGGCAGATGGTGTGGATCCATGTGACCGACCCATTCGACCCTAACCACCCCCCTCTTTTGCCCACTGTGCTGTTTGTGTGCCGAGGGCAGGGTTTTTTAAGGATGACTGGGCTTAGGCCTGTGCTCCGAGATGCCCACTGCAGTGGGCAGTAGTAGAGACCCAATACAGCCAGTCCAAAACACTACCTTCAACCCCGCTGCTCCTCATGAGGAGGTTATCACTAATTATGTCATTAACACATAACACTGCTTGGGTCGCATGCTGAGAGTCAAACGTGGAGTATTATCTGTATACGAACACACAATGTATAATTTTTTCTTTTTCTTTTTCCATTAAATTAAGCTGTAAAGTCAGTCTGTTTTGAATGAATTGTTTTTGTGATGTCACAAAAACCATTTGCATATGTCAACCTATTTGGCCTGAAGTTATAAGGGGTGTTACAGCCCATTTTGCATGACAGGGAAGCCTGTTAGAACAGAAGTCATTTACAATGATCAGTCTTAAAAGATCAGAAAGAAAAAGTTTTGTTCTAAAAGGTAAAAAGGAGTTGGAAAATGGAAATGTGAAAAGGATTTACAGCTGTGTTTGGTACATGAAATCAAAAAGTAGAGGAAAAAATACATGAAACTGTAGGATACAGTATCTCTAAAGTTATGAGTGTTTTATTCTCCCCCTATAAAGTTGGTATTTAAAAGATACAAGAGTCTGTTGCACCAGTGAGAGTATAATGGCTTGACTGGTAATGAATTGGAGTCTGTCTCGCACTGTCATAGTACAGGAATTCCCTTGATTTGTATCTAATTTCAGCCAGAGTGCCTTTTAGCTGTGGTGCCTTACTGATACCGAACGACAGCCTTACAGATTCAAATAAGCCATGTCACAGGGGCATTGCGCAACACAGTCTTCCCGGCAAGTACATCGAGTACAGAGCAATGAAGCATGCTCTGACCCACATACTAAAGCCTCATCTCACCTTGGTGGTCTGCACATAGCTGTGGGTTTTTTCTTTTCAAGCAGCTGAATCTTATTCATTCCACTCAGTCCCACTTTACAGACATGGCAGCACGACGGCCAGTCACATCCAATAAGTGTCACTGCAGTAGCAGGAGTGGCCACCATCCATATCTTCCTTTATTGAAAGAGGGGATGAAGCATGAGGCTTTGGCAGGGCTCCAAGTTGGAGTTAGTTATCAAGTCTTTGAGGTATTAATGTCCAGTGGGAAAGATGGTAGGAACTGATGGGTTGAGTTCCATTTGTTGGTGGTTCCAAAACCGTACCATCCATTAAGGTAGTGTTAATCTATCAAGTTATGACAAATCTTGGTATTTCATGAGCACAAGGGCGTAAGTCTGTTTTTGACGTTGATGGGGACACAAAAGTGGTAACTTTTCAGCCATAGTGCAGTCGCTAACATCTTTCATACACTAAGATCAAAGTATATGTACATAGTACATACAGGTTGGTACTGCCATGCACATAACCAATAACAAAGTATCGTAATCACAGAACACAAGAAATTCTTTATTTTAATTTGTGACCTGACTGGAACCTTGAAGTTCACATTTTAAGGCAGGTACTGTCACCTTTTCAAACCAATGATCTAGAAATTTGTTTTTCCATTTAAACATAAAGAATACTGTTAACTACAGCTCCGGAAAAAAATAAGAGACCACTGCAAAAATGATCAGTTTCTCAGGTTCTGTCTTTTATAGGTGCAAATATTGAACTAAACAGCTTTGCCTTAGTTTTTAAGAACTGCTGACAATATTTCTCCTAAATTTCGAAATAAAAACATTGTTATTCAAAGCATAATTTTAAAGGAAATGACAAAACATCAAAATAAGAGAAATGATGCAGCATTTACAGAACTTGGATAATTCAAAGAAAGCAAATCTCTTGCTCACTCTTAAACAAAATGGCAAAAATTACCTTTGACGTATTTCTAGTAGTGTTTTGCCATCCAACTGGTCTCATTGCAAGAGGAGTGTTGATTACAGCAGTGGTTTTTTTATACTTTTTCTCATTAAATAAGATTTGATTCGGGTGATCACCTCACCTCATAAAGCAGAATGAGGTGCTTGTGTAGGAATTTAACAGACACTGGCATGGAATGGTTGTCATATTCATAGAGATGCTGATTTAAAAATAAATTGCATATGGAGCTGTGTATCCACAGCATAAATACAAGGATGGGGTATCGCAGTACTTTTTGAGTATCAGTACACCGTTCAACACTGCTCTCTTACTGAATCAACAACAAACGCAATGTGTTTCATATTTTTGTGCGCAGAATTGTTTGTAAAAAGACATCCTCTATCCCGCCTACATCCACTCAAACTACTGCACTGAGCTCTGGCACTTCTTAAAGCCAGATAGAGTTTTAGTCAGTCACATGTTAGCAAGAAAGGGCCCAGCCAAACCTATAATGATATTGCGTTAGGAACCCGGGACTCACAGTAGAGAGACAGAACTGTTAACCGTTTGTGTCCCAAATACAGGCAGAAAATTTTTTGTTTAAAATTATTGCTAGGGACAATTCATTAGTCACTAGATATTGGTAGGGATGTGTTCCTACTGTCCCTAAACAATTCTATGCTCTTGAACTAAAGTAGTTGCTAGATGATTAGATTTCAGAGTTTAAGAGAAACATTCCATATAGGAATGTTAGCCAGGAATCTTAGTGCATATTTTTGGGGAAATTTTGAAGAATGTTTATGAATGACTAATTCCTGGTCAACAAAGTGTAGAAAATATGTTCTGAATAACCTCACTATAAAAAAGGGACTTGAGAGTGGCTGCGGTCTGAGTTTCTTTAAAATAGCTCCCTGCTGTCTTAATCCCATTAGGAGGCTTGCCTTGGTGTACTGAACTGAATACAATCAGCTTAATGGGTGAATGCTGTATAAAATATTGTTTCCTCTGTGTTTGTTTTATAAATATCCATTCATCCTTGGACAGACGTTTTTGTAAACAAAGAAATTAGTGATTACACTGTAGAGTGGAACGTGATTTAATTATGTCATTCTGTTATACTGTTCCTAGGGGAAAAAAAAGATTGCTGCAGGCATTAATCTGGGTATGGATGTTGAGTATTATATTTACAACAAATAAAAGTATGGGCACAATTAAGGCCTCAGAGTTTGGCTGATTTTTCAGAGTGGATTTAGGTTTTAAAAGCCCAAGTAAGGAATTGTATTGTACAAACAGCACCACAGCTGTCCAAGGGCTAAAGATTAACAAAGTTTACCAGAGATTATGTTAAAAGTACATATTCTGTGTTTTATTTGGTGCAGTTTTTCTACTGTTGTTGTTTTTGCAGGGGATTGGAACTGTTACATTGTCTGATTCATGCATCTTTCATTTGAACCAGGTCACCTCTTTGTAGGAGAGGGGAGAAACATTCTTAACTTTAGACTATGTTAATGGAACAGGATGTTATTTTAAAGTATTTTGGGCAATTTCTATTGATGTATTCTTAATTAAATTAAATTTAAATTGGTCTATAGATCATCGCTGACAGATAAAAACCTTGTTTCTTCATTTGTAGGTGTTTTATATGATTTGAAAATGGCAGCTGCCCTTTACACTGTGTGAATTTTTTAATGATATATGGCCCAAAATTATTTGGAATCTTGTTTTGTTAGCATTCAACAAAGTGAAGAAGAGTTTCCCTTCTAAAAAAAAAACCTTAAGTTTTTCTTCTTCTCCTGAAAAATTATGATGTTTTGGTCTGATAGCAACTATATGTCCACCTACACAAATGATATTCTGTACAATTTATCAGTAATTTATATTTCAGTGACACCTGAATCCTGTGCCTGTCCATGTCTCACATTAAATGGGCTCTGACATGAACGAACATGTAGTGCTATGTCGTAACCCATTTGTAGTGTGTTGGATCCATCATTAGCGATTGTGGAGACTCATGGGTCCATTACATTGGAGAGGAAAGAGCCATAGAGGGTAAAGGCATGGTGCCTCATTAGTGTCCCATATACAAAAACCTGGCTGTCTCTGAGGCACTGAAGCACACTTTACACGGGGCGATGTCAGGGGCCCTTCTCCCACAGTTGCACACTTCTTTTCAGGCAGAGTTGACAGACAGATCTTTTTATTTAATTCTACATGAATGGCCACTCCCACAGTATTCAAACCCAGCATGCATCAAGTGGAATTCTCAGCAACGGACCCCACAAAGTGCTGTAGGATTTTTCAGGTTTGAGGTTTTGGATCTCAGGCCAACAGGGTCCTCCAGCTGCTGGAAGGCTCTTCTCTTTCTCATTATGACATTTCCATGGTTGTTTTCTGTTTGGGGTAAGGGTGTTAATGGTGTCGATGGATGTCTACAACCTCGAGGACCCATCCGTTGGAACTTAAAGCAGCATACAATCCTCTGCCAGATGAGTAAAGAGGGTAAGGAAAACTGTTTGTGCCTTCCACTAGTTGTAGCTGCAGTGTGCTTGGCTGTGCCCGCCCTCATCTCGTCAGTGCTCTGAGAAGTCTCTAATTTGGCCTGAAGGTCATGATCTCTAACAAGTGTACCGTTTATCTGTCTGATGGTTTCTTGTCCCTTCTTATGACATTGCTTGTACATTGCCCCAAATTTTGCAGGTCAACTGTTCCAAACCTTACTCGACCCTCAATCTGGTCAGCAGAGATCAGCGGAGCTCTGTTTACTTTACTGAGGCTTAGGACACGCTGATCTAATGGACGGACACAAGTTATGAAACAGCAGCAGTGGTTGGAAGCAGAGAGAGAGAGAGAGAGAGGGAGGGAGGGAGAGAGAGAGAGAGAGAGAGAGAGAGAGAGACAGGTAGAGAGAGAGAGAGAGAGAGAGAGAGAGAGAGATGCTTGGCCCTTAGAGCAATGTTTATGCTCCGAGAGATCTGATTAAAGCAGTATAGGTCAGAGCAACTGGGCCTTTTCTGTTGGCCTTGTGTCTCAGATACGGTTGTTCCCCGGCGGGCTTTGGAGCTATGGACTGACTCAGGGAACAGGACGTTCTGCGTGTAACACGCCTGAGGAAGGGGGTAGAAAGAGAGAGAGAGAGAAGCGAGAGAGGCGGGGTGGGTAAAAACCTGCGGCCTCTGAAAGCAACAGCAGTGGAAAAGCCAGCCTGTTTGTTTGCATGAGTGTAAATGTCCTTTGATGCTTGAATGGCAGCTAAAGCACGGAGGCTGTTAGGGACAACAGGCCCAACTCCACAGAGCCATAGAGAAGGGTGGGGGGAGAGAGAGAGAGATGATGGGACCAGATGCTGATGTAGAGGACCATTGGGTCGAGTGAGCAAACATAAAAACGCTGCTCCGTACAGAGGGGGACGGAGTGGTGGCAGGGGGGTCATAAAAACTTACTTAAGTTACTCAGCAGTGCTGCCAAGTTTCATCACCGCTCGCTTCTTGAGACACGGCCTCCTTCTCAGAGAGCGAGTTGGTGGTTTGGCCCCAGGTTTTGTTTTGATCTCTCGGTGCTTGTGTGTGCTGACAGGATCTCTGTGGATTACGAGCGCTGTGTACTGTAGCAAAGAAAAAAGCCCCGAGCTCCGCATTAGCGGCCCTGCCCTCTCTAATGTTTGATATAAAACAAATGCAGCCCTGCTCTTTCCAAGAAAAAGGCCTCGTATCTAATTACCGTCCCTTAGTTAGCATCCATTTATGTCTTTTTTTTTTTTTTTTGCTTTCGTTTTAAAGGTGAATCTGAGTCAATGCTTTTGTATGTGCTGCAGCTGTGCGGGTCCGTATGTGTCTTTTGAAAGTACAAAGCACAAAAGAATTATTCCCTGCACTTTTGTTCCCTGGACTAGTACTCTTTGTCCTTTGGGAGACTTTCTTGGTGTCCTGTCACAAGCTATTTCGTTAACCACACATTTCTTTGTTTGCACACAGAGAGCAGCAAAATCCCTCAAGGCCAAGTACGCTGCCTTAACAACAAGAATGCCTTCCTAATGTCCCTTTAAAACCGTTCTGCACGCCTTTCAGCCTCGTTTTGTCTTCGGGGCTTCCTTAATGACCTTTTGGAATGGAGAGTGTATCAAACAGACACTCTTTCACAAACCACTACTCGGGACTGTGTCAGCAGGCATGTGTATTTGGTACATCATTTGAAAAGCAACATAATCAGAGGAGTGATTGAATGATAGGCTTCAACAGAGTCATATTTTATTGTTGAATTAGATAGACCAGTAGCTACAGAACAGTCTGAATTTGCATAGGTTTTGGACCTTACACTCCATGTCCAGACACTCACACTGGGACTTTTGAAAGTGATGTACCAGGCCCAATGTTTTATAATATTACTAGGCCAACTTACCATATTCAACACGGCCATATGCAAGAGTGTGAACACACTCGTTCAGACTAATTTTCCATGTGGCATTTTTCTGCAAATTTTAGTGCAGTTTCAATTAATATTGTTAGTTTAATATTGTAAAAAAAAAAGTATAATGTATATAACTTTTTTCCATTTGTCAAAAGCTCAGCAAAGAAAAAAACAATTGTGCCGTAAAAATGTGTAATATCTGTAGAGTGTGCACTTATTTTAACTTAAATCAACAAAATGTCATTTGGCCGAACTTTTGCATATTATTGCATATCATTCAGATCTAAATCACAAAAGAGCCATCGAATAACTAATTAACTCAGTATATTCTAGACTGAATATTAAAATAATGAAAGAACTGCATCAATCCAACACTTAAACAAAAACTTGATTTTTTTCTTTAGTACGTAGTCATTTATCCTCAATTTCTGGTTGTTATTTATGTATTTTTTAAAGTGATTTGCTTTTAAAACATACTTATGCAATATTTTATTAAGATATGTGACTGAATATAGGCAAACATGTTCATACTGATTTTAAAGCACTGCCATTTGTGTAAATATGCAATGGAAATTCACTGTAAGCAAATGTTCAAAATACTTTTTAATAAAAATTGATTACATATTTTTTGGTGATTTTTATAAATAATACCAGTCGCTTTTGAGAGGAAGTGGGGTTATTCTGCCTGTAAAATAATGCAAAAGTATAAAATAGGTGTTGGGGGGGAGGTGGAGGAGCTCAGCTGTCAGAACGCGTGAAGCGAGCCGTGTCACACGACCACCGTCCACTGCGCATTTCCACCACTGCAGATTTCTGCCAACAAGCCAACAAATCCCCAAACAAACCGGCAACAAAAAGCCCCAATCACCTGGGGCGGGGTTTGTAGGGGTCCTAAAAAAAAAATTAAAAAACAAAACAATCCAACCCCACAGGGTCCGCCAAGACCAGCAGGACTTGTCAAAACAGCTGCATGACATCAGAGTAAAAGCCCCAAAGAATCTGATGCATATTTAAAAAACACCATTGTGGAAGCAAAGTCTACCATGTCTGGATCCTGGTTGCCTCCACTTGTTCCAGCTTGGATTCGAAGAAGTCAAGCGTGTAATCCATGGGAGGGGAACAAGTTGAGTTTTACAACACCAGTCTGAACCTGATATCCCACAAACTTCGCCGCTAATCCACCTTACAGCAGTAACGACCCACAGGCTCTTTCTCAGGGGCTGTGCTGTCATCATCTCCTTAACAGTTTGCACTATACCATGACGCTCACTTCCAAACAGGCATGCACATGCCTCCTGCTTGGGGCCTTTTACTGTCTTTAATAATGGACATATGGTTGCACATCACAGGGAGCTATAAGGGCCCTTTCTGATTCACAGTCTTCGCAGTAGTTGTACCTGAACCTGAACATCTCAGGGCACTAAGAGCCCTCAGCATAACTAAGAATATCAAGCTGGGAGCTTCTGTTTAAAGTGGGCCCGATTAAGCGCATGCTTTCTTTTCCACACTTCATGGATGATGTTCTCTGTTAGCAGCTGCTGTGTCTTAATGAGCTTCGAGGGCCTCTAAGGTCAGCTCTGACAAGCTGCCAGAACAGAACCGAGGGGAGATTGTTTTGGAACATTGCCCCCTGTCACAGCCTGTCACCACGGGCCAGACTGCAATTCTGTTTTTAGACCGCAGAGTGGAGGAGACCGAATACTCTGCTCCGTGTTGACAGTTGTGTGAAGTGTGTTTGCGCCTGAGGTGCTTGGGCGCCTGTTAATCTAGGTGAATTGCCCTCTAACAAGACCACTTGACCTACATTAGCGCTGAAAGTTAGCTGTAAGACTGGGATGCGTTCAAAAAATAGAGCTGGAATTGAGTTAGAATGCGCTTAGCTTTAGGCTAAACACCCAATAATAGATAGTGAATGGCTCTACCCTGGCTTAATGCAAGTGGTATAATTGCAATGCAGGTGAAGCAATTGCATGGGGCATGCAGGGGACCCTAACATCTTTACTGGACCCTTTATACCTCAACCTCTACAATTTTTTAATCATGACTCATGGGTACAAAGCCTAATAATATACTTCAACCATTAGCCTCCATTGGAGCACAAACTTGACTTAGGCATTGCTAGTAAACAAGCAAATTACACACATTAGCAGGAGGATAATTATTTCTAGTAGATCTATGCCTTCAATTTAGGCCTCAAATATCAAAACATGTCCAAATTACACCTCTACGATAATGGTAATTTTTGCTAGGATCCCTATAGAATTGTTAGCATTAGCTTAACAGCATTGGAGGTCAACATTTTTAGCCGTTTTGTATCAAACTCAGACATCTGAAGAGGGTTTTACTTTGGGCTTGCAAAGACATATTAACATAGATTTTATGTCCTTCTTTAAAGAGTCCTGGCTTTTAGCTGCCACTGTTTGCCATCTGACAGAAACCTATTAGTTATGCTGCCACTCATATTCTCAGCCAGTGACGTATCTAGGACTTCCAGAAGGCCTAGAGTAATGTTTTTCTTTACAAAATTGGTCCAATCCACTGAAAATCAAGAGATGATTGATTGATTCTTCAATCCAGGCCTCAGTCCAGTGCCTGAAGGCTTAGCCAGCGGGAGAGCTTGCTTAGCTGAAGGTATCTCCCTTGACACCACAGAGAAAAAACAATCTCATTGGATAATCTTTCGTTGGACGTTTCAAGAATTTAATCATATTGTTTCCAGACAAAACTTCATCAAAGAGTAGTACTGCAGTACTTGCTGTGCTTAATTCATTACGCCTTCACTGAAGGGCCAGAGGGCCCCAAGGATTCCCCTCTGTTAATTGGTAGTTTTTGTAGGGGGATGGGAAGAGGGGGTGCACTCCGAGGGCCTGTATCTGACCTGATTGACCTGATTGACTGTTCCATAGTCGTTCTTCATAAGGCATGCTTTTCAGAGCTGGACTGAGCTTAATCTGTGTTTTCCAAACTCTGCCTGAAAAGAACGTCTGCGCTGAAACTGAATGAATTGGTTAAAACCCTTTTCACTTTTATTTCTGACTGTGTTTTTATGTACATTATTTTTATGTGTCCAGATCCACTCTGATCAGCGAGAGAGCATTTAATCCCTAACCCACTTGATCTCATTATATTTGCATATCATTGTTTTAAAATACACAATTCATTTTTTTTTCTAGGCTGCGAGTGCTGTGGAGTTTTTTTTAGGCCGTCTGGCACAGTCCGTTTCAGCACACACAAGCAAATGCACTCTTACGGCGTGTTGTGGCTGCGAGTGTTTGTGGATGTTTCTTGCTTGGCTGGAGCTTGTGAGTAAAATTACCCAGCAGGCACGGCCGGGCGGCGGGAACATAACGGAGAGGGCGGGTGTGTGTGTGTGTGTGTGTGTTTGGGGTGGGAAGGGAAGGGGAGGGGGCCCAGAGAGTGGAAGCTCAGCTCTACCGGGGGGTGGCTGTCTCAGAGCCGTAAATATTGCATAACGGGGATTAGCCTAGTTGGCATGCTATAAATACAATTGTACACTGTGTACCGACATTGTGGAACAGCACAGGCTGTGACAGCAGTGAAGATTAGTTAGCAGTCAATTGGGCCTGTTTCAAAAAAAAAAAAAAAAAGAATTCTAATGAAATCCTCTCCAAGGCAAATGTTGGCTTTGATGAGTTCTCCCCTCGCGCTAAGCGTCCGTGGCTCCACTTAAAAAAAAGGATGTGGTGATGCTGAAGAGGTTGGACATGTTGATTCAGAGAGGACTGAAGGTCAGTCTGGTGAAAGGAAGAGGAGTAAAACCGAAAGAGGATCCCCCAACAGCCCAGTGCTGGCCTTTATTAGTCAAAGCTTGCAGTTTATCCCATTTGTGCCGACATACCTCCCTCTGATTTGATATGAATCAGAATCAGAAGCAAATAAATGTGCATGTACTATGAATTTGTTTTGGTGAAATAAAGACTCACATTCTTGAAACTAAAGGTGCTAAAAGGGTTCTTTGGAGTGCTGTAATTAAAGAACCACTTCTTTCCTTAAAGAAGCTTTTGACAAAAGGTTTTAAATATGTAAATCTTACAAGTTTAAAGAACCTAATGTAAAAGGTCTATCCGAATAAATGTTTTATTTGCAATTCGATAAGTTTGCAGTTCGAATGATAAACAGTGTCTAATAAAGTCATGCTGGGCAGGATGAAGATTCTCCTCTAGGGGGAGCTATTAGCACCCAAGTGACTTTTGTGTTCATCACTGAAAGACAGGAAACAAACACCAATAAGTATACATGTATGTTTGTAGTTACAAATTAAGAGTCTAAGACTGTTTGCTGAACAAATTGCTCGTATTTGAAGAAAAGGTTAAACTACATCCGTGGCTGAACAGACTAACTGACAGGTTCCACCAGTAACATTCAGACAGGCTTTAACTAATGGATTCAGTGTCAAGCTGTACATGTACAAACTATGTCTACTAAAAATTTAAAATTAAAACAACCAAATCAAGCAGCTTTCTCATTTAGTCATCAAAATAATTGGTAAATTGCTTGATTAGTCATACATTTATACATGTAGTGAAAGGCCAAGAACCATTTAAAATCATTTTCTGTAAAAAAAAAACAAAACAACAACTATTGACTGAAGTATAGAAACTTACTTTAATGCAGTGTTTATGGGTTTCCTGATGTTTTACAAGAGAAAGCATTGGAAATTATTCTCTATGGTATTTGACTATATACTACAGAGGCAGCAAATAAAGATTAAGTTAAAAAATGCTGGGTTATTCTTCTAATAATTTTTTAGGAAACCACAGGTAGTTCATGTATGAAATTACATCAAAGAAATCTTCTGTCACTTTAATTACTTTTTCTTTTTTTTCTTTTGCTTAAATTGACACAAAGCCCAACAGCACAAGGCTATTAGGAAATTTCCCTGGCGCACTAATCACATAAAAATATTAATTGGCCACTCTAACTTGTTATTCTCCCAACAGGTTAACCTGTCTTACCATGTTTGTATAGACAAAGTGAAGGCACTCTCTATAACTGAGTCAGAGCAGTCCCAGACCCTCTACATTTCATTTACTAAGGCTGAGAGAAGTTGTGGTGGTATTGTTACGAGAACGATTTAAGCTATGTGAGTGATTACTGATTTCAAGTGTTTGTTAGCAATATTAGCTTTGTAGATCCAGCACCAAACTAAAGATGCAAAATTTGCACTCCAACAAGTCTAATCTGATCTACATCTGGGATGAGCGTAAAACTGCATAAATTAGATTTTTTGCCAAACTTTATCCATAACCTGGTGTTTATTGGAAGCCTGGAAAAACATAATTTGGAAGCTTTGGGAAGAGTGGAAAAAGTGAGTTTTGCAGATTTCACACACACACACACACACACACACACACACACACACACACACACACATATACATACACACACTCTAGAAATGTAAAATTTACTCAGTGCATTGTTATTCATTGATCCGAAGGCACCAATTCAACTACATCCATTTTTGAATGTTTGGGTCAGTCATAACGGATCGTAGTTGTAACCAAATCGACTTGTGAGGTCAGATATGACACACATGCTTTGTTCTGCCTCATAAATACATGTGACAGCTCACAGTTTCTGATCACAGTACTGTAAGTGTCTGTAGTTTAATGTTCGCTCATCGTGAGACCATTTAAGTGCTGACAGGCTCAAAGGGAATTCTCACTTGAACACATATTTACCCCACGTTGGTCCTAATAGTTTGTGTACATAGCTGTCGGATCAAGTGAATCCACCACCTGTCAGGGTGCGCGTGTGTGTGTGTGTGTGTGTGTGTGTGTGTGTGTTTGTGTGTGTGTATGTGTGTGTGTGTGTGTGGACAATACTCTTTACCACAATGCCTCACTGCCGTTTCACCACCTGCAGTCCCCTTCCCCCACCGCTAAGCCTCACAAGCATAAAGTGTCATCAACGTCAAGTTCGTTTACAGCCAAGGCTCTGTAAAGGAAGTGACTTAGGAGGCCTTTCTGGCATGGCTGAAGTATTTCCCGAGTGTGCCAGGCAGCTCCGAGATCAGTCTGTTTGGTTGGTGATGGTGACGTTTGCACACTGAACATTAACCAAAATAGTATCAGCTTATTAAAGGATTGCTTTCCAGTGTTTGCCAACAGTAGCGGTCAGGTCAATTGACCTGTCCATGCTCTGCATTCAAATACCTTCATTCTTAGCCACTGTTGCTAAGCTGGACAAACTTTTTAACCTATTGTATTAAACCTAATCTATATATACACTATATATGGACAAAAGTATGTCCGGGCGAGTCAAGTTCTTCCACACCAAACTCATCCAACCATGTCTTTATGGTGCTTGCTTTGTGCAAAGTGGCACAGTCATGCTGGAATAGAAAAAGTTCTTCCCCAACTGTGTCCACAAAGTTGGAAGCATGGCGTTGTCCAAAATGTCTTGGTATGCTGCCCTTCACTGGAAGTAAGGGGCCTAGCCCAAATCCTGAAAAACAGGTGTGTCCCAATACTTTTATCCATATAGTATATGTATATGTATATGCGAAACAGCACATTTTTGGGTGAAGCTTGGATCAGTCAATTGGAATCAGGGCTGGGATGTTATGCAATATAAGTATTGAGAAACTACACTGAATGAAGTATCTGTATTCACTCCATATTACATTTTCAAAAGGTAGTGCTCAGAATTACTTTTACATTACTAGGAGAATATTTTGTAATGCCTTGCCACAAAAAATCCCCCAAAATACAACCTTCAAAATAAAGAGAATCAATACTTGCTTGTGAACCAATTTAAATTCATCAAACACCAGCCTACAGATGGAGTCATTAGAGGAACTCACAAACAACGAACAAAGTACTTGCTAAAGCCTGAGTAAAGTGATAAAACAGATTTTGAAACTGAACAGTCTCTTCAGTATGTTCATGAGTGATTAGTATCAGTATTGTACTTGATTTTGTTAAGATGTTACAGATGTCAACAACTGAAAAGCACATAACTACCTGTTTTATAGATGGGCTTTTGTTATTTTCTAGTATGGTGCCATACGAAAATACTTTTAGTACAGTATAATCAGTATCAGACATCACTGATACTCATCATCATACCTTTTCCAAAGTATTTTACCCAACTCTGGTGGGAAAATATTTCTAGGGTTTGGGTGGACCCATCACTAAGGACGATGAATGCTCGGTGATTAGTTGTTACACCATCAGCCTCAAAAGAAAACTTTTTAACCAACCATTTTTAAAAAGGAAAGCTTTTTGTCAGGTTGCAGGTGGTACATTATGGCACTCTGAAGATAATTTAGGTTGTTATAAATAAAACAAGCCAATTTTGAGAGTTTGGATCATGACTCCCACATACTGTTGTTATAGCTGAGGTTAGAGAGCTCTGAGAACTGGAGCTGGGCTGGAGCTGGAGATCTGTGCGTCTTCTGCTTTAATCTAGAAGGCCAGAACCCCCATTCAATGAACAGAGACAAGACCGCATAACAGTAAGGTGATGGGTCGGGGTGCCAAACTTTCATAACAGGAAACAAAAAGTTGAGATGGAGACTTACACTAGAGAGATGGGACGTTAGACTAGAAGGAGGGGGAGCTTTAGGCGTGGTCTTCCTCTCAATTTCATAAAGACTTCCAATCATTTAATGCATGCTGCTAGCATAAAAGAGACTAAGATGAGTTTCAGATATCCAAATATTCCCATATACACTCATTATGAATGCATAGAACCAAAAAGGTTACAAAGTCAATCCTGCTTTTGCTATTATGAGTCAGTTGCTGACATCATGCTTTTCCAAGGGGACTGTCCCTGTACTAATATAAATAGCTTTGGGCAGAAGTGTCAGCTACATGACGTATTACTAGCAGGCCGCAGTGTATACAGTGGATCCCAGTCACACACACACAGCACCTCGGAGCCCACTTGTGGACTATAAGTAGGATTAATGAGAGGAGAAAAGGAGGATGTAGGTCAGGATGTTCCTGGATACACACGTGACTTAACCCATTCAGAATCATCCAGCCAACCGGCGGATGACTATGGTTAGACTTTCTGATGGATTTGTTGTGAGTGGTATGACAGCTGTAAAATGCTAAACACACTCATACATACTTCAATCTCTGCAGACAGCCTTTGGAGTCGCTAGGTTTTCTGTATTTTATGATTAGTGTATAAGGGTTTTTTAAATAGTATTTATTCATAAGCAAAAATGGGTTTTAAAAACAAAATTGATAGGGAATTCATTGAAATTCTGACTAATTTTTGCTGATTTTTAAAGGTTAAAAATAAATCAATATCTAGTGCCACTGGTTGGAAAGATTTCATGCATCAAGTATCAATCATGGTGGGTCTTTGCAGGGTCAACATCATTAAGCAACACTCAAAGCACTAGAAAACACCTTAAATATCCCTGTCAAGTGGTTTGATAACATGGTAGTGAAAAGTTCATGAAACCAGAGCTAATCGCACCTGTATGGATGCACCATGCAAGATATCCGTCAAACTAATGATAAGGAAGGTATGAGAGAAGCCAGCGGTCACATAAAAAGAGCTGCAGGGCAACAGGAACAACAGTTACTTAGAGAACAATAAAAATGAACTGCACCGCTATCATCTCCAAAGCACCATCATATTGGCTAAGAAATGGGTGAAAATATACATTTCAACAAGATTATAAGCCAAACATACAGCCGGAGTAAATCAAGACTGGGTTCCAAAAAAGATGGTGAAAGTTGCATGCCCTCGCCAATCTTATCACTTACCTTTAAAAATGTACAGAGGATTTTTCAACTGTGAGTCCATAACCCTGGGGAACTAAAGGCTATTTCACCAAATAATGGACCAAAATGAACCACAGTGCTGCAAAAAGCTACTTATGTAGGCATCTTAAAGCTGTAATGGCCAGCAGAGGCAGTTACATTTTTTATCTATTTTTATTTATGCTCATGAATACATATGGGCAGCTGGTGGCCTAGTGGTTAGGGTGTTCGCCCTGCGATCAGGAAGTTGTGGGTTTGATTCCCAAGACTGCTAGGCACCTCTGAGGT
>JBBPCZ010000116.1:81941-84426 GCA_037974445.1 Brycinus macrolepidotus | reverse complement strand
CCTAGTGGTTAGGGTGTTCGCCCTGCGATCAGGAAGTTGTGGGTTTGATTCCCAAGACTGCTAGGCACCTCTGAGGTACCCTGAGCAAGGAACCATCCCCACACACTGCTCCCTGGGCACTGTGTTCCTGGAATTCCACCACACACTGTGTGCTGTGGTGTGTTCACGTATGACAGGATGGTCACTTTCACTTTTTCTGTTCATGTTACAAAAAAATGAATAAAATAAAATTATATTATATTATATTATATTATATTATATTATATTATATTATATTGATCTTGTATATTCTGTGCCCCAGAAGCATGAATTAAAACTAAGAATACTTGAATCCATCTGCACGTATAGCAGCATCCAGCTAACACAGTTGGAATAATAAATAGACTGTTTGCTTCAAAATGTGTGAAGTAGAAGCAAAACTTGGAAAACGTGATCAGCATCAACTTTTAGAGACCGAAAATTTTGCTTGGGATTGAACATTAATAAAGAAAGCTGTAATAAAGAAACATTTATTCTTTAAATTATATTATATCATGGTTAATGCAGATGCTGCTCTAAAGCGCAAGCAGAACTTTTCCCTTCGATGCTATCCATTAATTGCTCTGACAGTGCATGAACCAAAATAGTATCAGTCTCCTGTGTTTATGAATATTAATGATAGGGACAGAAAGATCTACAGGTTTTGCATGGAAACAAGGACCATATGTCGCTAAAATTCAGGAATAGAAAGCAAACTCACTTCTTACACAAGAAAGGCCTTAGATGACGCTCTATATCTATTCATGATCCATGCGGTTTCACCTCAAATTACATCAGGATTTGATGGTAGAAGCTAAATAATTCTTGGACACAAAATTCTAGGTGAAATCTTTCATTAGTGTTGAGTCTTTATATTATGTGGAGATTCTTTAAACTTCTGAAAGGTTCCTCACATGTCCTTCTATTGCATCGCTGTAAAGAACCCTTTTCTTTTTAAGAGAGCATAGAGGCATCTCTTTTCATCAAAGGCCACGTTCATGAACCATGAACCAAAAAGGTCACAAGAATGAGTCCCAGTCCATGGTGTCACACTACTGCCATTATGAGTCATTCATTAATGGCTCTCACAGTGTACGGATGAGCTGTAATCCATTGAACCATTCAATTTAGACAATTAACAACCTCCACTAGCAGCAAAATGTAGGCTTGTTTTATTCCTAATGGAGACAAAAATAGGCATCTGTTCCCTTGTGCGCGCACACACACACACACACACACAGACACACACACACACACACACACACTCAAAGGCACCTGACCTGACCCTGGCTGGATACAACCACAGGCCAATGACCAATAGCAACCAGCTCTGTTTGGACAATAGCATTAAGGCTAATGACAACAAAACATCCAGTCTACATGCCAGCACACGCTGGAGATGGCCAACAAACTAGCCTGGTTAAGTGAATTCTTCTGCAGATGAACCACAGCACTGTCCTGGATGAGGTCAGTTATGGCCGTATGTTTCTTTTGCTGTTGATGATTTGACATGTAAATGTCTTGTTTTATCTTCAAGAAAAGAAACTCGTAACAAGATTTTCAGTTTTTTTACATAATTCAAAAATATCTGCTGTCCTTTTGAGAACACATGTCCATTTAATAACATTTCATGATGAATGGAACAAAAGAAATGGTCCAAAAAAATCGTGTTACATTAAGATAGGAAGATTAAGAAAGATTGGTTATTTCTTTCTTTATAATATAATGTTGCAGTTTATACAAGATTTTCATAGAACAGTAATGATGCCCATGTTTAATGTGTATATTGGAGTCAGAGAAATGCTTCTCATTGTTAAAAAAAAAAAAAAAGGGAGAACCCTTTTGCCTGTCAAATTAACCAGACAAGGTCTGAAGTGAAAAGGCCTCGCTGCACTAAACAAATGTCAGATGTGTGGAAACTGTTCTCTGGCTAATGGAGTGTTGAGTAAACAAGCACTTGTGCCAGTTGCATCATCTCTGCCGCCCTCGTTTCACTCGTTCACTCAGTGGTTCATTGCTCGGAGGGACATGGCAGCCCAGTGAGGCCACGCTGCCCACTTTTCCTGAACAAGTCGCTTCAAATTTTGAATATTTAAAATGCCAACGTTCTTCAAACCACCCAAACATGTCCACTTCAGCTGTACAGTTTATGCAATATTTATCATTTGCAATATTTACATATTTACCCATGATGCAGTACTTACATGTGAACTTTCAATGTTTCTTATAGTTTAGGGATGGACAAAGAGTGAATTTCACTAAAAGAGAAGGTTATTTAAGATGATCACTGTAGTCCTAAAGAATCTCCTTAAAAATGTGCGCTTGTAGTTTTGTGCTCCTGAATTCTGGAATAGCAATCAAGAATTTGTTGGAAATGCAAGTACTGGAACATATTTTATCTCGGTACTTTTTTATACTTCTGTAAAGCATTTTAAGAGATTTTTAACTAAAATAAATTAGTAAGTAT
>JBBPCZ010000116.1:71941-79441 GCA_037974445.1 Brycinus macrolepidotus | reverse complement strand
ATGGATGAACGGATGAATGGATGGAAGGATGCATGGATGGATTTTTAAAAGGTTGATAATTTGGTTGATGGATGATGAGTTACTACTGAGTGTAGAAACAGTATGCATTAATCCAGGGATCAAATGGGTGGACAGGCAGATGTAGGTTCATGTAAGGAGAGCGTTTTAATATTGAGAAAGTGAAAAATGTATGGCTGGGTGGGTGGATGATTGGATGGATGGATGGATGGATGGATGGATGATGCATGTGTGCGGTGAAGATGGTTAAGGAGCATATATAGACTAACGGATGAATATATGCACTGTGCGTCTAGCTAATGGGAGGCTGTCCTCTCTGAGCAGTTTAGAGGCGTAATGCTTACTGACCAAACACAGACCAGTTCAGCCATGAGACCTTACTGACTGCATTCTTTACCCTGCACAGATAAAACACACTGTTTTATTGATGCGAGGGTTGAATGAAGCCATCACAGCAGTATAAAAACTCCTGCATATTTTAAACACTGGATCACCAGTGTCAGAATGATGAACATTGCTCTGAGACGGAGTTCTGCCTACATGTGAGTGGTCTGCTGAACCCACCGCCCCCCATCGCCACAGAGCATCACAGCTATACCGGCCTTACTGACAGCTCAATACTCTCTATATCCATAGCATCGTACTTCCCCTCAGAGAGCCGAGAGATCGTTATTGTGAGATCACTGAGCTGCTAATGATATCAAAACATTGTTAAAGATATCAGAATGTATACTTAATTTATATCACACACCACTATGGATCCCTGCTTGCGCTTACACTTGTTCTTCATAATGTGTTCTTTCAATTGCTTTTGTGTCAAGCTACAGGGTGCCTTCACTGGAAGTGATTATGCATGCTATGTTCTGCTGAAAGGACGGCTGTCCAAACAAATAGCTGTTAAAAAGCAGGGGAGGGGCCGACATCTGAATGATTGGGATTTGACCCAGTCCCCCCGTTTAGCCCACTCAGACACAAACAGGCAGCACAGTTCCCAAGTATTGCTCAGGTTTTACAAAGAGTTAATAGAATTAAAAGTTTTTTGATCTTTGGTTTTTGGCCGCTAAAATGATTTATTGTTTGCTGAATACCCCTTTTTACACTAATTTTCACAGTTTCTAAAGAAACTGTAGCAATGCACACAATATAACTACCCACTTATCAAAGGGGTTCCCTATAGAATGCCAAAAATATTTTTTATAAATTCTATGGCTTGTAACAAATGCTGACTCCTTTATGATCCACCAGTTTTAAGGATTCTTTAAAGAACTGTACATAAAACAACTTCTCCGTAGACCTGTGTTCTGAATTTTGCTTGGTATAAATTGATTTTTCCTTTCTGAATTTGATAGTACACTCAAAATGACATCATCATGATATTAGTAATATATAAAACTGTTTTGCAATAAGTGTACTTTTGCTGTACTTTGTACTTTTTTAGTGAAACGCTATATAACATTAGGATAAGTACAGCTGCACATAATTACAGTAAAACATAACTAGTTGAATTTTAAAAAAAATAAATGATGATTATACCTAGGTGTGAAAAATATAGTTTGAAGAACCTCTCGGTATGGATTTGATATATATATATATATATATATATATATATATATCAAATCCATGCAAAAACAAGATTTTATTCTAAGTAATTTTGGATAATTTTCATTTGTCTGTTTGTCATAAATATTAGATATAAACATCAACTGCGCTTTCAAATTATGAAAAAAAATGTTCCAACAGTGGCAATATACACCTACAACCACCCCTAACACCCCCTCTCTCACACACACACACACACACACACACACACACACACATACATATATATACATGTATATATAGCTGCTTGCTGAAAAACTTTGCATCTCTATTTTTTTTTTTACTTTTGCTCATAAATATATGTAAATATCAGCCCGATGTCAGCTGCTTTTTACATTGTCTGAAAGTTTGATGAAGAAAAGAAATGGCCCCAAAAGACCATCATTTGGCATATTTCATTATGTAAAACATATTTAACTTTTACTTTTACTTTTTTGTGTATTGTCTATATATTTAAAGCTGCAATGGACCGGTACCCTATGAGCATTGGGATGGGCTTCATCACACCCCTCAGTCTTGGTTAAGGATAAGCAGCACGGAGAATGAATGAATGAACAGTCAACATTTTGCATAATTACAATTGCACCCATAAAAAGCACCATTTATGCATTTCAAAGTATTCACATGTAGATTTATTATGGTTCTATATATATTTATAACTGTGTTACTTACATAAGAATGCATTGCGACTAAAACGCAAACAGATATCAACTAAAAATGCAAACAGAGTCACACAGTCCATAAAGCCCACAGTGCATACTTAATGATCATTTGATTAGCGGGGTTAATGGTGGGCCTGTTTCATTATTAATTGGTGTCTTGCATTAGTGGACTAATGATTGCCCAGCATGCTTAATTTCCATGGGTCACACCCCCACCTTTCACAGCTTTACATCCTTAATGCAAAAGTCTAGAATAAACTGTTATTCTTTGATCAGCGTGATTTGTCACACATGAGCTGTTAGCCGGAGTCCAGGCTGCGTCCAATGGAGTTGGCCTGAAATGCTCTGAGTGGGCCACGAGCGGTGCCAGCTTCCCTCCACCGTCACAGGAGTACAAGTGTTTGCTTAACCTCCTCACCCCCTTTTTCTGTGCGCACTGAAGCCCCTCTCTGGCGCTGGAACTTCAGGGAGGCTGAGGCGGCCCTCATCGTTACGCCGATTAGTTCACAAGCCATCGAGAACGCCAGGAGGGAGCGCAGGCCTTTGTTAGAAACCGCCTCTCAGTGGAGAGTCAACTCTGCAGTGGTCAGACTACAGTCCAGCTGCATAAGAAAAGCAGGACTGAGGAATCGAGTGAGTGTAGCCTGGTTTCGCTGTCTGTTTACTGCGTTAGATCATACAGCAGTGTGTTTACAGAAGTCAGCACTGCATCACATCACTATGATGTGAGGTGAGAATAGATATGGCTCTGGCATTTGCAGCTTGTGTGGCTCTCAAACTGGTATTTTGGGAAGTGTGAGTGAGGGGCTATATCGCACTCTTTTTACCCCAATGTAAACAAATTTTACCCTTCAGTAAACAAATTATTCTCAGTCGCACACCTTAGACAGTCAGAAGCTTTAGAAAGGTAAATATTTTACACTGCTACACATAGTAAACAATATTTACCTTATGGTAAACCAAATATACCACATAGTAAACAATTTACTATATGGTAAACCAAATATACCACATAGTAAACAATTTGCATATATTAAAAAAAAGGTATGTATGATGAACAAAATGTACTATATAGTAAACCAAACATACCATATAGTAAACAGTTTACATATATTAAAAAAAAAAAAAAAAAAAAAAGGTATGTATAATAAACAAAATGTACTATATAGTAAACCAAATATACCATTTAGTAAACAATTTACATATATGAAACAAAATGCACATATAGTAAACCAAATTTACCATATAGTAAACAATATGTACATATAACAAGCAAAATTTACTGTGTAAAAAGCAAAATTTACCGTATAGTAAACCACATTTATCATTAACAATTTACATATATGAAACACAGTGTACATATAGTAAACAAGATTTACTGTGTAATAAACCAAATATACCACATAGTAAAAAATTTACTGTATGGTAAACCAAATATACCACATAGTAAACAATTTGCATATATTAAAAAAAAGGAATCTATTATAAACAAAATGTACTATATAGTAAACCAAACATACCATATAGTAAACAGTTTACATATATTAAGAAAAGGTACGTATAATAAACAAAATGTACTATATAGTAAACCAAATATACCATATAGTAAACAATTCACATATATGAAACAAAATGTACATATCGTAAACCAAATTTACCATATAGTAAACAATATGTACATATATAAGCAGAATTTACTGTGTAAAAAGCAAAATTTACCATATAGTAAACCAAATTTAGCATTAACAATTTACATATATGAAACACAGTGTACATATAGTAAACAAGATTTACTGTGTAGTAAACCAAATTTACCATATAGTAAACAAAGTGTACATATCGTAAACGAGATTTACCATGCAATAAGCAAAATTTACCATATAGTAAACAAAATTTATCCAGTGGCTTCCGGGCAAATCAAGTCAGGTGTAGAATAAAGGAAAAGGGAAGGATCCAGTTCTAATTAAAAATGAGCCTACAGTAAGCACACTTTATCCAGTTACACATCATGGACACTCAGAAGTCAGAAATATAAGAAAGCTAAAGTAAATATTTAGTAATAATTTTACCATACAGTGAGCAAAATGTGCCTAGTAGTGTATTTGCCAAAGTGAATAATTGCATAAATATTTGCTGTTACTGTTCAATATCCAAGTCGACTCTATAGTAAACAATTACTAATGTGCACATTGTTCATACTAGTCAGCTTAAGAAAGTAATGAAGTAAACGTGTTTATGGTAATATATTGCATTTTTACATGATGGCAGTTTGTTGGTTAAACTGAATTTAATGCAGACCCACAACATTCAGTTTAACCAACAAACTGCCATCATGTAAAAAATGCAATACATTACCATAAACACAGGCATTAAATTCACTTTAACCAACAAACTGCCATCATGTAAAAAAGTAATACATTACCATAAACACATGCATTAAATTCACTTTAACCAACAAACTGCCATCATGTAAAAAAGTAATATATTACCATAAACACATGCATTAAATTCACTTTAACCAATAAATTGCCATCATTAATAATAAGTAACTGCATGTGTTTATGGTCATATATTACTTTTTACCATGAGGGCAGTTTGTTGGTTAAACAAAATTTAATGCATGTGATTATGACATGTTATTTTTTTACATGGTGAATTTAATGCAGAGCCATTCACTGAAACATTCAGTTTTTGTTTTTATAGCATCAAGTTGTTGCTAACATGCACAAAAATGATGCTCCAGCTCTGCTTTTAGCAACCATGGCATCCAGGCCAACAGAGGGCTTTTCTAAAATCACTCTGCATTTGGAGCAGACAAACAAACAAGGGCTTAATGCTGCTCTTTCAACACTGAGGGAGCACTTTCAGGCTCCAGCGCTGTAATTGTTTCACCAAGCTGAGATATTAGACAAGATCAGAATACATGAAGGTTCCTGGGAGGTCCATGTTAAGCCTTTAACACATTCATTCAGTTCTAACAATTTACAAGCTAGTAAAATAAAAATACCATGAAGCTTGTGCTTGTAAAAACACAAAGAGCAACTAGACAATCTCAGAGTCACTTCGTATTGACTTTGCTTAGTTCATTAAATAATATAACCAATATTATATCCAAATAAGGATTGTTTAGAGCTGTATAAATATTATTCTACATACATCATTATTAAAAGTTTATACTTTAATAGTAATGAGAATAGTAGATCCTGGATGAATGTTAAGTAAATGTTAATGTTAATGTATTTTACATGTTAGAGTTATTCTGACTGCATAATATTTTTAAAGAACAGAGGTAAAGGCGATCTTTCCACAGTGAATCTGTTTTGTTGAGTGTCTGTAACCTCCAGTCACTGAGAGAATTTCATTTTTGTCATTCATGGCTAGTTTTTTCTGATGGGAATTTTTTTTAGCTTAAGTAACAGATAGGGTGGAAGCCCATAAAATTCCCTATTGAAAGATGGAAAAATCACTTTTTCAGGGTTGAGTAGCCAAGCACATTTTAAACATTTTGTAGATGCTCCACGAAACGTTTTTCTGATCCATGCACCAGCTTCTCTGTTCAGAGGGAATCTCAGGATTCCAACACACAAGATTTTTTTTTTTTTCGTGTGGGTTACTCCCTTTAAAAAAATCAACCTGCCAGAGGCTCCTGTTCTGTGACTATTTCTGGTTTAGTCGCTGAATTTTAATTATATGAGCTGTTTTTTTCCCCTTGATTTCTTGACTGAAGAGCCATTAATATTACTGGCATTGTCACTAATAAAAAAAAATACTTTGTAAATATTTCTGCAATTAATTTAATTTAAATTAATTTAATTTAATTTGATTTATTTTTTTATTGTGGAATGCTGTTAGATATATTTGTCCCTAAATTGTGCAATACATGGCTTGTCAAAATGTCTACACACTGACCTCATATAGCAAATTATTCTACTGAAAAAGATAAAAAAGAAACACAAATAATCACTTAATGTGTCCATAAAACACATCTGCACAGGCCAAAGTTGAGTTAAACAGACTTCACCAATGACATTTTACTATAGTTATATATATATGTACATGTATATGTATATTATATTATGATGTGTTAGAGAGCTTTCATCTTACCTGAAATCTAAAAAGAAATGACGGCAAACAGAAACACACACACACACACTCGCACGTTCATTGAAGCACAAGACCCAGAACACCTTCCTAAGCCTCAAATTCTCCTTTATCCCAAGTGTCAGGTGACTCTGATGTACAAGGACAGAGAATTTTTCTTTGACTGTATTTTCTTGCTGAAAGTGTAAATTCATAAATTGAATGTGGAAATTCTCAGTTTCTTACCTGATCTCTTTCTTAACTAGAAAAAGACTTGAACAATCAAAGGCTCCTCCAAGAAGGAATCAGAAATAAAACATGTAAAAACCTGCATTGCTTGGGTTTCCAGAGTGGGAGGTGGTAAGGGGGGGGGGGGTTATACTTCACGGATGTGATCGCCTAAGACTGCTCAATAGTGAACAAGCTGCAGCTGAGAGCAGAGAAAACAACCTTGAATGCCTGTTGAAGAGTGAAATAACTTCTAAGGAAGCCCTGCTTAAATTGTTTTTTTCTTTTAAAAGTTAAAGACGTGTACTTTAATTTTGTTTCATATTTATTGCTCTGTTAGCATTATTTATGTCATTACCACTAATTATGTTTTAATGTAGCTAAATATCTTAATGGTTAATGTAGAAATCAGCCTTTATTATATTTTCATCTGCATCTAAAAATAAGACCAATAATGATATATAGTGCGTATGATAGAAATCAAATAAGTAATAAAAAGCAATAAATGTCAGCACTGTGATTCCAATTTTTACATATTCTAGGTTCAATTATTTGCCACATACACAGTTAGTACAACATGAACCAGCCAGGAGTGCAAAAAAGTCAACAAATAAATTCATTTTGAAATTTGAAAGGGCTAAAACTAAAAAATCAAATAAACATTACAATTATAAATGTGCTAATGTAGGAGAATAGAATATCTGTGTGCTGTGAAGTGCAGAGTGCTGGTTTCCTGGTTGGTAAATAAACTTAAATGACAGACGGCAGGTGAGATACAGTGAGGCAGAGAGTTCAGTGTGTGTTACATTGAATTAAACATTAAATAATTAAAAGTTGTGTGTATTTGGCTATGTGTGTGTGTTTGCGTGTGTGTGTGAGTGTGTGTGTGTATATATATATATATATATATATA
>JBBPCZ010000116.1:35302-57184 GCA_037974445.1 Brycinus macrolepidotus | reverse complement strand
AAAATGTCTTGGTATGCTGAAGCATTAAGACTGTCCTTCACTGGAAGTAAGGGGCCTAGCCCAAACCCTGAAAAACAGGCATGTCCCAATACTTTTGTTCATAAAGTGTATTTTAGTATGTATTATTTTATGAGGTTATGACCTTATAGAGGAAAAATCAAAGACTTTGGAGATAAAGATGCTCAGTAATATCTGTACTGGCATCAAAGTTGGATGTATTTGTTTATTTTTCACCGATATTTCAAACCGATATTTGATGACACATTTATTGTTTTGATGTAATTTTAGGCTTTTTGCTGCATTTTTAACCCTACAGAAATATTTTTTCTGTAATGCTCAGTGTTTCCGTGGCCCTTTCATTTTGTCAACTGAGATCTTTCATTTGTTTTGTTGACGGGGGCGGTGGATGGATTGTTTTTTTGTTTTGTTTTGTTTTGGGGTTTTTTTTGAGATTTTTGCGTGGCAGAACGCCTCGGAGAAATGGTACTAGCGGAAACACTGAAGGCTTATCCAGGTGGATTTAGTCACAGTTTATACATTTTAGAATATAAATGTTTATGTATCAGATACTGGTGCCAGGTACCGCAGTTGGACTCCTTGTCAACTGTTTTGGTTGGTCTCTTACAAATAAGAGCAGTAAAACAATAAGTATTTCTAATGCAGTATAAATACATTTTTAAAAAATCTGTTACATTGTATAATAATCTTATTGTAATCTGTAATACTTGTGTAGTGTCCTGTAAAAAGGAATAATTCAAATTTACTATTAGATTTATATAGGAATCTTCTCAAAATTCCTGTAGTATTGCTATTGATGTTTTTTTCCAATGAAAATAACAAAATAAACTTTTGTTTACTAGTTGGATACTGCTGCTAAGCAAGGGACGAGCTCTCATGAGGGTGTTGTCTCAGCATGATAGGAGTGTTATTTCATTTGTTAATGGCTGGGGGGATCAGGGCTTTGGAGGTACTAAGGAAAATATTAATTCTGTGAGTTTAAAGGCTGTCCAGATGGTTGGTGGGTTCCAAACATAGTGTTAACCCAGGCACCCCACAGAGCTGAGGGTGTTGGGTCACTTCGCACCTTGTAGTAAAAGACCTCCCAGACACCATACTTTGATGAATTTAGGAGCTCTTTTTAACACTAATGGGGTGTGATAACATACACTCTTGTTGTAATGTAAAACAGTTGTTGTGTTGGTGAGCTACAGCAAGCTTATATCATCTTTACTCCCCAAGGACCCCCCAATGCCCAACACCTACGTGTTTTGTAACTTCAAAGAACTGCAGCTCATGATCCTAGTCAGCATCCTGAGAAAATCCCATGGGGCAGTTCTTGGACCCAGTCCATGGAATTATGATGTTTTTTTCTTCTGAGGTCTCCTGCCGTAATGGACTTTTATCTGTTTACTGAGCTTGTTTTGAGCTCACGGTATACAGCCACTTGCATGTGTTTGTGGAGAATGCTGATATAGCCTGGCAGATTTATTTGTGTGTTTTTCCTGCTTCCATAGCTATTAGCTAAATTAAAATCTGTTTTCTTTTTATAGCTTTACATCAGAGAGGAGCAAGACCAGCCAGGCTTAAAAGTACGGCGTTTGTTGTGGATACGCTCTGATTTCACGGCTTTACTACAGCGCCTTGGGAAGCTCGGTATTTAGCACTTTAGCACATAACTGTACTTTCCAGTTAAGATTTCTATGCTTTATAGATCAGTTCCTGTGCTCCGTGTAGACGAGCCGTCTCCTTGTTTTCAAGGGCGGGGTCACCTTGTGATGGAGAAGCACTGCAACTACAGCGTGTGTAATGAGTTGAGTGGTGTATGTTGGCCTCCCCGGGGGGTGGAGCAGTGTAGTGCATGTGTGCTTATGGTAAAGTGTGTGTCTGGGGACTTGAGATATTTATGCGTTCACTAAGCCTTTTAGAATTTCCATCCCACAACTGGAGGAGGGTTCATGTCCTTAGTTATATATTTTTGCAAAGCATGTGGGTTGCATGTATGTATTTGGGACTAAAACACCAGTAAGAGTCCTTGGGCAAGACTCCAAATATTACATTCAGATTCACATTGTAACTTGATTCAATTATAAGTTACTTAGTTGAGGAGCATCTGCCAGATGTGTAAATGTAAATGGATTTTGTATTTTTTATACTTAAAATACATCAGCGAAACAGTGCCATATTTATTAAACGGCACATATCCTGCAATTTTCATTGCTTCTTCATTACATTTTTATTACTTCCCTTGGCTTTATGTACCGTATGCAATCACTATTCAGTTTACGACCATATCCCTTATAACTAAACAGGCTGTTGTTTTGTCAGTGCCTTCAAAGACTGATGTATGTAAATGATATTTGATCTGACTGGCTGCCCTGAATGGTGCCTCATTCAAAAAACAGATGAAAACAGTCCGTATAACTTCATTGTGAGTGGACAGGGCTAAACTGCTGAAGGCCGAATAGATCGATATGTGTAAATGAGTTGGTTTTTGTGACACAAAAGTAATGATTACAAAAAGGGGTGTTTTTTTGTAGCATGGTTTCCCTATATGGGCTGTGGAGTCAAACCATTGCTGCACAGCTTAGTGATCCCCCTGCGGTCTTATCCTGTTATTACTGGCTACCTGTTGGATAGGGTGCAACTTAATTAGTTTCACAGCACAGACAGTGTTAGAGCGAAACAGGTGGCGGAGGGTTTTGGAGGGGAGGGTGTTTACGTTCCGAGATGTTAAGAAAAAATGGGAGGGGAGTTTTGGAGGCTGTGGAGTGATCGCGGACCAGCTGTCACAAGGAGGCAGTGACAGGTGAGGGACACATGGGTGACGCACTCAGGGTGACAGGGAAGGAGCAGAAGGGGGGTTGCCTGCTGAGGCCTGTTTTAAGGCTTTTTTCTAGCAAGTCTAGCAAGACAAGCATCCCAGCCATCTTCGCCTTGTTTTCCCAGCTGCCTCTCCCAGGACTGCCTGGAATTTCGGCTTTTATTTTTGGGTCCAGACTCTGAGAATTTTATAGCACTCCAGCATAGCATGTGGCTGCGGGGGGCACTGAGGTCCATTTGCCTCTCCCTGTTGTTCAGATGGAGACTGGCGAAGTGCATTTGTGACCTCAAAGGAAATAAAACTCATTACAGTTTCCACTCCAGGCCATGAGCCCGTGTGTTTGCATGGCTCACATTATGATCTGATCGTAAAGTGTCTGCTCAAGGGTCGTGGTTATTTGGTGATCAATGTCGTGGAAAATGTTGCATATGAGTTTGGATGGCCAAATCATCCACTGTCCAATGTCAAAGTATGTTACATTATTTCCACACCACAAATCCTCATGGTTCTTTGTACTTTATTATTCAGATTGTTGCACAGTATTTTTAAACTGCAGGCTTTTTACTCAGTTACTAATCTTAAACCTGAAAGTGTGAAAGTCGTGTTTATGAGAAGAAGGAGTTGTTTGAGGCCCACATGCAGGTTTACAGAGTTAATAGCTGTATTTTTGTAATGTAATTATGAGAATAAGAGCAGCTCGCATTTAGAACAGCTCACATTGTTTTTGTAGTTTTAACAAGGCTCTCTTATCAAATTGAGACAAGCCTAGCAGAAGAGATATTTCTGTGCTGATTGAGGTTGTGAGAGTGGAGCCATAGCTGACGTACTCATGGCTGTCTGAGCCCAAAATGAATTAGAGGAAATGAGAGAGACCCTTAGGGACTGGGTGAGGCCTCCAGCCCTGGAACTCACCTCTCTTCTCTTCTCTTCTCTTCTCTTCTCTTCTCTTCTCTTCCATTCTCCTTTCTTTTCTTCTCTTCTTTTCTGCTCTATTCTCTTCTGCTTTTCTCCTTTTTCTCATTTGCTTTATTCCTCTTTCTACTCTTCTCTTTTCTCTTCTCTTCTCTTCTCTTCTCTTCTGCTTTCATCTTTTTTTGTTTGCTTTATTCCTCTTTCTGTGCTTCTCTTCTCTGCTTTCCTCCCCTCTCTTCTTTTCTTCTCTTCTCTTCTCTTCTCTTATGTCTTTTTAGATGCTCTACAGTAGTAAATCTGTAAAACTGGTTATAAGCTTTTAGACATGGATATATGTAGAGACCTATAGCGATTGCTTAAATTATAAGTCCGTTTGTATTATGTGGATTTTTCAAAAGCTCTGATCACTGATCGAGATAGTCGGCAGATACTAATACAGTCGGCAGTGACAGCCCAAGTTCATGGTCCGCATCAGTATCATCATGAGAAGATCTATGACATCTGGCAGAATGTCTTCCTCACACTCCAGTCACTTCCTCCAGCCCCCAGCTGTGTTCCACAGCTTTGTTTAAATAGTTTAAACACAGCCTATTATCCACCCATCCATTCCCATCCGCCCCCACTTCACCAGCTGGATGGACGGACAACAGCCTGGGCTGGGTTGTCAAAAGACACACAGCTGTGTGACAGTGTAGGCCTTGACCCCGACCCTATAACTCATCCAAACTCAAGGCCCAGACCTCCGAGTTACAAAACATGGCCGTTGCTGTCTGTGCGAGGACCTCATGTTCCTAATTCACAATGGAGATATTAAGATATTAGCTCCTGCTCAAGCGTAATCCTTGCAGCACAGATGTCAGTGGGGAGGTTAGTCATTAGCTGTGGAGGTGTTAGCATGAGTGGGGTGGGGTGTTTGATTTTTTAAAGATATTTATTTATGTTGTATATTGACCCCAGAGGAAACTACTTGAGTCTGTTACATTTAACCCGTTCACCTGAGTGAAGCAGTGGGCTGCCGACAGTGGCGCCCGGGGTGCAGTGTTTGGGAACGGAACCTCAGTGGTGCCATTGGCAGTCCTGGGGCTTGAACCCATGACCTTCTGATAGCAGGGGCAACTATCTAATCACCAGGCCGCCAGTGGCCACTGGAATTGTGAGGGACTGGAGGTTGCTGTTGGCCTTTAGTAGTGGTGCTTCAGTGTAACAGACGCTCTAAGGTCAGTAGAGAAGCTAACTATTACTTATGGAAGTTCTAGGAGAAGTGGGGCTGAGAATGGTCGGAGATCAGTTTATGTTAGAACAAAGAGTCTGAGGTCAGCGGGGGTGGCAAACCTTTAACCGTGGAGGTGCTAGCATGAATAAAGCCTGGTGAAGCTTCATAACTGGGGACGCCCCAAACCATCAGTCATTACTTTCAGCTGCCAGTAGTGGTCTGTCAATGTAACTGAGGCACGGAGGTCATTGAGGGGGTTGCCATTACCAATGGAGGTTGTAGCATTAATGTGGCAGGATGAAGACTGTTAAGGGGAGGGCGTGTTCAGCTTTGAATAGTGGTGCTTTGGTGTAACCGTGACTTTGATCTAAACTAGCGTGTGGGCTCTATCAGGAACTTGAAGATCTTGGTGGGTCTTGTGGATACTGTGTTTCTTTTCCTGAAGTACTTAATATTGACCTTAATGGAAGCACGGAAGCCATAAACTGTGTTCCTCGCAGCAACAATACAATGTCAAAGTGCAATAATTGATGATTAATAGAAGCTTTGAACTTCCAGTTGAAAGGAAAAGTGATTTCTCTGCTGTGATCTGGACCCATTGTTTTCATTGGGAACTCCCTAGGAAGGTTCAGTTCCATGGCGTGGCTTTAAACAGAAGTTTCCTGGCTATACCCGCAGCTTCTGCATCTCCACATTGTTCTCCACACAGTCTGGAAAGCTGTGTTATGAGGATTCTGATAAGTGGATCAAGGCTATGATGAGATGCTCCTGATCCAGTGTACACAAGTTTATGTAATAAAGATAAAAATTTGTCCTTATTTTAGATCACTTTTGCAAAGCAAAGATCTTTTCCCTCCTTGGTTTATTGGTCAAATTTGCATAATCATTTTAGGTTTTCCATTCCAGAAGCTTTTTAAACCTAATTTTGGTGCTGTTTATTGTGAATTGGAATCACATTGATCGTAGGACAAAAATGCAACGTCTCAAAACTTCAGTTTAATTGGGACAGAAAAAAGGACCAGCGGTGCAGCAAAAACTAAAATCAAAACTATGAATATAAAGATTTTTATCCACTGTTTCACACTGAACTAAATCCATTTAAACCGTCTGAATAATGCTCTCTTTGTAACAAGACACGCAGCTGGTGACAATATCATGAAGTGCTCACAACAGCATACTGCAAAATAATGTAACATAATTTATCACAATAAGCATGAATATTGTCATGTTGCTTAATTACTTAATCAAATTGCTGAATCAAACTGTTTTGTATGTATTGCTTCAAAACATTGCAAGTTCAAGACTGCCTGGGGAGCAATTTTTTAACACAAGTTTTTTTTTACCCATGAAACCAATGTTTGGGGGTCTCCAAAGACTGGTTTTGTAGCAACCATGCAATCACACTTCACATTTTCTCATGGAAATGCATTTTCTAGTTTTGCGTGTGTTGCTTCAAACACATATATTTGCTATACCATAAAATAAAATATAACTGAGTGTGTAATGTATCTATGAACAAAACGACAGGGGTGTTTACGCAAGCCAGTTGTTTTCAGGTTATAATCTCAATTTACAGTTTACATTTAATACTGGCCCTTTATCATCATATTTGGGTACAACAGTGTACATTGTCACCTGGAACAGGGACAAGATTTGTGTGTGTGTGTGTGTGTGTGTGTGTGTGTGTGTGTTTGTGTGGTGTCTGTGTGTGTGTGTGTGTGTGTGTATTAGCAAGAGAGATAGAGAGGTGCAGGCCAGCAGACCAAATCAAGCTGTATAACCCAGCCCTCTTCCTCAATATGAGAAACACACTCCAGGCACGTAATCCATTTGTGATTGATTCCTGGCCTCCACCCGTTCTCTCTCTCTCTCTCTCTCTCTCTCTCTCTCTCCCCCTCTCTCTCTCTCACTCTCTCCCCCTGTCTCTCTCTCTCTCTCTCTCTCTCCCTGTCTCTCTCTCTCTCTCTCTCTCTCTCTCTCTCTCTGTCTCTCTCTCCCCACCTTGGACCGGCTGAACTTGGGCTGCTTGTCTTCTGAGGCGATAGTGATCTCATCTTCAAAGTCCTGGGAGGAGGAAATTAATTTGAAAAGTCTGCGTTCTCCTCACGTATCAACAAACACATTTTTTGGGGTGTTGTTCTAACCAACTGCGTAATCAGACCATTGGAATTACAGCAAAGCGGTGGTGTTTGCCATGTCTGTGGTAATAATTGCACATTACATATTCTTCTGTGTATTCAAGAAAATACATTACACATGAACCTCAAAGCGGCCTGTGTTAGGGGAGGGTGATATGGTGGAATCACAACATCACGATACTTTAAGACATTTTCACAATGTGCGATACGCATCATGATAATTAATTCTTCATAAACTGGGTTCACCAATTGAAAAAGGCTACATTGAGCCTTTAGTGCCATTTTAAAAAATACTGCCAAAATTATAAATGCAGCGATATTTATTCAGCACTTCATATCATTGCTCTCAGTCCAAAATGTTGTTTAGAAGAAGGAAAAAAATGAGAAGTAATGTCAGACTGTTTCTGTTAGTGCATGTGTCTTGAAACTTTCACACAACATAAAAAGCTGCTGGCGTTTTCCTATAGTGTAATGAAAATAACAACAAATACATTGATGCCAGTTTTTGTTCCAACTGGTGATTTTCGGACTAAACTAAATGCAGTTAAACAGAACTAATTATGCTCTCTTTGTAATGAAGCGTGCAGTTGCTCAGTCTCTTCAAGCTCTGATGATGCCAAGATATTTCCAGTAAAGCATGTTGTGACATAATTTAAGTCAGTAACAGTAAATGTCGTCTTACCACCAACCCCTAGCCTGTATGTCCTTATTAAGGGCCATTTCCATTCTCATGTGTGTTGGATTATATTTGTCTGTGTCTTGTCAAAGTTCACCTTGATGTCAGAAGTTATAAAATTCACTATTTTGCCTCATTTTGAGAATTTAATTATTTGAAATAAGAGTCAAAGGTGCCGACACTGCAAGCTGGAAACTTAAATGTTCCGAGCAGTCTTTCAAGGTCAGGGCTGCAGTCTGTAATCCAGATTTGAGAAAGCACTCTCCCTCTCTCTCTCTCTCTCTCTCTCCCTCTCTCTTTCTCTCACTCTCTCTTTCTCTCTCTTTCTCTTGCTCTGTCTCTCTCACTCTCTTTCTCCCTCTCTCTCTCTCTCCCTCCCCTACCCCAAATGTCTCTGTCTTTTTTCTCTCGTAGATACAGTGCAACTCTCTCTCTCTCTCTCTCTCTCTTTCTCACTGTCTCGCTCCCCCCCTCTCTCTCTTTCTCTCTCCCTCCCCTCCCCCCATATTTCTCTCTGTCTTCTTTCTCTAGTGGATACAGTGCAACTCTCTCTCTCTCTCTCTCTCTCTCTCTCTCTCTCTCTCTTTGACATTCTTGATTGTTTTTCTCATTATAGTGACCTGCTCTGCTGGCCTGAGTTTTCAGCTGTTTTTACAGTTGCACCATATCCACCAGAGCCTCATAGTTTGTGTAATAATGAGAGCTTTCCAGTTGCCCTCGGGAGAGCCGGGCGCGATCTTCATGTCCTGTAGATGTGCAGAAGTGAGCGGCATTCAACTCGGTACAGTAAACATGTTGTAATTGCCATGTAATAAAGCTCTCCTTTCCCTTTTTACTCTGATGATTCTCACCGGCACAGCGTGGAAGTCGTTGAAGAGGCTTTGGAAAAGATGAGGTCATCTTGAAGAGACACACACTTCCCAGGTCACTGGCCCCAGTCCACTTATCTCCTCATTTTCCCATCGGCCCCCTCCCGCACCAGTGAGGCAGGAAGTGGTGACCCATGGCCCCAGTGCTGCGGCCTCGATGTGAAACCTCTGTCATGGTGCCACTGGGGTCTTTGGCTGCAGCTATTTATTTTATAGAAGCAGTGACTGGATTTGCTGATGTTTATTTTGGAAACAATTTGATGTGATATAAAATCTCCAATTGCACCACCATTCACAGGTCATTTCTTGATTATTTTGATAGAACTTTATAAAAATACAACAAATATACAAATGTGACTATTGAGATATTAGTGAAATGTAGACACTGAAAACAACACCTTGAGTATTTTTGGTGATAACCTAAGAATTGTGTTTTCTTCCAAAAAAAAAAAAAACATACTTTATTGGATATTATTATGACTGATTATAATCAGTTCAAAGTCTTTGCAATCTATTGAATCGCCTGCGTCAAATCAGTGCATCGTTACACAATATTTATACCCCTACAGTGTGTGTGTGTGTGTGTGTGTGTGTGTGTGTGTGTGTCGGCCTAGCCGGTGCACTTTTACTGCTAAACTCTCGTCTGCCAGAGTTTTGTTTGGAGCTGCTTGAGAGGAGTGTAATTTATCTTTCTCGTCGCCTGCGTAGTGTGACGGAGTTTGTCTCTTAAGAAAACCATTTAAGTCTGCATGATCAATTTGGCCATCATGGTGGCTGCTGATTATAAATCCAGATTATATACTAAGTGACAAAAAGCAGTATGATTAAAGATATCATGAGAATTACTTTGACATATTTAAAGCCTATGTATATCATAATTCTGATAATGTATGGGTGCAGTCACTGAGATATGGAGAACATTTGGGACTGTGTCTTCATCTCCAAAGAGCTAATTGCTTACTGGCTAAAAGCAGTTTAATAGAATACATAATATGTATAGCTAATGTAGCTTACATGTAATGCAGACTTACCTAGCAGCTAGCACTGGTTAAACCACTTTACCACATCAAGCTATGAAGCTAATGTTGCTAACAAGTAGTAGAAACTTACCTACAAATTAGCATCAGGCAGACTGCTGCCCTATGTCAAGCTATTAGACTAAAGTAGCTAAGAAGAAATGTATCTACAAGTTAGCATTAGCATAACTGCTATTTTTAATGCTGTGAGCTAATGTAGCTAACAAGTAATGTAAACATATGTACCAAATAGCATCACACAAACTGCTTTCCCATAAAATACTATGAGGCTATTAGCAAACAAGTAATAGAAACTTACCTACCAATTAACATCACACAAACTGCTTTCCTATTCCATGGTCTGAAGCTAATGTTGCTAACATTCATTCATTCATTCATTTTCTGTAACAGCTTAATCCTTACTAGGGTCGCGGGTACCCGGAGCCTATCCCTGGGTCTATGGGCACGAGGCAGGGACTCACCCTGGGCGGGGCGCCAGCACACCACGGGACACACACACACCATTTGTTCAAACACTCACAAATACGGTCAATTTAGAATCTCCAATCCACCTGACGCGCATGTCTTTGGACTGTGGGAGAAACCGGAGACCCCAGAGGAAAGCCACACCACCACGAGGAGAACATGCATACTCCACACATACAAGGCCAGGACCCGGATTCAAACCCCCAACAGTGGAGATGTGAGGCAACATCGCTACCCGCTGCACCACCATAGGGCCACTTGCTTAAACTGACACACAGAAAGTTTGTTGCAAAGCTGAAAACAGTGGTATCAGCCACCCTAAGCCTTCATTTTCCACACTTTTTGTTATTTTTGTTATCATTATTATAGATAAAAGGACATAAGGAAGTCTATTCGAGATATTACGGTTTGAGGCGAGTGTGTGATGAATTGGACATGTGCACAGTTCTGGGTCCATTAACCTCGTAGCTCCATCGCAAGCACACATCTCTTGGTTGATTGCATATGTTTGGGGAAAATGAGAAAACTGTACATTTTATTTCTGTGCACGCTGCTCCTTTTCTCTTTATTGTTTTTTTTTTCTTTTTGTCTTCTGTCTCTTTGTCTCAGTCTGTCTCTCTGGCACGCACAGACTCAGGCTCTGTCCTCACTGTGTGCTCTCTGCTCTCTCTCCTCCCTCTCGTCATCGTGCCCAGCAGCAGCCCGCTGCAGGTACTCATCTGTCATCCGCTGTAGTCGGGACCGTTCCGTTTAGCATCTGATTAATGTGCCCCTCCCCAATACTGCAGCACTCTCCAAAGACACCGAGAGGCAAAACAGGACCAGAATGTAGGCCGGAAGGGGCGGGCAAAGAGCAGGGGTGAGGTACCAGTTATAATAATCCATTATAATTATGATAATGTACCATAGCCCAATGAAAATCATGACATCTTCATTTTAAGTGTGAAAATTAACTGCATGCAAATGCCATCTTTTTAAAAAGCCACAGTGGAAGTAAAAAGCCTCCTGCTACAGTCATAGGGCTCATGACTATTTCATGTTTTTTAAACTGTAGTAGACCTTTTGGTGTAGTAAAGTGACCCCTTATAGTCACACGTGAACACATGACAGCACAGCACAGTGTGAACAATGTGAAATTCTTTCCCTGCATTTAACCCATTCACCAAGTGAAGCAGGGGGCTGCCACCAACGCGCAGTGCTTGGGGAGCAGTGTGTGGGGATGGTACAAACAGTCCTGGGATTTGAACCACAACCTTCTGATCACAGGGGCAACTCCTTAACCACTAGGCCACAAGCTGCCCCTGAAGTACGAAATTTTTTCTAATTCAGCTAAAAGTGACCTCTCTAATTATGTTACTTCTAGTAACTTAATTCATTTCACATCTTGTGTCCCTGAAAAACAACTCATCAATCCTGATAGTGTTATATTTTTTTAATATTGTGGTTTTGTTTTGCTGATTCTACTTCTCTGATTTTTTTGGAACTGAGAAAATGATTAACTCTTTGATAACCCAACACTTGGAATCGGAATTGACAGCCCTAGTCTCAGTACCAGCTGTGTTCACATTACCAGGCGGAATCAGATTTATTTCCCTTAATGTGATCTTGATCTGGTGTTTTCGGAGCTGTGTGGACATTTGTGGTTCTAGATCCAGATGTGGCTCTCATATGTGTTTCTAGATCAGATATGTACACTACCAGTCAAATGTTTTTGCAAACACTGAGATTTTCTACGGTTGAATGTTACTCAATATTTACTAAAAATACACTGGATCACCACACAAGTGTTAGATATTTAATGAGCTATTAAGTAATAGTCAATGAAACAGTTAACTAGAGCATTTAAAGTTAAGAGACAGTCTAGAATTTGACTCACCACACAACCTGTCACGCACTGTTACATATTCTGTCCATCTTATAAAGGAAACTTGTTTTATTTGACTTCTCATTTATAGTTGTTCTCTCAACAACTTTCCGATACTTACCAAGAATAAAAATCTGCAGTTTATGAAATAAATAGATAAATGGTAAAAAACCTGTGTGTGCAAAGACTTTAGACTGGTATTGTATCTGATTCGTGGTCATGAGACCTATGGGTCAGATCAGAAAATGTTTTTTTCTACTATGCATCTCATTTTGCGTCATCAAACTGTTGTTGCACTGTATCAGCAGCTGCTGTGCCAGTAAACACTGCAGACACATTAAAGCATCTGGCCCTTTTTTCACCTTCTCTCCTAATCAAGAAGAGCTGAGAGCTGATTACAGATGATGATCTGATTATAGAGATGCGGGTCGCTTAAGGGCGCAAGTTCGTTCACACTGAAGACAGATGGGTCACTTACACTCATGAACGTGAACCAAAAAAATTGGAATTGAGCAAGAAAGCTTGTGATGTGAACGTGGCCATAGGCAGCAAAGACTGTATATAAGCTGAACCAAGATCAGCACTCAGTGGAAAGAAGGGGGTTCTTAGAGTTCCTGTCTGTATAAGTCTTGCGTCATCTGCTTCAGCCCCTCCCCTGTCTACCAGGGCAACACAGCAGAATGTGTCGTAAGACTGGAAGAAGAAACCCAAAACTAAACTGTTTTTCTTTAGTTTAGCTTATCAAAATGTGTAGGCTCAAAATAGTCACAAAGGATACAAGAAAAATAAGAAAAATATAAAGCAAACGTTGGTCTCCATAAGGGGTTCTCTGATATATATATATATATATATATATATATGTATTTATGAAGAATCTTGAAAAGTCCCGTGTATATGACCGTCCAGAGGGTCCGTCTCTCAGAGAACCCCTTATGGAGACCACCGTTTGCTTTAGCTGAAATGTCTACTTTGTTGACTTAGCTTTGCAGATGTTTGAATATTAAAGAGAATCACTTTGAAGTTGTCCTTTTTTTGAGATATGATTTTTTATGTATTAATTTAGAAACGCAACATGAATCCTGATCCAGTTTTAGCCTTTGTGACTCTGATTTGCTGGTAAATGCAAGAGTCGACTGATTCCAAATAGTGACTTCATGGATCAAGTCACTCTACATTCAAGATTCAAGATTCTTTATTTGTCACATGCATAGTTCAAGTACAACGTGCAGTGAAATGCATCCTGAACCGCTCCTTTTTTGACTGTGCAAACATTATAAAATTAAGTACAATTTTAAATGAAACACAAATCTGAAAAATTCTAAATCACAAAAAAAAATAAAAAATAAGTACAAATAGAAATAAGTATAAGTGAGTAGAATTTTACATTTAGAAACACAAATATGAAAATTTCTGAAACATCTAAAAAAAGTAAAACAGCTTAAACAAGAAGCAACACAAGGAGCTCTTGATATCCATGGAAGTGCTTGGTATTAGTGCAGTATATTTTATCGAGGCAGTGATGCTAAAAACCGTGGTCATTTTGTTCACTGATACAGTACTGTCTTAGGCAGTCTGTCTGTGCAAACTATTTAAAGCCATTTTTCTGAGCAGTAAAGGGACTTTCTGCCAGAAAATACACAAGTTAACAGTAGAATAAATACAAACAAACAAGAAAGCATTAAATAATATCAAGTTTTGTTTTGCTTGTAAAAAGTAAAAGTTTTGTGAACTAGTAAGAACGACACATGTTCGGTTCCAGATTTCACCTCGATGCCTCCAGCCTTTGCATGGATTTGTGAAACTCCATCAGCAGCTCCTGATTTAATCTAATGAAGTATCGATTGAGCCGAAACAGGTGTTTGAGGTGTTTGATGAGAACTACAATGTATTACTGGGTTTCCATGAGGAGGGTCTGGGAATGGTTAAGCCAAATACATAGCCATAAAAATCACTCTTTACTGTATTAATATTATTTGTATATATTCTAATATTAGCTTTTAAAAAGTATGTGCTGCTCAGCTAAACAGGTTTCAAGTGCAATTTTCTCAGGTGCAATTTCTCTCAGAGGATAAAGGTATTGGGAAAGGGGAATGAGAAAATTGTGCGAGTGGAAAGGAATGACGGAGAGTGTGAGGCCTGGAAAAGAGTGTGAGATAGAGAAAGTTATGAGTGAGCGAGCGAGATAGAGAGAGAGAGAGAGAGAGAGAGAGAGAAAGCAGTCCAGGAAGAAGAAAAGGGGGGGGCGGGTGACGGAGTGTGAGAGTGAGAGTAGGAGTATAATGACATCCAGACCTCGCCACGGAGCTGCGTGTGCTTTCCAGCGTACGGCAGCCAGGTCCAAACGGGATGTGTTCAATTCCAGCTCCGACTCTCTCCTGCTGCCAGAGACTAGGGCGTGGTGAGGCAAGGTTTAGGAGCTGTGTGAAGAAAAGTGGCTAGAGTGTCTGTGTTTTAAAGGCAGAGTTAAATATTCATGGACTTATTAAAAACCTTGTGTTGGGGAGCTTTCCTTTAAGGGGGAATATCGTGGAAAACTGGAAAACTTTCCTGCCTTCTTTTTTTTTTAATAAAATAGTTTGATGTAATATGTAAACATTTTTCCAAGCAGACCATTCCCTGTTCAGTCCACACATGGAAAATAAGTTGCCTGTTTTAAATTTGGTCATGGTTGTGATATCATAACCAGTAGCAGAGTTACTGGTGTTGGAAGATCACCCCTGTATTTCAGCCTGGGCTGCTTTTTGAATGGCACACAATATAGGACAACCAATAAGAACAGAGCTTATTTACATACTGTCCAAAAGTTTGTAGACATCTGTTTATGCCGTGTTTCCTCTGAAATCAGTGGTATTAATAGAGGACTGGTTTTAATGCCCCCCTTTTGCTGCAACAACAGCTTCTACTTTTAGCAGAAACTTCACATCAGATGTTATAACAGTGTGAGGATTTTGATTGCACTCAATCACAAGGGCAATAGCGAGGTCAGGTACTGTCGTTGGATGATTAGTTTTGAATCACAAACACCATTGCAGCTTATCCCAGAGGTTCTGGGTGGAAATCTACCAGTCCAGGTAATTCAGTTCCACTGTTCCACCAATGCTGGAGGCTGTTATACCCCTCTAGCCAACACTTGCCGTTGGGTATGTGCGACCACTCCAGAGCTCCCCATTTTATTTACTGTGCTTTTCGTACAGTACATATGTGGTGGCTGATTTCATTTGGCTGTATTATTTGATACAGAATATGAATCTCTGAGCTACTGTTGTTTTCAAGCCAAAGAACTGAGGGAGAATTTAGTATTTACTGGATATTTCAAACTGGGATGTTTATGTTTTTGATTTGTGTCCACCACTAATTACATTAGTGCACTAAAGTTTCAGGATCATTGTTGCATTTACAAAGTGTGCAGTGCTCTTTAGATGTAGTGATTTATATTGTTTTGCTGCTACAGAATCTGAATCTGAGCTACTGTTTAAGAACTAGAGAAATGAAATGTTTTTTGTTTTTACTGGACGAAAACAAAATGAAACTAAATCATTTTTTTTCATGATGGCCTCTTGAACTTGTATGTTCTTTAAATTAATTTAAAATGTATATATTTTGTGATATTGTCAATAGTACCGTCATCGCGAAAATTCCCGAAAATACTGTGATATCATTTTTGGGCCTTATCGCGCACCCCAATGGAGATCATACCCTGTGTTTGCTCGGTTTGAGGATTGAGGTTGAAAAAATGCTTATCCAATTTAAAGTTAGATAAATAGAATCTGGAAAATGGTCTTGAGAAAATGAGTTAACATAATACCACCTTACTATTACAAATAGTCTTCAGAGGAGAAACATTAAATAGTAGAAAGATTACAAGGCTGACTGGTGCACATGAGACAGAGAGACAGCAGGTACCCATTGTAGATGTAAATCATCAAGCACTTTCCCTCTGACTCTGGTACTGCAAATGTTTGGACTGTTGTACAAGATTCCCGGGAACAATATCAGTCTTGACACCTGGGTAATCCCACATCACATTTACTCACATTTATTGAAACTGGCCTGGAAGGAGCTGGTGTAGTCGAGAAGAACTGGAAAGTGAAAAAAGCGTTTGATCCGTTAAGAGGATAATGGTGTGTGTTTAAGAGGTGTCTTGGTCTTAATATATCCCAGCATTTTCTCCATAGTGTTTGCTGACTCGGCTGAGTGGCCTCAACCACTTAGAACCTGGCAGGAGGAACCTGTTATTCAGACAGAGGAAACAACTCCGAGGTCAAGTTGCTGGACACAGTGTTGACATGTAGTTGATGTTGTGATTTTTTAAGAGGGTTACAGCTTGACTTTTTATTTGTTGGAATTAAAATGACCATTCCAGTGAAATTTGATTGGAGCGGAAGGTCATGGAGTTAGTGTTAACTGACATTCAGCACTGAATGACCCTGTGAAGGTGAATGGTAGTGAAACACATTCTCACAAAACACTTAGAAGTACTGATGAGTATCATTAGGATTTTACTGATACAGGTATCGATACTGATACTGCGGATCAATACTGATATTGATACTCTTATTGATACTTCTCCCCATAATTTGGTGCAAAAAATAAAGACATTACATGAAAGATGTAAAAGAGTCAACAGCAATTTCACTTTTTGGGAGAAATAACAGGTTAAGCAATTTCTTGAGTCCCCAATCAAAGTATAATGAGGGACGAACAATCACTAACGTGTGGTGGTGATGTGTAGAGTGTCCCTTCCGTTCCTATCACTAATCCAATCCAGCATCAACCATTTGAAAGTGCAGCTATGCCTAAACATGTGTAGCAGCCCCATTTGTCGAGAAGCTTATCCATATTCAGTAGTGACCGGTCAGGAACTGGTGCCTATTCAGCACTGGTTCTCTCCCCAGTATCGAGTATTTCCGGATATAATAGTGATATAAATTAAATGATAGCACGCAGTTTGATCAAAAATCTTGCTCAGGACAGCTTGACCCTTTGATTATCCAGTTATCCTCTTGTATTTAGAGAGATCATGTACAAACAGCGTATTGTACACAAAAACAAACTCAAAGTCTGCTTTAAAGGCTCAAAACTTCCTATTTTCTTTGTGTTGCCATAACGGCATTGCAGCTCCGAGAAGAGTTTGATGGTTGGATGGATTTTTCCCATTTGGAAGTGGAAAACCTCCCATTTTTCACCTTGGTCATGAATGAAGCACAGATAGTGGAGAGGTTTGGGGCTGGTTGAGGAAACAGCATAAAATTACGGTGTGTTGTTTATTTGTTTTTTTGTGTTTGTGGTAATGTTAGCGTTTTTTCAAACCAATGAAAGCTCCCTGCCCAAATATAGCTACTCATATTTGCATATAATGACTATTCAAGTACCAACATCTGTTCTAGTTAAGTAATTCCTTATTACTATTCAATTATTAATAGAAATCAACAGTGACCATCTGTGCTAATGATAGCAGTCAAGTAGGTTGTTTTTAAACGTCATTATCGCCTGGTTAAGTTCGGACGTTGTGGTCAGCATCCTGGAATGTGGGTATCAGCAGCACCCCCAGTTACTAACAAAGGCTAAGGAGTGTCTGAGCTATTCCACTGGTTTTCCCACCCTTCAAGCCTCGCTGGCTCCTGTCTGCTTTTAAGTGGATCTAATTTTACTGCATTCCACAGTCTGACTGCCAGAGTAAAAAAAAATCTCTTTTATCACAGGGTACAGAAGCTCAATTCAGAAAAGACTGAGGTCCTCAGATTAGTCACATTTGAGATTGAGGAGGTCTCGCTGCTGTGAACTCTTCTGGGCAATGTTGTTCTCTGTTTTGGATGAGCCTTTGGATCTATTCCTCCCATTGACTTTGGACGAACGTTATGTCCAGTAAGTCTTTGTTAAAGGGGTGTATGTGGGGATAAGGGTGAAAACGCCTAACATTTTCCAGTGCCTCAGGATGTGAGGTCATAAATGAAGCCCATTCTCTAACACGGGTGACATTCGCAGCACATGACATCTCCAGTGGCCCTAACAAAAGACAGACGGCTCGTCGCATCATTTGTCCCTGTCGAGCTGTTTTTTGTCACTGATTCACAATAGCCCACCCTTATAAGAAAGCACAGGCCTGTAGAGATTGCATGAACCAAGATAAGCTGAATTTGCATATTGGGTTCGTAAAATTATTGTCAACTGTAGGACGTAAACTGGAGTACTAAATGATATTGATGTAATAAATTTTATTCATGTGGAAATAATATAAGTAAATGCTAGTCTCAGCCTAAGCTGCTACACCCATGGATATCTATAAGGAGTTTCACTAGTCGTTCAAAGTAGTTGACTATCACTAAAGTAAAAAGAAAAGTAGTGCCGTATTTCAGTAGGTTTCAGTCTCCAGGACTCTGCCAGTAGAGCCTCTCAAACTGTACTGCATGCTAAAATTACCACAGCTCTCAAAAACACCACAGAATTTTGCTCTGGCTAAACAAGATATCCATGCTGACCATGCTGTATTTTCACCCAAATAGAGTATGCTGGGATTTGCAGAAGAACTGACATTGAGAGTCCCCTCCTGCTTGTTTACTGCAGTTTTTCTCCACTGCTGTAATTCAGGCACTGTCCTCGAGTAGCCGACTGCTGCTCGCAGCCCTGGCTCATTAGCTGTTTACTATCCTTGTGTAAGCTCCTCCCCACTTTTAATCTGTCAAATGGGAAAGATAGTTTTGAAAACTGAGTGGTGTAAGGAGTCTTTTGTGAAAAGTGTGTGAAGTTGACATCATCACATCTTTACATGTTATTCAGTAGGATTTGGAAGCAAGCAGGATTAACTCCTAGCCATGGATTGCTGCAGTATCACCAGGGATCGAACTTGTAATGGACCAGTGCTTAGACAGTTGTACCACTCGGGAGCCCATTTCTGTTTCTTTTTAGCACTGATTGGTGTAACATCATAAACAGTGAGTGGTAGGGGGTCATGTAGCTTATCTAACAATTTGCACGCTTTTTGTATTCATCAGACTTGAACATCTGGTGTCCATGCATCATGCTACCATTCTTTTTCTCCTTAGTGAATATGGTCACCATCCATCGTGTTAAGGACCAAACAATATCTAATAGTTAAGGTTTTGGATTTGTGCCTTTGTAAATAGAAGGTTGGTTAACTATTATGGAATTTGTGTTAATTAGTCCCACATGCTGTCTAAGGAGTGATATTTAGGGGCTAAAATAACAGTGTGAGGACTCCAAATGGAGATTGATAAATGCTGTTATAGGGTAAATGTTGTCATAAGGCCAAACGGTATTCCTTTGTGATGACAGAATGGCTGTCCACTGTCTGACACTGTGCTGTTGCTTTTTAAGGGCCCTAATGTTTGGTTGACGAATATGTGTCATAGTAGACTCTAAGCCCCAGTATTACAATATTCACCTCATTTGTTTACAGTAAATGTTTTATTATAGTGGTGGTGGAGTGTTGCCATGTGGCCTGCTTCCTTCCCATCTAATTTAATGGATTAGTTAGCATAAGAAAGAGAGAAAGACACTCTGAAGGAGAAGTTAGAACATCACTGACCACAACCTGGCCTTTACAGCCTCTATTATTTGATTTCAAGTAAAATAAAAGATGACCAACATCAAGGGACAACCCAAACACATTAATTGGAAACATCATAACTTTACCAGAAACAAAAATGTCATTGTTGATGGTTGATTGAACTTTTGCTTGTGCATTATTTGTGCATTTTCCCATGTTATGCCTGCATGGGGCCACTGTAAAACATGCCTTTCATCAACTGCCCCGTAAGTGATTTTCAAGAGCCCCAGCATGGCAGCCGTGGGAATCCAGTAACCTCCAGCACGGGGAGAGCAGCCAAAGTGCCCTGTTCCCTGCTGATCTTTGGGGTTGTGTCCTCATGTCCTGCCTGCCCTGTCTCTCCCGCTGCTCTCTGACCAGGCTCCAGGGGCCATGTTCGTCCCTCCGGTGGGGTGAAGCGGAGGACTGTGCTTTATGTCATTTCAACATGTTGGCCATAGTCGTTTTTGTTTCTCAGTGCAGGGCCGAACACAGTTGAAGCCCTAAGCAGAGGTTGCGCAAGACTATCGGCCTGGACATTTGTCATTTGTCGTCATATCACATACCAACTGCCCAGATGATTAGCGCAGAACTATGACCAATAATCAGCACTGGCTCTTATGGTAGGTAACAGTCTTGCTGTTGTTGTCCTTGGCCTAAGTTATGTATAACTTCTAATCTTGGCAAATCAATCGCCCAGATGATTAGTGCAGAGCCATGACCAGTAATCAATACCAGCATTGGTTCGTATGGTTACTGAATTGCTTGTCATTGTTTTTCTTGGCTTAAACATTTATAATTTATCATCATGGGAAATCAGTCGCCCAGATGATTTGCTCCCAGCTATGACCAGTAATCAAACTGGTGATCGTCTCAGGACTGTTGTGAATGAAATACGTTCACCTAAAATGCATACTTATCCCAAATGAAGGATCAAACCAGAGATCTTACAAAGGAGGAGACATAAGCTCATAGCGTTCCACATAGCATGTGTTTTTGGAGAAAGTCCCTTCCTTCAATAAAAAGAAGCAGATGACTCGCTTGTAAAACCATAGACATATACACATGTGCAGTAGCTGGAATATCTGTTTATCAGTGACTTCAAATATGCTTTTTTGAACGTTATTGTACCTTGTAGTTTCGGATATATTGGTCTTTTCCCAACAAAAGAGATTGGAGCTTTGGTCAGGATGGCCACTAAGTGGGTGGTTGAACTTTCCTATAAGGACTATATATAAAACACATCCTAAAAAACCCATCAGCCATTGTATCTTTAACATACTTCAAGTATAGCCTGGTGGTTAGGGAGTTACCCCTGTGATCGGAAGGTTCACAGGAATCCCAGGACTGCCATTGTCACCACTGAGGTACCCTTGAGCAAGATACCATCCTCACACACTGCGTCACTGCCTGCCCTCTCCTTCACTTGGTGAATGGGTTAAATGCAAAGAACAATTTCAGACTGTTCACACTGTGTGCTGTGGTGTGTTTAGGTGTGACAATAAGGGCCACTTTAACTTGGCATGATCTATTTGTCGGATTACCCATTGGACGGCCTAGAGTACCTACCTGGAGTATTGGCCTGTAATTTTATTAACCTGATTCTCTGTAACTACGCTTTCTTTGCCAATTCAGCTGCGTAAATGTTCTTACACTGTTTAGCTTGCTTGCAGTCAACAGGCAGTTGTCGCTTTTCATGTTTTCTGGCTCTGAAATCGGCAGGCCTGGAGTGGCATGGCGCGTGCAGCGGTGCCAGATGGTGCCTCTTGTTCACCACCAACACTGGCTGGGTTTGTTACTAAGCAACCCCTGCAACTGCACGGGAAGTATTGTCTCAGGATTTGCCGGCACCAAGCGAGCGAGCAGCAACTACAATAGCCATACTGTGTGTCTGCCGGAGCTGTCCGGGGTCAGGCTGGCTGGTTCTCTGGTGCGTATTTTGGAAGAATCGGCTTGGCCAAACACATTCTGAACCAGTCGGCGTAGCCTCCTTTAGCGTCAGACACACCCAAAATGCTTTTGCCTTTTCTGTGAGATGCTTCTGCAACCGATGGGAGTAGTATTTTGGGATAGCATGTGTCAAGCTAAGCTACATACCAAAGATAGCAGGCATATCTGAGCGGTAAGAATGCATAGGGAGATATCGCGGCCTCTTCGCAAAGGGAGCAGTTGGCTTTTAGGGAACGTTCGGCAGCGAGCAGTTCTGAATAGCATGTGTGTGTGGGTGTGTGCAGACAAGGCCGAGCTTAGTAGCATGAGAGAGCGTGTGTGTGTGTGTGTGTGTGTGTGTGTGTACCTGGTGATAGGTGTTATATCAGAATTGTTCCATTTATTCCAGGTT
>JBBPCZ010000116.1:24052-35202 GCA_037974445.1 Brycinus macrolepidotus | reverse complement strand
CCCTAATATATATATATATATATATATATATATATATATATATATTTGTATTTTTCCCCCACACCTTTTTTCATGCATGTAATTTGAATTATTGCTTATTCAATCATGACAGTATTTGAACCTATATTCAGAAGCTTTGTTTTTTTATTAAGCCATAAGAAAATATAAGCCAAACTATGACACATTTGAAAAATGTAAAATTCATTCATTCATTCATTTTCTGTAACTGCTTTATCCAAAATGTACAATTATAGTAGTAATAACTTGTAGGCATGTACATAACCTCTTCACCTAGAAGATCAGGGATGCCTTAAGTCACGTGTGTGAGAACACTTGAGAGGAAAAATCTTGCTGTATTGATAATTGGGTATTGATTTGGTATTGATATCTAGTTTCAATCTGAACAGTAAATGTCCTGTGTTTTTAGAGGTTCTTACTGTGCCAGATTGTCCTCTAAAGTGTTTTTGTTGGTGAGATAAGGTTGTTGCACATTGAGTGTATTCAACTGTTGTCCTATGTGCGTGCTTGTGGTCTTTTTTAAGCCCATACTGTTGTCTAAAAAAGTCAGAAATCCATGTATAAATCATGTATGTCATGTATAAATCCGGCCTTTAGACTCCAGAGCTGCCCATGTGTTTATTTTATTCTGTCTGTGCCCACCCTGACTCCAGCTCCTGCAGCCTACACATGTAAAGAGCCCGGCCCAGCGGCGCGGATATATTTAGCCACCTCCACCGCCAGCAGTCTCAGAGTTGCAGCAAACACGCTAAGAGGCGGAGACGACACGGGAACGAAGGGGGTCTCAGCAAGAGACTCGTTTCGCTTAATAGTCGAGTGCAATTTACATCAAGGCTTTAATAAAGCGTTTCACTCGCACAGCTAGACAGGCCGTCCAGCGCACATCTCTTTTGCTGTGTGTGTGTGTGTGTTTGTGTGTGGGTGGGAGGTATTCATAGAAAGAAAGGGGGGGTCCCACAGGACTGAAGCACATTCTTTATTTTGCTCAAGCCTTATGGTAGCAATTAGAAAAATGAACACAGTTTTAAAAGGAGCGAATGCAGTTCGAGCCCAAGAGTACCACAAGCCAGGCATTGAGAGACGCCCCACATTTGCGCTATGAAAAGGTCACTTCTGTTTTGTTTGTTTTGTGTGCATCTGTGTGTGTTTTGTTGTGTCTGGCACCTCTGCAGTCAGGCCTCACACACATTACTGGTACTGGGCCCTAGTTCACGGGTTTCTGACTCTCAACAGACATAGTGCTGACAACGAGATTTTACACGCACACACACACACACATACACATACACACACATACTTACACACAAGAAGTATTCGCTGAGCTTGTCAAGCTGAGATGCACTCATGCATTTGAGGGCAGAGTGCTGATTTCAATTAAGGAGAGCGAGTCTGCACACAGCAAACAGAGAGAAACCTTTGGCAGGAGACATTACGGTTTGCCAGCTCTGCCAGAAAAGCTTTGCCGTGCTGCCACTGTTCTGAATTACCCTCTGCTAAAGAACAACAGTAACTATACTTGTCCACACAATATGGATACGGATGGTTTGAGGGCACACAGGGCAGCTCTAAAGCTTGGCCAGAAGGGGGCGATGTGTCTCCTAAGCATGGGAAGGAGTGCCAACATGTTTGTTCATTCATTCATTCATTCATAAACCGTCCTTTTACCAGGCAAGGCATTAGGAACAGTTTCTTTTTTACAACGGCAGCCTATTCACTCTTGAAAACTTTTGAGAACTCTTTACTCACACCTCATCTCATGGCCGGGGAATCTTGTGCCGGGGAATCTAAGTGCTTCCTCACTTAGTAATATTTCTTGCTCTGAAAGAGTATATTCCAAAAACTCATCTCTAATCTCATCAGTTAAGAAATTTAATGTTTGCAAGTTTTGTATAACATGTGACACGCTTATGTGATAAAACTGACAAAAACTGTAAAAGATGTTGTTCGTGCTCGGTCGGGCATTATATTCATTTGTTCTGGCAATGCCCACTGTCTGGTTTTCTGAATGTTGATATTTCTTTCACTTTTAACACTTAATTCACCCCAAAAGAGTGAGTTGAATGGGAGCCTTAACAGTAGGGCTCAGCAATATATCAAATACACTCAAATCAAGTGTTTATGTAGGAGATTTCAAAATATAGAGATATATATCATGTATTGTAAATCATGTATTTTATGGACTTCATATCTGCCTTTTTTTTCTAGAGTCAACATTTCTGTGATGCGAATATTTTTTATCTGACCTTTGCCCCTCTCTCCCTCTCTTCAGGGCTTCAGAGGAAGCCGCCCATGAGGAAGTGTGATCGGTGAAAAGGTGAAAGGAGAGAGGTCAGGATGACGACAGTAGCCGCAGAATATGACCACATGGACATCCAGCAGCAGTACCAGGATTCTGTCAACAACCGCTGGGATGAGGAGTGGGACAATGAGAACAGCTCCGCCCGCCTGTTCGAGCGCTCCCGCATCAAGGCCTTAGCAGGTGAGGCGCAAATCTTTAAAGGGCTTAGAGTCGAACCCTGGGGAACTCCTCAATGCATTATTACAGTGCAACTGCCGGTAAGGTTGCTGGGGAGAAAAACATGTTTGGAACAGTTACACAATATATCATTTATTAATTATTGTGCTAATATCAGCCTTGTTGATACTCAAACGAGGTCTCTGATAAGTCACAAATTTTATAGTTCACTATGAGCATCCTGACCAAACCGTAGACAATTGGGATAAGTGTTGCGGAGTTTTGAGAAATATTTGAAGGATTTTATATCACATCAAGGGATCACTAATATGCTTTTGATATAGTGCATATCATGATAGCATTAGGATATAATTGAAATGCATATTGTAGATTTTATGCATACCTGCTATTCAGAAGAGCAACATGGATTTTTATCCATAGCAAAATCTCCTTTATTTGGGAGAATTCTGAATAGATAATTATATTAAGTAAAGTCTCCTGCTCTTGCAACTTTTGCACACCTCCATTCTTTCTGTTTATTCTTCCTTTTTAAAAGCATCTTTTGAGCTGTAATGTGACACAAGCTTGTGTGCACTATAACAAATGGCTCAAGGAAGAGAAAATCAATGTTCAGAGCTGGCCTTGTGTTGCATAATTTATTAGGTGAATTTTTAATGCAATCTCTATAAATATACATTTAACATGCAGTCCCATGATGGAAGGCCCTAAACTGTTCCACCCGCATCTGTTTAGAGGGAGCCTGTAATTAGTTTAGATTGTCTCACTGATGTAATATCAGTTACTCTAGTAAAATATTCATAGTTTAAAATGTACATTCTCATTTAATCGGCTTAGAGAGCAATTTGAATGATGGCCAGTGTAGAAGATCATTGCAAAGCCTCATTTTTTAAATTGGGTTTTATTTGACCTGTCTGGGGTGATTCACTCTTTCACCCTACGACCCTGGTTAAGGATAAGCAACGCAGAAATTATGGATGGATGGATGAATGGATGGATGATGGGTTGGATGGATGGGTGAGTGGATGGATAATGGATGGATGGATGGATGAATGGATAGGTGGATGGATGTATTGATGGGTGGATGGGTGGGTTGATGGATGGCTGGACTGATTGATTAACTTTATTTTTATATTACCTGAGGTCTAAATATGACATTTGTATAATTTTATGTTTCAAAAACAGTTATAGTTCATTTTAAATGAACTTTCAAGCCTCTCACTGTCCTGTAAAACTAAACAGGTGATTACTGTGCTGTAAGGGCTGATATATGCTATGCAGGGTTCAATGGTTTGGTGATATCCAGACATATTACCCATATTACCCATTAATTATCTTTGTTTAGTGGACATATTTGAGAATAAAATGTTGGATGCCAGCCATTATTAAGAAAAGGAGTCCCGGATGAAACACTCCTTATAACTTCAGAGTGAATGGGTGGGGCAGACTGCTGTAGGCTTAATGGACAGGTGCGCATAAATGTAATCGAAATTCAAAACAGGCTGCTTAGTTTCCATATCTCATTCACATTATTGGCTGTTTTGCTCTACGTGTGCGAGTGACGACTGCGTGTTTGCAGCCTCTGTTTTGAGTCACTTTCTCCACGTAGTGGGCGCTCTGCAAGTGCTGTAAGTGCACTGTTTACAGAGGTGTGATCTTGTTTACGATGGCTGCCAATTGAAGGGCTGTAACATGGCAGAGCGGAGGGAGAGAGAGCTCTCTAAGTGCACCAGAGCGACCAGGCCTTATTCACAACGGGCATCGGAGCATAAAAAGGCTTGGCTTTAAACCTCCAAACCTCTCTCCGCTAGCCTCCCTGCTCAGCCCAGGAAGTACTTCACATATTTCAGTAGAAAAGAAAAAAAATACAGTTGGACGAGATAGAATATGGAGTTTCTCTGTCTCCGAGACCACAATCTGTTTTGGGAGCGTGGAAAAAAAAAGCCCCCAGAATTCCAGCGAGCATCCTGCTTTTCACATGATTCTGTTTTCCTGCATTCCTGAGCACTAGAGCATACGCCCCACTCTCTCCTTCTCTCCCTCCCTCTTTCTCTCTCTATGTTCTCTTTCTCTCTCTCTTTCTCTCTGCTTCCCTCCCTCCAACTGTCTCTCAGGGCTCTCTCTCTCTCTCTCTCTCAGTGCTCTCTCTCTCTTTATCTCTCTCAGTGCTCTCTCATTCTTTCTCCATCTCATTCTAATGGGAGTGGGAAGGGCAAGTTGAGTAAGTTGAGCACACCACCATGTTTTTGGCTAGCAACCCTTTTACATGATGTTTTCACATGGAGAGGTCCAGCCATGGTCTGAGATCGAGAGAAAAACAAGAGCGAAATAGAGGGAACGTGAAGGAATAAGTCGAGGGTGATGTAGCACAAAGAATTATGGGTTTCCTTTTTGTAGCTCCTTTTAATGAAGAGCAGCTGTTTCTGCCCTTTAATCTCTTGTTTGGCTTTAATATTGTGATTTCTAATCACTTTTGTTTTGATCTAAAGAATTTTTTTTATGTTTTTAATCTATTGCTAGCAATAAAACAAGTGCATAAGTGTATACTTCACACTTCTGTGGCCTTCAGTGTAATTAAAGAAATCCATTATTAGAGTTTTCAGAGTGATTTAAATTGCCTATGGAATGTGTGTGCATTTTTACAGTGCATCCAACAAAAAGGGCAGCATGGAGCTCCTTTCATATGGTGATAGAAACACAGTAGCATGCAGAAACTCCTTTTCCATAGGAATAGGAAGTTCTATTGTTTTTTGTGAAAAATAGTACATAATTAAATGTTTAAGATGTAATTCAGGGTGATTTCACGTGGAATTATGCAGAGAACCTTGCACAGAGTCTGATTTGTTTATAGTGGTGGTGATAGGAACCAGACATCGGAAGAGTTTAATGCCTCTTAAATCTCTCTCACAGAGCATTATTTTAGGAAATGGTTATGAATATGCGGTCTGATGTCTAAGACACTTAGTTTTGAAACATTTCGAGACAATACAAACGTTTACATTTACGGCATTTAGCAGATGCTTTTTATCCAAAGCGACTTCCATTCCCTAACTACAGGGGACAGTCTCCCTGGAGCAACTTGGGATTAAGGGTCTTGCTCAGGAACCCAGTGGTGGTATGCTGAAGGTAGGGTTCGAACCCATTAGGTCTTGGTCCAGAGGCAAGTATCCTACCCACTAGGCCACCACCACCGCATAAATAAACAAAAACGTTTTTTTATTTGTGGTGGAGAGGTGTTTGTAGGCCGTTGTAAGGCAAAAAAATTTCAGTCTATTTTACCATCATCAGCATTACATGAAAAACTTTAAATACGTGTAGGTTCACTTGTTTTTGGACAGTTAATACAGTGGCTATTTTTGTGCTGTAGACATTGCAACCCCTGGTTCCTATAACCACCATCGTAAAGAAATCTGTGTCGCGAAGTATCTCCACAATGCACTATTTCACATCATCCCACTCCGAATGACTGTGTTTACATCTCAGTGACTGAATTATTCATGAGTTTTGAAAAACAAGTGGAATTCTCCTTTAAATGGGAGAAAGACTAAGTCTCAGATGATGTATGTTGATGCTGAAGCGTTAGGTGAGGGTTTGTCTTGCTTCACTGTAGCTTTCTCCAGCATTTTTATCAGTCCCATCATCCTCTCCTCAATATTGAGCAAAACCCCCAAACCAGACCCCTGACTATAAACCCATCAGCTTTCACCAGTGACCTCTCATCCTGCAGTGCAGCATCTACGTATCATTACAGCACTACAGATGCGCCGTTTGCATTCCGAGAGAGTTCTTCAGAAACGCTGCACTGCTGTTCTGCTCTCTCGCATATCTGATCTGACCATTGGTGACTTGGACAGGAAGTGCGATGTAACGCTAGCACACATTGTAGTCCCAGCGGGCCGATAAGGCAGGAATCCCCCCCACTAGCAGACAGCATACCCCGCTAATGTGGACCATGTGGCCTGCGATGAGAGGAGCCAACGCTATGACATCCAGCCTCCACTGCCGCTCCTCTCAGCATGCCACAATTACAGGTTGCCAGATTGAGGGAAAACGGACTGTCATATTGTGGCTGAAAAAAAATTAGAGCACCCTCACAAAAATCCCCCCCCAAGGGCAGTGTAACTCCAAACACGGGTCTGTTGCTTCACTTCTTTGGACACAGTGTTTTTGAAGAAGGCACTGTTCAAGAATGATCCTCAGGAAACATACCAGTGCATAAAACTGGCTTGGATTCTGTTAAGTGGGTTTGTATGATTGACCACACTAAACAGGCATAACAACCTCCTGTTTCATTTGAAGGTGCCTAGCGGTCTGCTCTCGAAGCCTCTAGTGCAGGGGTCCCCAAACCTCTAATATCGTATGCAGTGTTTCTGGTGGGCCGAGGTGGGTAGGTTTTAAACTGAGTTTTATATATATATAGTTAAAGTGTGTCTGTGGTAGGGAAACTCTGTGGTAGGCCAAATTAAATGTCCAAACAGGCCACATTTTGGACGGCTCTGGTCTAGCGGAGTCTAGAGCAGAGGCCTGGAGTCCAGCACAGTTTGCTGATTTCTCTGCTCTGACACAACAGTTGAGTTGGATGGAGTGTTGGATGTTGAGCAGGAAAGTTCTCCACCCCTGCTCTAGGGAATACTCAGTTCAGAATGAGAAACCATTACAAATTAGTAGCAACTGGTGTATTGATGGGACGGATGTAAACCCTTCTGCTGGAAAATTCAGAATTTGTGGAAAAATTGCAATCTGAGCATGAGGTGGGCGGGGCTATGCAATAACCAGAGTTCACTCTTGGCCTCAAAAAACATTACTGTGTCTGTAAACACTGAGGATGTTTGGGAAGTGTTTTAGAAGCTGGTTCTCCTCATATACAGTTCAGGAAAGCAAAGGAAACAGCCATATATTCCCTGTTCCTTCCTTGTGGCTTCCTTCCCTGCGTTCGGTGGCCAGATGCTAGTAAAACCGCACTGTGACTGCTCTAGCATGCCTGTCCCATAACATCATGCTCCTACACCCGCTCACCCTCGCGCACTTCGACTCGTTTTCCTGGCCCGACAGCTGCCACAGCTTGGATTCGCCGTGCTGAAATCAGCAAAGTTGATGAGTTAAGGGCCAAAGAAACGTCACGGTGACATAGCACTGGCATGAGCCTCTCTCTCTGGAACTGAGTGAATTCATGAGGCCATTCTGGTTGAGGTCACACTGGAACATCATGTGAAATTTTGTGCAGGAAGCCGCTTTGTGTTCGCGCTAAAGAGGCGATTGTCTCCAGCTAGGCCTAAACAACCACCGTGAATATACACATTAACCTCATGAAGGGAGAATTAGCTACGAATCTATGTCTCTTTTTTAGCCCGTTTTGCATTTTTAAATGCACTTTTTGACATTCGGTTGCGATATAGAGCAATGTGTTGTAATACTATCATATGCAAAAGTGTGAACACTCGTTCCACATGACATGTTTTGTGAAGTGCACATCTTCACTTTTTACTTGCTGATTTTAACATACTGGGGGCAAAAGCTGCAAAATTTGTGATACATTTATATTTTATGCTTTCTTTTTTAATATGTTAAACTCTGGAAATTAATAGAAATTGTGCACTGAAAATTGCAGAAAAATATCATATTGAAGGGTGTTTATTGTAAAGGATTAACAAAACATGCCTTTTGACGAAGAGTGTTCAAACTTTTGCACATGACTATCACTGCTGTGTTTTTTTTTTGTCATAAGCTGAATTTACTTGCCCTTTACACTGTGTCATTATTTCATGACAAACAGACCAATAGAAATGGTCTAATTCTAGTTGCTTGAAATTAAATGTCCTTTAAAAGTTAATAATGTTTTTGTCCTTCTCCAGTAATGTTAAGTTTTTGGTGTTTTGGTCCAACAATGATGCTATATTTCATATATATACTGTACAGGCCAGACGTTTGGGTCCACCGTCAGATTAAACAAACAAAAAAAACAATACGCCGCTTTTTAAAAATGTTATCACAAGTAAACATTAGAAATACTTAAAACAAATGTTATTGACTGGTTTTAAAGTGTAATGTAACAATATACACTTTAAGTGCCATTTAATAGATGTGGAAGTTTTTGTATGAGTTTCATCAAAATAACCACCCCTTGCCTTTATCATAGCAGCCCAGGTTCACTCCATCTTTCCTGCAATTTTGGAAATAACTTGTGTCCAAACCCTCCCGGCACATTTTCAGTCATCTGTATCTAATTTTGGCACAGTTTTGAAAAATGCTTGTAATCATTATCCTGTTGAAGAATGAAATTTTTTCCAAAGATCCGTAAACCCGAAGGAATTGTGTGATGTTGGAGAACCGAGTGATACTTTTCTTTTTTCATGATCCAACAAAAAGTGAATGTCAGTGCACTAAAGAGAGACCTGATATGTCTCTCAAAACCAAGAGTCTTGTGGCTAAATAATGTGTTACAACAGACTGTAAAATATTTACAACGAGTCACTTGTGTTTGTTGTAAGTGTTTCAAATGTTTTCTTGTAATAAAATTTTAAAAGCAGCATTTCGTTTAAACTTCTGGCTGGTAGCTTTAATAGACCCCACCCTCACCCCATTTTCTTCCACTTCCTCAGTCTTTCTCTCCCAGCTCTGTCTCTCTCCATGAAAAAGGGGGGGTCCATCTTTCTAGAAGCCTCCCAGGACTCTAGCGCAAGTTCTCAAAGTTCTTTCTCCTCTTATTGTTATACAGTCTGTTCTTATACATTAATTATATTATGAATTATATTATGAAGGCCTTGTCTGAATTTGTTAAATATGAACAGGACCCCAAGTAGGCCCCCTCATTATGTAGTTCATTTTTTCAGTCTTAAAAATGTTTCATAGAATCAAAATCTGAATGGGATAAAATGTCTAGCTAGAGCATTTTCTCATGTTTAGTTCACTTGGCTTCCACACAAGCATGTTTGGAGTTTGGGGCTTGTTTAAGTAGAGTGAGCGCTTTGTTGTGGTGGGTGACTAACTCATTGTCCAGGAAGCGTCCCCTCCCTCCGCCACCCAAAGTGAAAGGAGTGTAGAAAACCTTGATGAGGAGCCGTTCCGCAGCTCCGCGTCAGATTTGCTCATGATAGAAAACAGAAGTGCACACAGAGGTCAGGAAAGAGCAGCCATGCCTGTAGGGGTGCAGAGACCACGTGGGCGCCTTGTGACTGCCCAGTGACACAACCGCAAGTGTTTCTCCACAATATACTTCTGAGAGCCACCCTGCGAGCCCTGAGCCCCGTACCAGCCCTGTGGCTCAAATCCCACAGTCCATAACCCCGGCGCATAGTTAAATATCGCGTTATGGGGAAATGAATGGTCATGGGGCTCGTTTGACTGCGCCACATTTTATTTCTGGTCCTGGGTCGCTGTACCACGAGGCGTTTTTGAGAAAATAGCGAGACTCATTCAGGCTGCTCTGCAACTACTCTGCAACAGTGAAGCATTCTTATGAGTAGAAGGTATAATGCTATAATGCAATTCCAGAAAGGAAACAGAAGCTTTACTCAAATTCAATGAACGACACAGTCAAATCTTAAACAAAGCCGTTATATTGCCAGGGGGTACCTTATCTGGAGTAGCACCTACCTGAACCCAAACTGCATTTTTATTGCAAGTTTATTGAATCATAAAAGGACAGAAGGACAGAAAGGAAGGGGAAGGAAGAAAGTAGCTGCTCCAGGAATGTATTTTAGCAAAAATGACAGTGCAAACAGGATGGGACAGGGCCTGGTTTTCAGAATATGTTTTGAATTCAAATTTAAAGTGCAACAGTCTTCTGCACTTTACATTTATGCTAAATGTTTGCTTATTTGTACGAAAAGCTGTACATACTATATTATTTGCATTTAAATGTCTTGAACAGGCTCTTATCTTTTAGATCATTGGTCCAAATTCTTGACTTTTCGCTTTGGCTTCTTCACTTTGTGGCTCTGGTTAAGGATGTCTAATGTAAACCTAACATAAGGGTGATGTATTTTTTGTAGTTTATTCTCAGCATTGTTTCAGGCCACTACAGTATCCCCTGACTCTCTCTTCACCGTGAGATTAACGATGTTTCATTTACCATTCCCTTTTGCTTAATATCCTCCTAAAATCTGTCCCAGAATAGATCGCTGCAAATATCTCATCAACCCTTTTTCAGAACCCCTCTCTCTCTCTCTGTCCGCACAGGCGAAAGGAGGAATGATTCTGCTCTGTGTCCCGGTAGGGGATGGAGGGCTGACAGGATGCTTATGGAGACATTTATCATCAGCTCATTAATCATAAGGAAAGTTTCCTTCTGTGATATCCTCTAGTGAGAGGAGTTGAGTGCAGGAGAGGAGCCCCATCACGAAAGGTCCAGCTTGAGCTCTTAGAGGAGCTCGAGCAGTAAAGAGAGTTGTGTATTATTCCAGGGACGTGTTGGGTATTTACTTACTTGAACCATGTTGGAAATCCCTACGCGCCCATGCTAATATGTATGAGGGAGGGTCTCTCTCCTTCACCCGTAAAAAATGGGTGTTCAAGACTTTTTGGTTATGTATACAGTAGAGACAAGCTGAAGAACCATTTGAGTGCTCTTCTTCTTCACGATGGAAATGTTTTGCATGTGGTTCAACAAGAACTATATTGAAGAGCTATATAGCTCTTAAAGGGTTCCATTAAAATCGTC
>JBBPCZ010000116.1:0-15038 GCA_037974445.1 Brycinus macrolepidotus | reverse complement strand
ATACTTGCACCTATAAAAGATCAAACCTGAGAAACTGAACATTTTTGCAGTGGTCTCTTATTTTTTTCCAGAGCTGTGTAAATACGTACATGAACGCACATATACACACAGGGAAACACAGAAGTGTGCAAGTATTACAAAGCAAAAACACAAGGAGGCCTCATAATTTGTTTCCGTTTGGAAACAAATTCCAATATTTGAGTGAAAAGTTTGGAAAATCAGCCCACGCATGATTTGTAATTGCGCTCACTCTCTAAACTCGGTGCCTGCCCACGTCCGTAACACGCAGGAAGTCTGAGAAATTCCATTCTGCTGAGCCTCAAGCCACAGGATGCCGATACATCAGAGAGAGAGAAAGGAAGCCACCCCTGGACTCCACAGAACGACCCTCAAAGCCCCCCTACAATGATTGACAAGACCAGAGACAGATCCTTCAGATTACTTTGGTATTTCAAAGATATATGAACAGTTTGGCTGTATATATAAAACTTTCCCTTCCTGGGAATCTACATTAAAAGGCTCATATTCTTCACTTTTTGCGCTTCCCTGAGGAACACAGATAGGGTTTGTGTGGGTTTATGTACCAAAAACAGTTGGAATTCAATTCTACATGAGCATTTTTCAGTCTCTCTTTATGTCTGAGAATCAAACAGGCCGTTTTTGTTGCTGTTTCTTTAAGACTGGTATATATAAATTGCCAGTACTTTGATTGGCTGCTCTGTATTGTGTCTCACTATGGACTGAGGAGTGGATGATACAAAGGTAGTTTGAAACTTCGTCAATGCTTACATTAAACAAAAACGAAAAAAACAAGGAAAATTGTTTTTCCATGATTTGGGCCTTTTATGCTTGAGTTTGGTTTCTGCTATGGTCTAAATGATTGGAATCACTAATTAATCAGAATGTTTTCAGTGAAACAAAATCATTGGCTGCAGATGTGTAAAAGTACAAAATGTGTCTAGAATGCTAACCTTGAAAGAATACTAGAGAGTTGTTCTAGAAAGCTATGGCCAAAAAATGGCCAGGTTGAATTTTAGAAGTTTTATTCAGAATTTGAAGCATTTTGGGAGTGGAAAGAACTTTATTTTGCGTATTAATTTTAGTGGATATTCAATCTGGACATTTTTTCCCTAGTAATGCTTTCCAGTATTTTGTCAAATCTGTGAAGCTGCATTCTAGACACGTTTTATACAATTATCTGCAGCCACTGATTTTGTGTCATTGAAAACAAGCCAACAAAAATGTTCAATATAGCAACTGATTCCAGGCCTTTGAGTGATTATGTGCGTGCTTGCTTTAGGTGTTGGCCCTACGCCGTCCTTACAGTTTTGTCCTTGGGATGATTTCCTGGATGTGATGTAATCGAAGTGGTGCGCTTAGAGGAATCGGATGAAGGCCCTGTGAATCAGAGGATAGTATTGTAGTTTGCTGGGCACGTCCGTGTGTGTTTCCTGCAGGCTGGAAGGGGGGAGGCCGGAGCAGGCTGACCTCCGATGAGCCCACAGGTTCTCGGCCTAATCAAGACTTCCCTTTCCTACAGCGAACATACCACAGAGCCGCTGCACAATCAATGGTTTAGAGCTGCGCTGTACATACAAAAATAGTGTATTGTGATTGTGCACAGTATTGTGCAAAAGTCTTAGACACGTGAGAATATCTAAAACCTGTTTAGCTGAACTGTATATGTTTTTAAAAGCTAGTATTAGAATGAATGTAAATAATACAGTGAATAGTGGCCTCATGCATGTGTGTGTTTGCTTAATCATTCCCAGATCTCTCCTCAGTACATTGTAGTTCTCATCAAACACCTCAAATACCTGGTTCGGCTCAGTCAGTACTTCATTAGATTAAATCAGGAGCTGGTGATGGAGTTTCACAAATCTATGCAAAGCCTGAAGGCATCGAGGTGAAACCTGGAACTGAACCTGTTCTTCTTCTAACCAGCTCACAAAACTTTTACTTTTTACAAACATAACAAATCCTGGTGTTATTTAATGCTTTCGTGTTTGTTTGTATTTATTCTAATGTTAATTTGTGTATTTGCTGGCAGAAAGTCCCATTACTGCTCAGATAAATGGCTTTAAACGGTTTGCACAGGAGCCTAAGACTTTTGCACAGTACTGTATGAAATTGCAATTGCTACACACCTACAAATTCTATTAATATAATTGAAATACACTGACGAACACCTTGATGGGACCCTGCTAGATATCAGGTCGTTTTACCAAAATGAATTTTGTTTGTTGGTATATCTGTAATTGGTCAGAATCCTCAAAAAAATATTGATTGAAAAATATTGATTGAAAAATATTGATTGAGGGTCATTTACATATTTCAGCCTTCTGTATCAGTATTGCAAAGACTAATATTGCCATAACCGCAAAAAAATGTTGTGAGGGGTCCATGGGGTCTGTAAACACAAGCCTGTGAAGTTTTATTTAACTTATTCTTCTTTATATGTTCTTTTTTGCCAATCATTGTTACTGTTGTAGGAGTAGGGTAGGGTAGGGTGTGGCTTGTTTGGAGGGCAAACATGTCAATAAATCAATAAGCCTTGGGCTGTAATAGCCCATGTTGAGACACCTCTAGCCCATCTGGCTCAGGCCTAGCCGTTTGTCCTCCGTTCCAACAAAAGACAAAGTAAAGTGATTAAAAGCTCTGGGGTCAAGTTCAGCCAGCAATGGGTCACAATAACACTCATTTTTCAGTGTAAAACCAAAGCTTAATTTGAATTAGTATTGATTACAGAATATTGTTAGTAGAACCATTTCTTAGTTAACTTTATTATATAAATATCCAAGCATTATAAATGTCTAACCAACTGGGGAGTTCTAAATTAAGCAGACCCAGCATTCAATACCTCAGGTTTTATCAGGAATCCAGACATTGGTATTGATTGCACTGAACAGTCTCCATTGCCTGAAGGACATCTAAACAGTCCAATATTTCAAGATGTCATTCCCTAAAAGATATAAAAAACTGGCTCTAGTTTTCTATTCTCTTTGGTCCAGAGCTCTTCTACCATCGTTGCTTCTTCTCCTTCAGTGACCTACCAGCTCTTTAAGTTAGTGTAAATGTAATAAATGAGTATTTACAGCAAGGGAAGAGTTCATAAGAGCGTAAGATGTGTTTATTGTGAAAGGGCCCTAACTGTTCAGCGGTGGTGTTTTAATACCGGCAAGTCAGGGAGAGAGAGGGATGTGTTTACCTAACGATAAGACCAGATGCTGCCGCATTCCTGCGGCAGTCCCCGGGGTTTGTGACGCTAGAGGAGGGGAGGAACACTGCCGGCATTGTTCCTTTACCCAGTGTCCCGCGGGGGAGTCCGCAAGCTTGGCTAATATGTAGCATTCAGTGGCATCGATGGTGATGTTATCGGCCCACAATGAAGCCACAGTGTGATGTTCATACCAAGGCCAGTGAGGGGGACGTGTCTACAGTGTTGGAGCTCATGGAGTGAAAAGCAATGATTCAGCCAAAAATGAAACACAGTTTTCCTCTTAGCCTAAATGTAGTGGGCCGGGCGAGACCTTTGTCGCTTCTTTCATTCTGGACTGGAGCTATGAAGGTGGCAAGAAATGGAAGGTGATAGTGTTAACACACTGGTCACCGAACCTCCTCTGGAGATGTTATTTCGTGAGGTGTTTAGCTCCAACCTGCATTTAACATGCTGCCATCCCACCTACTTAACGCTCCAGCCTTCTCCAGGGGCTTCTGAAGAAGTTCATAAACCACAGCAGGTGGCTGGAACTAGATCAGGAAGGTAGATCTCCAATACCAGGGTTGGGGACCACTGTGCTACTTGCCTCAGACTGTTTGGAGTTCTTATGTAATCTCAAATAAACTGTAGCTGCACCTGAAATCCTCCCCTATTACAGAAGTAGTGTGGTATATATAGTGAATCAGCCAGGTGTAGGAACGTTTGAGCACTAATAAACCTTTCTGTCATTCAATGGTCGTCCTTCTGCCACTTCACAGTATGACTAGCACTATGCAGTGAATAGTCAGTGAGTTAATAAATGAAACACACCTAGTATGCCTTGGCCGATTGACTACATTTGGAGTCAGGGGACAGTCATGTGCGTTTGATTTTTGGTCGAAGCATCACGTTAAATACTGAACGGGGTCTGATTTGTTAGCTTCCGCTCACAGGCCGCAACATAGACACAGTATTGCACTCTGGCATGTCATATTTCTCCTGTTTAGATTGGCAACCGTGAGATGAGGGACCTGGTGTATCTCTGACAAACAGTAAGTGTATTGTAAGTGTCACACGGAACAGGACAGACCGGCCTTGTAACAGTCGAAGTTTCCAACAGTGGAACAATTTGTTAGGGGTCTAATTTGTGAGGTCCACTTAGTTTTATTCCAACACAGCACATCTCTACATCATCATTAATGGGATTAGAATAGTCTTAGTGGCAGATATTTCGTGGTGTGTATCTGGGTTTGTGTGTGTGTGTGTGTGTGTGTGTGTGTATGTGTGTGTGTTTGTTTCATCATATGCACAAGTTTGCATACCCCTGGGTTAAAGTTTCAATTTATTTCATACATTTAATATAATAGGATGAAAATTAACATAAAGGGTGTGCCATAACTTTTGCACTGACCACATTTTATTTTCTTCTTGTTCTGAATATGCTAAATTGATTAAATAAACAATAATTGTGCAAGGATGTGCCCTTGACCGGGGGAGACATAATGCCGATGGGTCATTGGATATGTAATAATATGATCTATATGTACAATACATAAGTAAATACTCAAACATTAAATATGCTGGTATATATATATATATATATGTATACCAGCATATTTATACACATATGTACACACACACACACACACACATGGAGTATATTACTATATATTAGTGTGTGTGTGTGTGTGTGTGTGTGTGTGTGTTTGAATGAAAGAGAGGGAGAAGTTGAAGGGGTTCACACACTGCCTGGTCTGCAGCAGTAATGCTATGTTCCCGCAGGGCGCTGGAACATGTGGAACATATAGGCGTGTAGAAGAGAGAGACGCAAGGTCAGCACTTTTCAGATGGTGTATGTATTCCAGCTTTATGTGAAGAATGAGGTCACAACACTGTTCCTCAGTGCCTCATTTATTTACATGGCCTCATATTGACACATCAATCCTCATTCAGACATGCACAGCTCACCGCCTCGGCCCCAGTGCTGGAAACTCTTCGCTCAGGAAATCTTGCTTACAGTGCAGGTGCAGTAACAGCACTCCCCCAGCACTGCTTCATTCTGTATGATTCAGTCAATGTATATGCTTATAAAGTCATTCAAAAAGGTCTGCTATTGGGTCTGAGCACTGCCAATCACTGCCTGTGAATTTGACCACTGGCCCCACCCACCCATGGTCAAAAAAATCACACATCACCACCCATTCAACTTTCCATACATTTGGTTCCTAACATCTTTTCTGTAAACAATTCTGAATCAGTACGTTTCTCTAGAATGGAGAATTTCAAATCAAACCACTCAAAATGACTTTGTTTACCTCTAAGCCATGTAATTTTGCAGAATTTTTGAAAAATGTGAAAAATCTGACATGGTAGTGACATAACAGTCACGATTCAATTGTTTTTGCAGCTTAATTTCTATTTATGGACTGTAAATGGACTGCAGACTGATAAAAACATTGTTTACCTATAAAAACTCTTTTTTTTTTCTTTTTTCTTTTTTGGTGGGAAAATTTGCCCGTTAAGTTAAGAGGGATGTCCATGCTGTGTGTGTGGCTGGCTGGTTACAGTATATTTGCTTTGTTCTGTTTAGAGGTTTGTTTGGCCTCAGCTGTCATCCCTTTGGCCCTGCGCCCTCTGGCCACTCTCACTGGCAGATGTGCTCTTCCTCTGTTTGTTGATTTTCTTTTGTTTTGGGCAGGGTTGTCAGTTACGATGACCCCTGCTGTTCTGCCCTCCCCCCTTCTCTCTCTCTCTCTCTCTCTCTCTCTCCCTCTCTCCCTTTTTTCTCTTTCCCTCTCTCTCTCTCTCTCTCTCTCTCTGTCTCTCTCCCTCTTTCTCTCTTTTCTCTTTCTCTCTCTCTCTCTCTCCACCCCTCGACAGTTAATAGGTCTGGACGGCTGTAGCCATCCTGTCATCTTTCATGCTCAGGGGTCGGTCAGGAAAGACACTGGAGGCAGGAGAACAATTGGACGAGACGCTTACGTCTATGTGGGGATAAGGAATGCAATAACAGGAAAATTGCCGAGATTATAAATAAACTCCTCTGTGTGTGCACGCAAGTGAACCGCCGGGCCAGAGGTGGGGCAGGGCAGCCCAGGATAAACAGGATAGCCAGCAGTCCACCTGTTTTATACGACAAAATGTCACTTTAATTGGTGGCGAGTTATTGGATAGTGGACGCAGAGGGCAAATAAAGGCCACTGATTGGTTTAGCATCTGGATAGAGACTAAATGAGGTCCAGGAAATATGTTTATGACAGAATGAAGAAAATATGTATTACCTAAAAGGGGAATTAGCCTGCGGTTATTAAGGATGCAGTGTTAGTCATCCATTGCTAATGTCATTATTGCGCTAAAAATATATGTAATTGACATGATTTAAATATGAATTATTCTACATTTGCACAGAAACTATAATTTTGCCGAAACGAGGTAAGCTGAAAAAAACAGAACCATATTAATACGTTTTATTCAAGCGGAAATGATATTCAGTTGTATGCAATAGTTTGGGAGCCCTTGTTCAAATGATATGTTTTAGTTTTAGTGAAAATAAGGGAACATTGTCTACAGAGAACTCGGTGCACATTGGAATACATAATGACTTTTTATTTGCTGAATTTAACATAATGGAGGAAAATAAAACATGTGACATGTGGACAAGTTATAGCACATTTTACTTGATGTTTTATTCATTCATTTATTTGTTTAAAATGTCAAATAATTGCAAATTATGAACATTTTGAAGAAAAATGGCATAGGGCTGTGTCACCTATTTTCATTTCTTTTCGACCAGTGAAGCATGAAATATGACTAAACATATTTGCATATTAAAAAAATTAAATAAAGTAAAATCATTTGATACATCAGTAAAGAAGAATATCGTAACGCACATAATGGGCCATTCTCATCTGAACTGTGGCGATAGAGCTGTGAAAACACAAAAGAACTGAGATGAATGAAGGATCTGCTGGTCTGAAAAGCTCCTTATCCATCAGACTGCAGGTCTTAAAGTTCTCCTCTCTTGTCTTGTAGATGAGCGTGAGGCGGTGCAAAAGAAGACCTTCACCAAATGGGTCAACTCTCACCTGGCCCGCGTCTCCTGCCGCATCACCGACCTGTACATGGACCTGCGGGACGGCCGCATGCTCATCAAGCTGCTGGAGGTTCTCTCTGGAGAGAGGCTGGTGAGTCCCATCTCCCATCTTCTTCTGCTCAGACGAGCCCTCTAGCATCCAGAGCTCACAGTAACAGAACAAAGACCTTCAGAACATGTGATTTAATTGTCTTTTAGCTCTTTTGTTGTTTTTGTCTCTGCAATTTGCTACAGTCTTTGGCTGGATCCAATGGCGTCACGCTGACGTCCGCTAGTATGGAATTAGGCTCTGATCTCCTTAATAACAGCACTGTCATGAACAAAAGCAGGCATTAGCAGTACTTTTGGATTGGGGCTTCTGGTTCAGGCACTACTAAGTAGCTTGCTTCATGATCACTCACAGCTTCTAATGACAAATGGTTTTCTGGGTAGAGATTTTGTAGCTTACAATGTAGAATTATTCATATGTAATTAATAGGAGTGTAAAGTCACAACATATCATGTTGTATAGTTTTGTATTGTATCAGTGTGAGTCTCTCAATTCGAATGAACAGGTGTCCACCAATATATTCAACAGACAGCAAATAAAGTATATCAGTTTATATACATTAATTTAGAATGAATGGTACAAATTAGCATAATGTCCATGTCAGAACAAAACCTTGTATCTCCATTTTTGTTGCCAGCGTTTTCACAATTAGAAACCACCAGTTGACCTTCACACTATGTCAGAATGCTGAATGGGCTATTAGAAAGCGTCCAAAATTAATGGATTTTTTATATTAACCTCCAATATGAGGTTAATAGGACTTTCTGCTTCTCCTGTGAAGTTTTGGAGATACAAGATTCTGTTCTGACAGTGACAGCGTGATCAGTTTGACTCCCTAATCTCTCCAGAACCACAAAGACATGCTTATCATTCTCTGAAGATAACTGTGTAACACTCCACACACTGGACCATCAGATCTGGGTGGTTAATCTGTTACATTGCTGCTAGAAAGGTCATAACCTTCTGTTTTGTAACAGTGCAAAAAAATCTTATCTTAAATATGTCAGAAATGAAAGTCAAAAAAGTATGCAGAAAATACTCTTAAAAATACTCTGTATAAAATACAATACATTATATACAGAAAATGCTGGGGTCAGTACAGGTTTGAGGGGCTGGGTAAATCTGTAATTGTAGACGCGCAGACGTGTGTGAGCGCCCTACAGCCACGTGTAACCAGAATGCGCTCCATTCACTTTCACTATCATCCCCAAGGCTCCTGATAAGATATCTCGACTCACTGGCAAACACACCCTACAGCAAAGGAAACACAGTATCCAGACACACCCTCCGAGCAGCTCTACAAGGCCACTCTCAGCCCTGCTCACTCCTACACAGCGTATCTGAATACAAGCATTGGCTGAACAGGCCAAGGGCTGGTCAGCGAGATCCAGCCAAGCTCACCTGTGAGGACAGGGTCGGTTTACACAGTGGCATGTGTTGCAACTTAAGATGGGGAAGATTCCACTTCTGTAAACTTATGGGGGGATTTTAACAAAGCAAGGTTTCTCAGTTAGCTACAACATTTAGGCCACAGCCAACCCAGTCATAGTCAACCCTGGACAGCTGAGAGGCCGTCCTAGTGGACAGTCCTCGTTTTGGGCTTAACTTATCCAGCTTACTAAGAAATCGCGTCTTGTTAACCACCCCCCTGATCTGCGTCCAACTGTGTCCCACTCGAGGCCTCTCAGGGCGGCTATCTGATACGACGGTGAGCCAGGACCATTCACCCGAACCCGACTAGTTTACACGTGTCTCTTGAATGCGACATTTCCTTCCTCCTTAACACTGAGCTCTTTCTGTGCGCTCGTGTTTCATCTCTAATACACTGAACAGCATCAAACGCTGCCGACTTTACGCTTCTGAGCAGCGGTGTCGCTGCGGGTCCAGGCATGCCTTCTCAAGCATGGATTTTTGTTTTTTTAGATATTTATTCTTTATCCTGACAAATAAGGTCATGTTTAGACCACAGACTTTTTCAAAACAGGTCAGAAATAATCAGCAAAATAAAACAGAAGACAAAATAGAAAGCAATGTCACATGAAACAGCTGCCAGTATTAAAACTTTCAGTTTTTTGGCATCATCCCTCCCCAAGTCTTCTTTATTGTGAACGTTTATTCATTTTTATCATATATAAAGATACACCCTTTCCCATTATCTGTTAAGATTGTAGGTCTGAGAAAGTTTTCAAAATCAGGTTATCAGCCAAGAACACATGTATAAGGATTTTTTCTTGGTGGGATTCATGTTTACATGAAGCAATTGTATATAATTAGTTCTATATATAACACTTTTTCAAACAAGCTTACACAGTGCTTTACAGAGTGACTAAAGTGCTTATATTCAACTTTTTTCTTGTTTTATTTTCCCTTTGAGGTCCACCTATGATCTATGTGGTTTTATGCACCAAAACATTTTGCATAATCATTTTCCAATCTTTCTTTATTACGTAACATTAAACTGGTTATTTTTGTTGCTGTACCTTTAAGACTTTTTCTCTACTCTGATTGGCCGCCCTGTGTTGTACCTCATTTGCGAAGCAATCCAGGTTCGGCCAAACGCTTTTTATGACTTCGGTATGAATGGGAGGTTCTAAGCTGCTGTAGGCGGCATTGGCGAACATATGTAAATATGTCGGTGTTTGTGACATCAGAAAAGCAATTAATTCAAAAAGCTGCTTTTCCTTTCTATGTGTGAGCTTTAAGGACTGGGGAGTGGTCAGTACATGCTGAAACTCAAATAATGATTACACTTTAAGTTTTATGTATTTATTTACTTTTAAAAATGAGGAACATTTTTCCATTCTATGGGGCCTTTAAAACAAACAAGAAACATAGTTAGGAAAGTGTGATGAAAACTGCTTACAAAGAAACAAATAAATGTCAGTAAACTAAAGGTATAGCGTATACAGCAGTGACTGTCTGACAGGGATCTCATTCCCAGTGTTACAGGGGCTGCTTTCGACACATTTGGTGATGTAATGATTTTAAAGAAAACTGCTGATGTCACTGTAGTGCTCCATGCTGCTGCTGTGTGTGTGTGTGTGTGTGTGTGTGTGTGTGTGTGTGTGTGTGTGTGTGTGTGTGTGTGTGTGTGCGCACGTGTGTGTACTTCTGATCTGCATCTCAAAAAGCCGCAATGCCACTGCAGTGTGTGTGTGCACGTGTGTGTCCGCAGGAGACCTCCTCACACACTCAACAAAGACCGTACCACCCACATTTCTCAGGGGGGATACACACATCAGCCGCCTCTCACTTAGGCCCGTCCAGCTTTTTAGCAGACTGCTACCTCCTCACTCAGCTCCCCACCCCACACCCCCACTGGATCAGGTGGTGTCTGAGTTTCCTTTCCAAGCATGATGGACTGTCTGTTCCTCCAGAGATTTGGGCGTCCACCTCCCAGTCCCAACCCCATCCATTATTTCGCTCCGTCTGTCCTCAGACTCGGCCGCCACACCTCAGTGCAAAGTCTCCTCACACGTCATGTCCCAGGGCATGGGACTCTAATGCCAGGCAGTTACTTATTCACTCACACTGACAGATACAGCTCTTTAGCAAGCCAAGAGCTTTTTCACTGCCGAATAGGGTGTGTGTTGCTGGGCGATGTTGACAAAATTCAGTATTTATATGACATTTGTCATTTTTATCACAGTAATAACATTTTAGTTTACACTGACACAGACTTCTACCCCCGCACCCTAGATGATCAGTCTGTTCAACCTAAATGTTCATAGTGTAGATATGATTCCTGAATAATGAAGAGTTTTAATAAGCCTGGGAACCTAAGGGGTTAATAAACTTAATGATCCTTTTTTTCGTGTCCTGTACAGTAAAAGATGCCCTATAAACTTAAAATATCTCATTTTGATCATTCGGGAGGAGACACGCAGGAAATAAGTGGAGACAGAGCAGCCTTTTATGTCTTATAATAAATTATTTATGACAGTCAGCAAATTATAAGGCTGTGGGCTAAGAAGCCTGGGCTAAAAAGCATTTCAATGACAATTTAGTCCAAGACTATATTAATCAACGCACAGAAATATGTGATAAAGCCTTATTTACCCAAAAAAAAGAAGCAGTATTACAAATATGAAAGGTGGATGGCCCCACCTAACACGTTACATACATGAACCCTGTGTTGAACAGGACATTTCCTCCAGACTGATGAGCGGCTCAGTCAATCTTAGTCTTTGACACATTGCTTTTCCTGTGAGGGCCTCTTTCCTCCACTGCAGGTGTCCGAAAAGAAACACAGCTCTGGTCCATCCCAGAGGCCACGGTGTACATCATTAACTCTAGCAAATCTGGGCCTCTCAGCTCCAGTTCCACGTTCCTGCCAGGAGGGAACTGGACGCTGTCAGCTTTTCTGTTAACCCGTGCAGCCCGGCTGACCAGTGCACCTGCGTGAACTCATGTTATTTGTCATTTGGGACCTTTCACTTTAGCTTTCTATTTCAAGCGAGACAAATTGAATTCGAGACTGATCTACAGTTTCACAGGATTGTGTGCCTGACCCTGGCATGCAGCGCTACATGCTGAAATGTGTGACTGTACTGTATCTCAAGGGGGATACGGCCAGCTGCAACACTTGAATCCAGCTGGACCTGAACTGTAGCTCAGAGGAAATTTTGTGACATTGTAATGATTGCATTGTCTGCTGTCCGCAGCCCAAGCCCACGAAGGGCCGCATGAGAATCCACTGCCTGGAGAATGTGGACAAAGCCCTGCAGTTCCTTAAGGAGCAGCGGGTCCACCTGGAGAACATGGGCTCCCACGACATAGTCGACGGCAACCACCGCCTCACACTCGGCCTCATCTGGACCATCATCCTCCGCTTCCAGGTAACATCCCTTAAAGTTTACTGACTTCACATTGCCTTTGGTGTTTTAGTTTAAACAATTGTCTCCAGCCCTGAATTGGCAAAAGTGTTTGAGGAGCTGCAGTGTTTCAGGATTTTGTAAAAGTGTCAATGCTGAGGACAGTCCACCGACCAAAAACCCCCACTGCTTAAAAGCACAGACTGTGCATGAAAAATGAATATACCAAGTGTATCAGTGAAGTAGGCATGTCTTTATAAATGAAGTGGCCAGGAAGTGTAGACTATACTGTTTTTCTGGAACAGATCCAAGACATCAGCGTTGAGACGGAAGACAATAAAGAGAAGCGCTCTGCCAAAGACGCACTGCTTCTGTGGTGTCAGATGAAGACAGCAGGGTGAGTAGACTCCCACTAAGACATAAAGGTGTTTGTGTTCATGCTTTACAGTCATGCCTTACAGTCACTCCTAGATGTTTTGTTGTAATTGTAAACATGCACTTTCGATTTATTTATTGTAAACATGCGCTTTCTGTCTAGTTTTGTAAAACTCAAATTACAAAAACAGATAAAACCTCAAATATAAAATGGGCCATCATTTTTGCACATGCCACAACTTATATTTTATTTTTCCCCAATATGTTAAATTCAGCAAATTAACAGTAAATGTCTGTTAAATGCAGAAATGTATTTTCTGTCAATGATATGTGCTTATTTTTACATAGAATATCAAAGACGGTGTTAATTGACCAGAGCTGCCAAATGTACAGCTGTATGTAAAGAAAACTATAGGACGAATGACTGGTGCTCTATAATATGCTAATATGTTTTTGGGTTTCTTTACAGCTATCCAAATGTCAACATTCACAACTTTACCACCAGTTGGCGTGACGGGATGGCTTTCAACGCCCTCATTCACAAACACAGGTATAGACGCATTGCGGCCTTGGTTAGATAAGGTTCTGTTTCCAGTTCAAGCCTTTGCTTATCTCTCCCCTCGGTTATTCGACCCTCTTTCAAACTCCTTTTTTCATATCCGCGCTCCTGTTTTCAGGCCCGATCTGATTGACTTTGACAAGCTGAAGAAGTCTAACGCTCACTACAACCTGCAGAATGCTTTCAACCTGGCCGAGCAGCACCTGGGACTCACCAAACTGCTGGACCCTGAGGGTAAGAACTTTCTCTTACCCAAAACAGCTTCGTAGCAGCCTTCATATCACTACAAGAAGCTGTGGTACTGATATGTGACTTATTTGGCAGATATCAGCGTTGATCATCCTGACGAGAAGTCAGTCATCACCTATGTCGTCACATACTACCATTACTTCTCCAAGATGAAGGCCCTGAAGGTGGAGGGCAAGCGTATCGGGAAAGTGAGTTTTGCACTGATGTGTTGTTTTGTTTCTCTTTGTTTACAGATGTTCAGCTCTCAATGATGTTTCATATGAACATTAGAAAAGCACATTTAAAAGGGTATGTTGATGATTTTGTGTGCTTTTTCCCAGGTTCTTGACAATGCCATTGAAACAGAGAAGATGATTGAGAAATATGAGTCTCTGGCCTCTGACCTGCTGGAGTGGATCGAGCAGACCATCATCATCCTTAACAACCGCAAGTTTGCAAATTCGCTGGTTGGGGTCCAGCAGCAGCTCCAGGCTTTCAACACCTACCGCACCGTGGAGAAACCGCCTAAGTGAGTGGGATGGCTGGATAGTTGGAATCCGGATCAACAACATTTGAAACAGGGCTTTTGAATTTTAAAATAATGTTTATCAAAGACATCCGTGAATCAAATAGCACTAAATTGGACTGGCACCACTTTACAGTAAGACTAGGCTTATAAAGGGTTTATAAATGACTTAGAATCAGGTTGTAAATTAGGTTGTAGACAGTTTATGAATCATTAATAAGCAGTTATAAACAAGTCACAACAGCTGTCATCTATTGATGCAACTCACTATTTGGCAAGATCTGGTGTTTTAATGATAGTAGTATGTTAACAAATACTTGATGAAGATGACAGTTTAACATTATCCCTGAGAATGGCACAAGATAAGCTCAGCAACTAGCAAGATCTGAGATCTTGCCAAATAATGAGCCTGCATCAATGTATCACAACTGTTATAACTTGTTTATAACTGCTTATTAATGCTGTAAAAACTGTCTACCACCTAATTAACAACCTGATTATTAATCATTTATAAACTCTTTATAAGGCTATTCTTATTGTAAAGTGGTACCATTGAATTAAATCAAATAGAATTGAACTAAAACAGACTGAGTCTACCTTGTTAACACATAACACTCTGTTTTTTTGTGTGTTTTCGTCCAGGTTCACTGAGAAGGGTAATCTGGAAGTCCTTCTGTTTACAATTCAGAGCAAGATGAGAGCCAACAACCAGAAAGTGTACATGCCCAGAGAGGGAAAGCTCATCTCAGACATTAATAAGGTCAGACACCATCTCTATGAAACAGCCTCCTGCCTCGGCTAGCTCATATGATGTTGAGAAATCAGACACTAAGAAGGTTTTGAGTTTAGCTTGTACAGTCTTATGCATAATTCTGGGCGCCCCTGGTAAGGGTACGTGTTTTTAATGGTTTTCTATGTAAAAGTTTATTCAGGGAACAAACTGAAATATGACATTTTCTGCACACTTAAATTCACAATTACTGTTTCTTTTCTGAATTTAAAATGTTGGAAAAAGAAACATAAAATGTGACCTGCACAATAGCTATTATATGTTTTTTAGTGTTTCTAATTAAATTCATAAATACAAAGAAATAGTGTATTAAAATGAGCAGAAAATACAATTTTATAATCATATATATATATGTATATATATATATAGATATATATATATATATGTGTGTGTGATTGTGTGTGT
>JBBPCZ010000115.1:45539240-45558091 GCA_037974445.1 Brycinus macrolepidotus | reverse complement strand
GTTCTGGCCACAGGTGCTCTGTAAAATGAAGGAGGAGACGAGAACGCGCTGCTTGGCCCAGTGAATGGAAAGTTTACATTTAAAAAACTGACAGATGGAACGGTTGACAGGAGTATCATTATCTGCAGTTCATGCAATAAGGAATTTTTGTACCATCGGAGTACATCAGGTCTAAAATACCACCTCAACGCAAAGTGTTTAGGAGCGAACCTGGCGGTCTGAGCCAGCACAGCCCCTGATACCAGCGCCAGCGGCCAGCGACACTGGACCAGGCACTCAGACCCACACTGAGCAAGTCTACCTGTGACCCAATAACTAACTCCTTGGCAATATGGTCTCTGTTGCTGAGTTTATTTTGAGATGCATGGGTGCCGGAACCATTGTATTAAGGGGTGAGGTTCCCCCCCAGTTTTAAAAATCATTAGTTTCGTCCCCTCACCTATCCTCCCAGCAAACATGCGAGACACCGAGTGCAGCGCTCGCCGAGTGAGAGCTTGTAATTAATTAGATTTTTTTTTTTAATCGCTTGACACCCCTAATATGTATATATAACACATAATAATATCATACATACATAATATATATATACATAACACATTTTATATATATATATGGGGTTGGGGGGTCATAAAGGGTTATAACATGTCCTGACATGTTGAGACAGACCATGAGAAGTTACTGTATCTTGTAGATGTTTATACCCTGTCATGTCAGTCCAGCGTGATCACTAAGTGCTGGGTAAGTGCCACAGGTGAGACTCTGGGATTACAGCCATCAGCTCCAGAGAGGACAGGCCTGCTGGAGATATACACCGTCATCCTTCCACCTTTAAATAGCACATGATCACGCATTGTGTCCTGGGCGTCAGGTCGTCTGTTTATCCCACTCCTCAGCCAATAGGAGCGGCCCTGTCGCGTAGCTGCTCTTACATCATAGGCTGAGGGCATGAGCGCGAATCGGGGGGAGGATTTATTTAATTATTTAATTAGTTATTTATTTTTGTCCCATGTTGGTATTGTTGTTGTTGTTGTTGACAAATCGGAGGATCAGGGCACAAATCCTTCCACGTGTAACATCGAGGCTACTTAAAGGCTCACCGTTCGTAGATCTGAACACTTCAGATTTGAATCGAATTCACATTTTATTTCGTTTTATTTGCCACTGCGTCATTAGAACATCCGTATCATAACAACTGCAGCACCAATTTATCCATAAATATACATGCGTCTTTACGCACGACTCACAAAACCTGGCGTCTTGTCCAAATTCTGCAGTTCCACCTTAAAAAGCCGCAGCAGTTAGTGCGTATTTAAGGTGGAACGGGAAGATTCGAGCGCAAAGCTTGCGTTTTTGACGCAGTGGCGAAACAATATGTGACCTATTTAGCGTCACGTTGAACTGTCCTTCAACATCTAGCGTATACATTAGATAAATAAAATATAATAAAGAAGGTATCCTGAAAAGAGAAAGAGAGACATCTTGTTTTCTCCTTGTTATTGAGTGCCAACCCACCCACAGCCTTTACCTTGCAGGTTCTCCTCTGGGATGTTCTGCCTCTCCATGGACACTTCAGGGGTCTTCTGTGAAAACACGCTGGATCAGTTGGACGCAGTGGAGCTAGAAAGCTCTCCGAGGCTCATCAGTCTCTTCAGTCCCGAGTGAGGTGCCCCCTCTGAGCTCCGAGTCCCTCCTGAATGGCGCACATGTGGCTGGCTGTGATTCTGCAGCGCGCACTCGCAGCTCCATGAGAGCAAAGACGAGCCTCGGTTTTGACGCAACCCTCCCCTGCCCAATAGGCTGCAGCCAACGGGCCCCCACAGCCGGAGCCACGACCATAGACCAAGAAGACCTGCAGGCGGGTTGCCAGGTTGGGCGAAACCCACCAAACATTACCAAATAAACTCCCATTTCAGTTTGCTTAATGCTTTCTAAATAATTTCAGTACACCCAGTAGATAATTCAAAGAAAAATATGAAGAAATGAGGGGTGACTCAAGACTTTTGCACAGTACTGTGTGATAGATAGATAGATAGATAGAGGGAGAGAGAGAGAGAGAGAGAGAGAGAAAGAGAAATTGCCTCTTATTATCATGTGTGAACACACCACACCACAGCACACAGTGTGAACAGTGTGAAATTCTTTCTCTGTATTTAACCCATTCACTAAGTGAAGCAGCGGGCAGCCAGGAACACAGCACCCGGGGAGCAGTGTGTGGGGACAGTACCTTGCTCAAGGATACCTCAGTGATGACACTAGCAGTCCTGGGATTCAAACCTACGACTTTCTGATCGCAAGGGCAACTCCCTAACCACCAGGCCACCAGCTGCCCCATACACTATATGGACAAAAGTATTGGGACACCTGACCATCCCAGGAATGCTAGTGGCACCTCTGAGGTACCCTCGAGCAAGGTACCGTCCCCACATACTGCTCCCCGGGTGCTGTGTTCCTGGCTGCCCGCTGCTTCACTTGTGTATAACTGCAGTAATGATGTTAAAATCCAGAATACTTGCTCAAAAAGTGATCAACACCCTAGCAACCACTACAGTTACCATAGCAACTGACTAGCTACTATAGCTGTGAAGCTATAGTAACCACCAAGCAACACTCTAACAAACACCTGGGACACTGCATTGCATTTAAAATAGCAACTGCCTAGCTACACCTTAGCAACAACTTGCGATTCCATAGTAACCACCTAGTGACACCACTGCAGCTGGCTAGCTACACTTTAGCAACCACCTAGCAACAACCACAGTTACCAAAGCAACCGTGCACATCTTTTCTGAGGCCATTTGAAATATGTTCCAACTCTGACTCGTGCATTATAACCCACCTGTGGAGGCTTATTTTTAGCCCTGAGGCTGCTGTCAGTTATCAGCAAGCCGCTAGCCAGCTCATGTGGCTTCTGTTTGTGGTAAATGTGTTCCTAATTAGCTTTAAGGAGACCAAAGTCTGTTAGTAAAAGTGTGTGTGAAGTGTAAAGTCTCCATTTGTCATATGTGAACACAGCACAGGGTGGTAGTGGCCTAGTGGGTAAAACACTTGCCTGTGAACCTGATCACCACAAAGTCGCAGGTTTGAACCCCAACTTTCTACCATTGTGTCCTTGAGTAAGACATTTAACCCTCAGTGTCTCCAGAGGGACTGTCCCTGTAACTAATGATTGTAAGTCACTCTGGATGAGAGGGTCAGCCAAATGCCCCTTTACCACAGCACAAGGTGTGAACAGCACAAAATTCTTCTCTGTATTTAACCCATTCACCAAGTGAAGCAATGGGCTGCCACCAATGAGTGGCGCCCGGTGAGCAGTGTGTGGGGACGGTACCCTGCTCAAGGGTACCTCAGTGGTGCCACTAGCAGTCCGGGGATTCAAACCCACAACCTTCTGATCGCAGGGGCAACTCCCTAACCACCAGGCCACAGCTGTTAGCTGGAGAGTTTACGGGAGCCATTTTTTTGCTGTTTTTTTGCTGAGCTCTCTGGATCTCTTTTTCCCCCCGCAGCCACACACATCAGCCCCCTCCCTTTTTGGGCATGCAAGTCAGAAAATCAGCTTATGTCAGCAGTGGCACGCTCACATATTACCAAAATGTGCGCTTCATATTTTCTCGTGAAAATGCGTTGCGATTTTTTTTTCAGGCATTTTATTTGATAATCACTTGATGTGTTGAATTAGATTTGTTAAAAAAAACACTAAATCATAGTGTTGTGGCTCTCTGAAATGTATTATAACTGTATTATTATGGATTATAAATGTGTTATTGTGAAGGTTATGATGTTTCAGTGCTGTCAGAAAACTATTTATAGATCTGGATAAAAATGACCAGATAAAAATACTAGACTGGATATTTGACTGGAAATGAGGGACAACCTCATGACATAATAAATAGTGACGGATTTTTTTTTCTTCTTCTTCTTTTTTGAAGATTCATTTTAGGAATTTTCAGCTGCACTGTGATGGCACATGATGCCCCTTGTCCTAAAGGCCTTCATACTTCTAAACTTGTTGACATTTTCCATATGTGTCATTTTATTGGTGATTATAGGGGTCAGAAAACCGTTGGGAGGGTAGTTTTTAATATTAGGAAAACAATCACTGTACTGTCTGTTAATCATTATCAATATGCAAATGAGCCTCTAACCAATCACAGTGTTTCTGACAGGGTGTCCAATCGCAGCTCCAGGTGAGTTACTGGGTGTTCTGATGAATCGAGGTCTTCATGTAATCCAACAAAAGTCTAATAATTTTGGCTGATCTTTAACCATTAAAGACACAGATTCACCAAATTATTTTTTAAGGGCCCACGTTCTTCATTTTGTGTACCACAAATATAATTTATTTTTCCAATACATGTTTATCTCTTAGAATTCATGTACTTCAAGCTATTTTAATTAGAGAAGAGCAATGATACAGGCCTATTAACATACTGAAAAAGATTGCAATAGCAATATGTAGCTTTGTTACTCATCCTTTGTTTATATCATGCAGCCTTACTTTCCATACACATAATTACATTTAGTCTTGGATTATATTGGTGATTCTTTTTAAGGTTTAGGCCTAAGCAGTGTGTCCCAATTTACATCCTACTGCACAAAATAGTGTGGAAAGAACAAAATGCACCACTCTTATGTATGCATTCAGTAGTTTAGCGTGTTAAGTGTGGAAGTGCATGGTTTTGGATGCAGCCCTGATCTGATTTTGAGAAACTGGCCCTCAGAGAACTAATGCACATTATTCTAATTCACAAAACTTATTCAAAAGATTCACCAATCACCAATCACCGTTCCTGTTTTGTCTGCGTTTTGAGCCAGTGTTAAGGAGTGTTTAGTTCAGTGCCACCTGCTGGAGTGGAGGGGAGCTGTTCCTGGGCACTGCCAAGCCTGAGGTACCACCACCAGAAACATCATGACAGAGTAAACATCATGCCCACCTTAAGATCTGGAGCTGTATGGTGCTGTCTGTCATTTACTCTTTGTTTATGATGGCCTGAAAAAAACTACCAATTTTGTATTTTTAGTATATTTTTGCACCATTTGAAAATACCAAGAATACCAAGAATTAGTACAGAATGGACCACCAGAGATTTTTTGCAATAATACCAAAGGTTCAGAATTTTCCTTCTATGAAATTACCGTTTGATAGATTTAAAAGGGATGACAGTTCTCAGCATGTCAGAGTGGGTTTTTTTCTGAGATAAGGCTGCAGTTAGAAGTCAGTGGCCAGCAGGTGGCGAAAAGAGCCACAGACTCTCTCTCTCTCTCTCTCTCTCTCTCTCTCTCTCTACACACACCTCTCTCTCTCTGTCTCTCTCTACCTCACTCCTTCTGTCTCTGTCTCTCTCTCTCCTTCTCTCTCTCACTCTCTCTATACCTCTCCTCAAAACCCCTCTCTCTTTCCTGCACATGTAAACACTGACATCCCCAGGAGACAAGGAGGCAAGCTCACAGCACGGAGCATCCCAGTTCCGCACATTACAGCCAAGCTCTGGTGTGAATGTGTGTGTGTGTTTGTGTGCGCGGTGCAACTGCCATCCTCCTCCTCCTCCTCCTCCTCTCTCCTTTCCTCCACTCTGCTGCCAGCCTCATCGTTTGCTCTGTCAGGGTTGGGGGTGTGTTCATGGTAAGAGCCCATCCCTTCTCTCTCTCCCTCTCTCTCTCTCTCTCTCTCTCTCTCTCACTTCTCACTCTCTAGGTCTCTCGCCCTCTAAAGCTGCTGCTCCTCTGGCAATGCTAGTCTCCTGATTTTCTCCTCCGTCGCTGTTTCTGATGAATCATTCCCGGCTGCCCCTGTGCTGAAGCCGGAGCCTCTCTCTCTCTCTCTCTCTCTGTGTTTTTTTTCCACCCCCTCATCCGTCCTCTGCCGCTGCTACTGAGCCGTTCCAGAGATGACATGAGATGAGATGAGATGAGATGAGATGAGAGGAGGACCGGGGTGGGGGAGATGCTGAATCGTCTGCATGAGACGCTGGGCATGACAGCACATCCGTTCTCATTTCAGAGCGCGTGCCGCAACTCACACAGCATGACGGAGGATCCGCCGGCCGCCTGGCCGCAGCACACAGACTGAAAAAAACCCAGGATCTTGCTCTTACGGTTGGTTGCGTCCCTCCCCTCCTGTTCACCTCTGTCCATTCCATCCTGATCCATTCTCTTCAGCAGCACTGCTCTTTCACCTTCAGTCTAATAGGAGGGACCAGAAAGGTTCGGAGTGTTCGGAGAAGCTGGGATTTACCCATCAATGATCTCGATCGGGGCCTGCTGGGCTGTTTGTCAGCAAGTTTGTCAATAAAAACCGCAGCATGCCGGCACAAGAAGGGAAATCCTGCTCAAATGATGATTTGGCCCCGACAGCTTGTTGCCTCCGTTTTGCAGCGATGTTGTTCGTGAGCCGCTGTCGACTTATTTTTAGACTCTAATGAGAGTGAGAGCCATTTGCGTTGCTAAGTGCTTGTTCTCTTCAGCTGCACCGTGTGTTGCCTCATAGAGGAACAGCATTTCTACCGTAGGATTGTTCTGGTTTTAAACTGCATGGGTCAGTTTGATTAGATATGATGCTACAAATGTGAGACAGTTCTCTCAGAGTTCAGTCATGGGGTCATAAAGAGGCCGTAATGAGTGGGGAATTCATTAGAGACAGTAAACTTTCAGATCTGTCATCGATTCTTGGTTTTTATAGACCTCTTTGAAAGGTTTCCTCTCTAAAATCTTAAAATTGACAAATCTTACAGACATGCATGCAGTTGATTTTTAATCCACAAGCGCACATTTAGTTGTGGGAGCACAGAAATTCAGACCCATTACTTTTAAACCGTTTTAGAAGCACTTGACAATTCAAGGAATTAATAGGATTTACACATTTTCTCCACTTACTCCATATGTAGTCGATCAGCGAAGACTTGTTTAGTGTCCGAATGTTCCTTCTTTCGAACTGCAGCTGTGAGGCTATCCATGCTAAAAACGCTAGAAGTCAGTAGTCACCCAAATATCCCGCCAAAACTTCTCTAAACATGCTCAGCTTTTCATTAAGATGGAGCAGGTTTGCCAGTGTGGTTTAGGAAAAAGTATGACTTTCTGTGAACTATAAACGTGAACAAAACCACCACTACACAAAGCTATTTCAGACTACACCAGACCTGGTGCTGGCAAAGTTGTTGCAAAATAGAGGATCTAAACCACATGTACAAGGCTTTAACGAATGTCTGGATTTGGTTTGAGTGGGTTTGGAGAAGTTTTGGTATTTATTATAGAAAAGACCTAAACCATGAGTACAAGTCTTTGCAGCCTTAACGAATGTTTGGATTTGGTTTGAGTGGGTTTGGAGAAGTTTTGGTATTTATTATAGAAACTATGGGTGTCTATTGTGTGAAATATTTTAGGTGACTTTGGACATTTTGTATCCAAGAAGAAGCAAAAGTTGTACAACAAACATGCCTTGGCTGATCAGTTACATTTGGGGTAAGTGGAAAACTGTAAATCAGATTTTTAGCCAAACTGTTCCTTTAATACAATTGTGTGTGTGTATATATATATATATTGCATGTTAAAAAAATGCAAAAAATCATTGTTGCATTGGACTAATTACTTTGGGTTGCAGTTACTACAAATATCCTCGATGTAACCTAATTTTGTGGCTTGAATGAACAGAGAAACAATGTAAAATATGAGTTTTCTGGTTTTAGTCCTTTAGAATTACGCTGCACTCAAATTCAGCAAAAATAGCACTGATTATTGCAATAGTAATTGATTATATTGATAGATCATAGATGTGTTACTGGAGGTCAAAAACTGAGTTGTTTATTTATAGCGAATAACCCATCAGGGCATGTCTGTGATGTATACGCCATAATAATATCCCTTATAAAACACAGAGTAAAGTCTAATGCACTTGCTCCTAATAATTAATTAATCTGAATGGTGAGTACAGTCCAATAATCAATGACCCGGCTGCAGGGCCTGAGTGGATTTAAACGTTCACCCTGCTGTAACCTCGCATATGAATGATGCCGGTTCACTAATGCAACTCTCAGTGAGGATGAGTGGGGAACACACAGTGTATTCCTGTTCATTTCAGTTATGTCTGGAAAGCAGAACATGCTGAGTCATAGTGCATGGATGTGATTAAAGGGTTACTTCAGGCTTGTGTTCAGATTCTACCATGCTGACTGATTCTAATCACAGGATGTAGCGTTTCTTTGGCTATATGGGACAGTAATAACAATAATAATAATAATAACAATAATAATAATAATAATAATAATAATAATTATTATTATTATTATTATTACACTTTAGTAATTATAGTATAATTATACTGTAATTAATTATATACAATCGTTACTACTAATTAGTATTCTTGTTGTATTAGTATTGTTATTAGTGCTAGTAGTAGCAGTAGTAGTATACATAATTATTAATACATAGTTACTAAAACGTTTCGTCTAACTGATCTTATAATAATCCTATAAGTATTTGTGGTATTATGTATACCACAAATCCTTCTATTAATTATTATTATTATTATTAGTAGTAGTAGTAGTAGTAGTAGTAGTAGTAGCTGTAGAAGTTTACATAATTATAAATACATAGTTACTAAAATGTTTTGATCTAATTGATCTTATAATAATTTTATAATCTTTGTTGATTATGTATACTACTACTACTTCTAATTAGTATTATTGTTATTATTATTATTATTATTATTAGTAGTAGTAGTAGTAGTAGTAGTAGCAGTACGTTACATAATTATTAATACATTGTTACTAAAATATTTTGATCTAACTGATAATAAGATTATAATAAGATTATAATAATACGATTATAATAATATGATAGTAGGATTATAATCTTATAATCTTTGGTGATTTTGTATACTACTAATACTACTAGTTATTATTATTATTATTAGTAGTAGTAGTAGTAGTAGTAGTAGTAGCTTACATAACGATTAATACATATAATTATCTAAATGTTTTGATCTTATCCATCTTATAATAATCTTTGTTGATTATGTATACTACCACTACTGCTACTACAAATTTTTAATATTATTATTGTTGTTCTTATTATTATAAGTAGTAATAGTAGTCGTAGTAGTAGTAGTAGTGGTAGTAGTATACATAATTATTCATACATATTATTACCAAAATGTTTTGATCTTACTCTGCTTATAATAATCTTATAATAATCTTTGTTTATTTAGTATACTGAGAAATATTGAAGACCACTCCGATTTGAAAAATCCTTTCAGTGAAGAATCCCCCTAAATAGCCCAGTTCAGACGTGATGTAATGTAACACAGACCTGACCTGCTTTTGGCACTTTTCTCTGGGTTTAGTGAGGTCTGACTCTAACCTCCTGTTAGTAATAGAAGCTTCTCTGAGCTTGTGTGTGTGAAGTGCCAGGAGGAGTTTTCCCTTCATCTTGGCCAATGATCCACAGAATGTATCCCAGTTCAATTGGGCAGAGCTGATGTTTCAAGCCGTGTTTCATCACTCTTTCAGGGAGATACAAGAGGGGAGAGCTTGCAGGTGTTATACTTTGTCTCCACTGGGGACGTTAAATGAGGACATAAATGGCCTCTCCACAAACTAATAGAAGCATCGTGTTTTCAAGTAGAATATTTCATTCTTTTTCAACAAAAAAATGTACAGTACAGAACATGATCTTCTGCGAAAGTTCCAGCTTTCCAAATACTATTGCTACCATAATAATACAAATAATAAAAACAACAGCAACAACAGTAATAAGAAGTAATAATAATAATAATAATAATACTTGATTATCATACATTGAAATATGTATTAAATAACCATATAGAAAGCAACAAAAAATACAGGAAACATATTTAACAGAAAGCAACAAAGAAGATTCAAAAACTAGTTATATTTTTCAGTATTGTGAGTCCACTCTTTCTCCTTATTTCAGCTTTCAGGATTTTTAGGAAACTTGCTTTCAGTTTTTTGGCAAGTTTTTCTTTTAAACTCCTCCAAAGTTCAGACTTAGAAGTTGTCTGTATTTTCTGATTCTCACCATCCAAATCAATCCCAGTTGAGGCACGTGAGGCAGCTGAGGTGAGTGTGGGTAGCTGCTTGTGTGTGTGTGTCTCTTTGAAGGGGAACATGCTGTGAGTGGTAGATTTGGAAGCAGCTTTTGTTGGGAAGACACAGTTGTAACTCGTTGGGTTTAAGACTGGAAACATGGAAGAGTTAAAGTGGCAGTTTGGGACACAAAAGGAACCAATTAAATACTGATATATTTGATATTATACTTAGTGTCATTGACTTCTCCATAATTTTCTGTGTGTATTTTCCATTTTTTTCCCTGGCACTGTAAAATGAATAACTTGTACCTAATAGTCTATGTGGTATATATATATACAAGACATATATAATAACAACAGATCTTCAGTTTTGGGCATGAGGGGAGGGCTTAATGATGTTTCACCTAAGATATACGTAAGTGTATATATATATATATATAAATCTTAGGTGAAACATCATTAAGCGCTCCCCCCATGCCCAAAACTGAAGATCTGTTGTTGTTATTATGACGAATTTCTATTATTAATATATTATGACACATTTAATAAGTATATAAACTCTTATACGTAAATGTACAATTAAGCGGAGCTCTTTTCTACATTATCTTGTTAACTTTGAGTTTCCATTACAGACACATCATAATTTAAAGCTGCGACTGACCTGTATTGCCCTGTTGGTAGAGTGTGTAAACCGCAATGTTGTCGAGTACATACTAGCTAGCTGTTGTGACTTTGTGTTCATGACCTGTAGCTTTACTGACAAAGCGCCTCTCACTGAAACTCCACCATGCTGCCTTTTCCATGTCGTGACCTGTGATGTTTGTTACACACCACAAACTGCAAAAAAGACACAACAGGGGCATTTCCGTCAGGGGCCCGAGGCAGCTGTATTACAGCTCCTTTCCTTTTCACTCAACCAGCACTTAGATGTGCTTCTTTAAAGCAATAATAAGCTCCTGGTTACATGCACTGCCGTCTCCATTGAAACAGCACTGGCCTGAAGCTCAAGGATGTGGCTACAGTGAAGGTGTGAGTCAATAGTCATTTCATGTGCTGTAAGTGACTTCTTGTGCTCTGAGAATGTGCTAGGGCACCATTAGATTTAGCTTATCGTACGTTTTATAGCAAAGGGGTTGTAGTGAGAGTGGAAATGTATGATGTTGTGGGTCCAGATGACAGCAACGGGCTGGAGCACAGGCCTCTAGCTGTAGTATGATTAGGTTATAGTCAGTGTATTGACAATAGTGAAATTACGTCTCTGAATGGGGTTCTCTGATGAACGCACACACTCATGATGTAAGAAGTGTACTCTCTGTCTTTCTTTTAAAGAGTTTAAAGGGCCCAAACCACATTTTCCTCACTATTTCTCATTCTGAAGTAATATCTGAACATTGTTTCAGAAGGTACTATTCACTCTCTATTTATGGTACATATATAGAAACTAAGCTGAATTTTTAATTCATTGTTTTTGAACTATTTTATGTATATTCACCTATAGCAGTATGGCCCCACACATTCATATTGAAGTTATAAAGGGTGTTGCAGTCTTGACTACTTTTTGAATGGGACATAATACAGGCCAGCCAAACAGAAGAAGGGTCATTTCTGAATAAAAAGCATTGAAAGTCATAGTAACAGCCCATTTAAAGAGACATAGATTTGAAATGATAGAAAAACTAATTAGGACCATTTTTAATACATAAAACCACACAAATGTGGTTGTTTTGTTAAGTGACTTTAAGAGGGCCTCAGGGGGACAAACAAATAAAAGCAAAATGTAGGAAATGAACCCTTAAAGCAAAAAATCTCTTCCATGTACAAAATTAATACTTTCAAAGTCTGCTCTTAAAAATGGTTAAACGTATTTTATTTTTGTTTTATTTTATTCCTTTCTTTAATCCTTTCCCATTAGATTGTCCATTGTTGAGTATCTTTGTCCATTTTTTGCCTCCCAATAAGTTATTCGTGATTGATCACAAACAACTCAGTTCAGGGAAGCGGCTTGGAGACTTGATTAGATTTTTCTGCTTTTTAAGATTTTACAAGCTGTTGTTTTCTCCCGGATTACAAAATGGGGAAACAAGATGTTTTTTTTATGATTTATTGGATGAATTATCAAATATGAGCCTTGCTGTTGGGGAGAGAGAAAGTGATGGAGAGGTATGACTTCATCCCCAGGCTTTTGGGGAATTGGGCCTATTAACTAAATGGCATTTTAGCTGGTTCTGACATGACATACAGAAAGTCAGTCTCTGTGCACAAAACTAGAGCATAAAATGGGTAGTGTCTACAATGTGTGGGAAGCATTAGTATTGCACTACTGAATTATTTAACCCTTTTATGCTCCAACAAGAAATATGCCTTTAGATAGTACCCGAATAATGTGAATTCTCAATCCCATCATCGCATTTATTTTGAAATGTCAAAACCTTGATCCAACAAATCTCACTTTTATTTATTTGTGTCTCAATCTACCATTACTGTGAGTAAAGGTATGAATAGGAATATGCTTTGCACTTACTTGTTATTGTTAATTTGATGAAACAGATCCATAATACTAGTAATAATTAATATTAAGCAATCTTGATTTTGAAACTTTCACAGTTCATCCAACAATAAAGGCAGCATGGAGCTGCTTTAATACAGTGATAGAAAACCTGCTAGCACAAATAAAGCTCCGATTCCACGTGCTTATCCAGTTCACTCACTATGGCCAATGTGGATAAGGAAGATAAAGGCAAAGCCTGACAGTTTATCACTGACATTAGGTAAGATAGGGTTAAATATCAAACCTGGACTATGAGACTAAAAGTACAAAGGTATCTTATTAGTGAATGCAGCTACTTGAATTCCATTGCTGACATAGGGGGAAATTACTTATCTAATTTCCATAGGAAAGCACTGGCAATGGAATGGGACACTCTAGGCCGTAGTTATCAAAGCGGTCCTCTGGGACTCCCACATGGTCCAAATGTTTTGGAGCAAAACTCTGGACTGCCTGGGGGTCCTTGAATACTGGTTTGAATCCACTAGGCTAATTGGGTATAACCCTCCAGAATTGGGCTGCAGAGCAGTAAAACTGCATTTTCTAGAGTGATGGAGCTCCATGCAATGTCTCTGGCATGAAATGGAGCGGCATTTGTGATCTAATCACAATCATCCAACATCAGAACTAATCATCCAACATCAGTACCTGACATCACTGATGCTCTTGTGGCTGCAATCAACCAAAATGTCAAAAATCTCAAACAAAAGTTAATATTATGTTCTGAATCTGGTGTTCTCTCACAAAGGCAAACCAAGGACTTGACATTTCGGAGACAAAAAGAATAATTTTTTTATTGTGGAAATGTCAATCATTCTCAAGAGGCAGTTCCCAGTACATAGCAAAACTTAATGGAGCTGGTTTTCTGGGAACATATTAAGCTTGGTCTTGGGCAATAAAAGATCTTCCATTGCAAACACCACTAACTGTGTCATTTAATCCCAGATTGGGCCTAATGTGTCTGGAAGAATGACCATTAGTGTCTAGAGGTTTAGAGGAATTCAGCATCAACAACAAACAGTCTCTGCAATGGCTACCAGTAAGGATTAGTATTCCAGATGAAGTGGCCATTGCTGTGTCTGTCAGTGCTGTTTGGCTGTGGGCCTCTGACTGGTTCAAACTCAGCTCACGTTTTGTGAAAAGCTGTCTTTTCTTACAGTGTCAGGGGTTAGGGTGCGAGAGAGAAATGTCACATCTATTACAACCACTAAATGACAGCAGGCAGAGAGGGGCAGCGCGTCTTACAAATAGCTTCAGCAAAACATTTCTTCTCATGACTTCACTCCATTTGACCTGCCGGGGGAATTTACCCTTGATTATGAGCAAGTCACCCAGTACTGCTTCTTTCCATGAGGATTCAGAAATATAAAATCAACTGTAAATAGTACTGGTGCAGTATTCTATGGGGATGGGGAAGACCGCCATAACCTGGATGATAGAAATAGACTTAAAACATGGACTGATTTAGGAGGATAATCCATTCTCTTAGTACTGACTTGCTTTTTTATTTATGCATCAGATAAACAATGAAGTAGGATTTACTGGTAGCCAACTTGGCCAACTGATACTAAAGCCCTTTTTTGAACTTGGTTAGTTTTACTGGTGCTGTAATTTGAGAAATTGAGTAATTGAGTCCTCCACAAATCTGCTGGGTTCGTAATTTTTACAAGTCTGCTAAGTAATAATTCCAGAGTGAATTATTTCCTATAATCACCAGAGCTGGAGGTCCCTTGGCAGTCATTGTCCCGTTCGAATCGGCCTCACTGTAATATAAAAGGTAATAGAAAAACGGCACCTCTATTTTTGGCAAATGGAAACAAGGCCTGACTGCTGAATGGAGCTTGACTTGAAACATTTATTTTACCCTCAGGTTCAGCATAGGGCTAGTATATTCACCAGCGTGTTATAATAACTTAATTAAAACAAGAAGGAAAATTAAAATTCCTTTAAAAATTACGTCCTGTGCGGCAGCATTTGGTGTGTTGAATGAACTTACTTTGCTGACCTAATTCTGTTCTATCTGGCATGAATTAGAAATTAGTTTTGTTTTTCTAAAATTATTTAAATTACAGTCATCAAACCTCCTCTTGTAAAACCAATGAGCTCAAATGATTATTTTTATAGTCTTAAGTCCTATTTTTCATTATGATAACACAGATAAACCCCTAACATTACCTAGTTAGCTTAAAATCAGTGAGAATCAAAAAGTCATTTTCTTTATATTCTGTGATGTATTTCCAAGGAAAAACATGTTATTTTGATGATAGGTGGGTGTGTTATAAGGGAAGGACTGGTGAAACGTGCTATTATCGATAAATATTATTTTTTTGCACGGTGATTTAGTGAAAAACACTTTTTAGAGGCAGAAAAAAAGTCAGTGCGTTTCAGTTAAAGATTGTAGAAAACAAGAATTTTGTCTTTTAAATGATATGTGATGAATTGTGCCTAATATTAACAGCAATATTAGCTAACAAGGTAAAAAAATGATTTTAGGTTGATTTTTACATTAGCTAAGTTTTTTGGTATGTGTGGTATGTTTGGTATTTTCTGATTCAAAACAATGCCCTTGCTGAAGTTTACTGTGTGGAAAGCAATTAATTCTCATTTTGAGATAATGAATGGTGCGTCAGGTTTTCAGTGCGTTGTCCATATGGCGTGAGTAATGAACTATTGTTCACATGATACAGGGCTAAACAATGCGTTTCAGGCAAATTTGTCCTGTTTGAACTTGCAATTAATCACACACAATAACAGACTGCAACAAAATTTCTCACTTTGAAATTACTGTGAGCTTAAAACATTTTAAAAAGAAGTTAAATATTAAAATGTAATTTTTAATTGGTGCTTTGCATCAGTGACACTGTGCGTCCCTGTTATTCAACAGGTGACATGCTTGATTCAGTAAGTGCATGAGAGCTTTTTTGATTTCCTAACAGAGAAAGTGTGTGTCACTGTAACCTTGCAGACTGCACAGTTGTTGGCAAATTAGCAGAGTTGGATGCAAGCAGTGAAAAGCCACACAGGGCTCCAGCAGGAACAAATTGCTTAGTCGTTACACTCATAAAGGGCTTTTGGCAGATTTGCTCTTGGTGTTGAAACTCTATCTCTTGACAGCTTAGCGGTCAATGAAGTTTTAGTCTGTCACACATCCAAGCAAATGTTTATGTTGTTTGTAATGGTGCCATTGGCTGTAATGCTTTTGTAATCGCTCACATCAGAAGAAAACGGCATTCAACTTTGATGTCCCTTTAGTAGCTTTAAAGTGGTTTTGGAGTCATTTTCTGTCATTTTCTGTAATGAAGGTCAAACATGTATGTTTGTGCTTAAGTGTATGCAAGCCAATGCTTGCCATTAGTAAACGTGTGGAGATTGTAAATTACAGTAACCCCATCGTTGTGATCTGTTTCTCTGCATTGATGCTGGTGTGTGATGGAAATATCTGACCCTAGCTAATATAAAGGCATAACCTAGAGCCATGTAGCAACATAAAAGATGCGTATAAAGAGAATTAGTAGCAGAGGGAGGAAGGACTCGGCCCTTTTCCGCTAAACCCCTTGAACCAAATGGTCTGAGTCGAGTTGTGGGATAAGGGATTAGTATGTGTTCTGGAACCTCTCTAGTTTGATTCCAATGCTTTTTGGCAAAAACCACCTCTCTCACCACCACTGAGCTCCTCTCAGTCACTGGGGTAAATTTGAATTCTTCTGAAGAGGGGAAATAAATCTTATTACCTTACTGCAAGAGCTGCTTCAGGGGAAGTTGGAGAGGAATTTCCCTCAAGTAGGTGTGACCACTGAAGAAAGAAATAGGTTAATATACAACCATTCAAACCATTTTCATGAAAGTGGTAGTGCTTGGAACGTGGTTGGTGATGCCATTGCTTGTTTTGATTGGACTGCTATCTTCTGTTTTCTTTTCTTAAATGCAAAGGGAACCAAAGCATTTCCAGAAAGGAAACTTCTAATATATTTGCTTTCAATGCTTTTAAAATGTTCTTTAGAAACTGCATCACAGATCTAGGTTGTCCATTCGTAAAATGATCAAAATTTCTTCTTTTACTGGCTTGTTTATTTATTAACTATTTGCGTGTGTCTGAACTGCAGGTGGATGGGAAGATGTAGCTGGACATTAAGTGAAAGAAGACTGTGATCGTTCACAAGCTCAGGTCATCCCTGGGAAGGGCGTGGCCCACGGAGTACCGCCCACCATGTCCAAGAAGGCACCCAGTGGGCGGAGCAAAGGGGAGAGGCCTGATGCTATGGCAGCCCTGCAGGCAGCCAATGAGGAGCTGAGGGCCAAACTCACGGACATCCAAATCGAACTGCAGCAGGAGAAGAACAAGGTAGGCTGGCAATATTTGGTTTTATTAAAATATCACTGCATGACACTGAAGAAATATGATGTTGTTTACATCCAAGTGATGCTCCAATCCAAAACAAATACTTCAAATAAGTAGCACTTTGAGTATCAGACCATCCAATTCAAAAAATGTACATTTCAAGTTAACATACTCAACAAATCAGTATAGAAAGGTTGAAGGTATGGAGTTTTTTGTTTGTTTGTTTTGTTGTTTCCTTATTTTGTTTATCCTAGTTTGAATGAGACACAATGTACATATATCTATATATCCTCATCTTTCTATCTATTTATCTATCTATCTATCTGTGTATCTGTCTGTCTGTCTATCTGTCTATCTATCTATACATGTATATATATATATAAACCACATCATAACTAGACATCATAAGGGCAAAAAGGCCTCAGATTCAGTGATTCCGTGTTCAGATTTGTTCGTTTTCCACATTTGAAGGACTCCCAGCTGTATTTCCATTGTTTCCAGATAGCTGAACCCTTTAACAAGGCTGCGAAGAAGTGCACTCACTCAAGTAATGAGAATATGCCTCAGAACAGTGAAGCAAGGGCAATACTTCAGAAAGTCAGACAGACTCAGACGACTGTGATCGGATAGAACAAATTCCTTCACTCACATTAGAGCCCCCTTGACCGATGCTACTGATAATTCTCTGCAAGGCATGATTATTAAGTGACGTTTTCTATTTTATGGGTTAATTTTTTTTGATTGAGAAGCCATGCTGCTATGAGTAATCTGCTTTGATCCATGAGCATTGAGGGATGTCATTAGATCGTGGTGGAAAGCCTGAAGATAGGCTGTCTGGCTGCTGTCTCTCTGGCCTTCAGGGCTGATTCTGACTGACACTTAGTGAGTATACTGGTGTGTTCTGTTCCATTATATACCGGCTTCCTTGGGGAGGACGTAGACTCGGTTCCTCTGCCTGTGACTGGCAGAAGTGGAGTAAGACGCTATTTGGAGTCAGAGTGAACACTGAGTGTGACATGTCTAAGAGTGGTGTCAGTAGAGAGCTGTCACTGGAACACATAGGCTTGGTAGATGTTCTGCTCAGTCAGAATGTAGAGGCCTGGTACACATAGAAAAGAACAGACATGCAGACAAACTGAAGTGTGGGCTCTTTATATAAAAACTTTACAAGGAGTTGAGAGAAAATAGTTACCTAATCTGTCACTGGGTTTATGGAGCATGACAGTGATATTTAGAGCCCAAAATGTCAGTGCACCCCTCCAGTTTAAAATATGATATAGCGATGGCATATAGAGAAGGTGTGATGTATCTGCCTCGTTGTCTGAGCATCAGATTAATATGGGAAAAGCTCTGTTCTATTGATTTTTACACTCTCTGGCCACTTTATTGTGTACACCTGTGTAGAGGTGGTAAATTGATATATTGTTAAAGATTATGTGTTCTTTATAACAAGGCACCTCACAATCACTATATATAACAGTGTAATGACTGCATGATACTTTGCCCATTATTAGCATGTGTGTGTGTTGCAAGCTCTGTATGGAGTCTTGATTTCGATCCATCTGCTGTTTGTGTGTGTCTGTGTGTGTGTGTGTGTGTGTGAGTGTGTGTGTGTGTGTGTGAGTAAAATTGTTGGCATAAGATGCTATTCAAAGTCTGTATGCAGCCTTGCCACCATTTCAATGCATCTGCTGTTGTGTGTGTGTGTGTGTGTGTGTGTGTGTGTGTCTGTGGCAAAAAAAATATATTCTGGTCCCTGTTGCCGTTTCAAGACTGCAAATGTATGCAACTATGCCTATGTATCATCCAATGGTGTATGTATATTGTATGTGCATGTGTGTATGTATTTGTGTGTGTGTGTGTGTGTGTGTGTGTCTGTGTGTGTGTGTGTGTGTGTGTGTGTGTGTGTGTGTTTGTGTAACAGT
>JBBPCZ010000115.1:45512637-45524746 GCA_037974445.1 Brycinus macrolepidotus | reverse complement strand
CTTCAGACTGCTCACATTATAGCATGGCAGGCGAATGAAGTACGACAGGGTCACAAACCATTTTCTGCAAAAGGAACAGAGGGCAGAATGTATGTACAAATAACGTAACGAATTTCATGATGTAGGTCTAAAATGATCTTCCCCTGTTGGAAAGACTAGCAGCCGCCACTTATATATATATATATATATATATATATATATATATATATATGTGTGTGTGTATAAATATATATGTATATATAGTCAGTGATGCCATGTGTAATGGTTTTAAATGTGTTGCAGATGGCCGAGGCTCGTGGTGTTCCTCGAGGTAATTATGACGGCCCTGTCCATGATGTCATCAGCATGACAAAGTCTGTACCACCAACTCCCACCAGCAGAGGACCCTCCTGTCCGGGGAAGACCCCTGCAGGACCAGCCAGGAACCTGCACCAATCAGGATTCACCCTCTCGGGTAGGCTGTTCGTCTCTTATTTAGTATGAATGTCCAATTTCATTGTCTCAGTTTATCTCTCTCTCTCCCTCTTTTTCTTTCTGTCTCTTCCTCCCTCTTCTTTCTTTCTTTCTTTTTCTTCTCTTTTTCTGTTTCTCTCTTTTCCCCTCTCTTTCTTTCTCTCTTTTTCTCTCCATTCTCTCTCCCAGTTACCTTTTTATTTGTCTATCTCTCTTTTTCTCTCCCTCTTTTGTTTCTTTTTCTTTTCTTCTTCTGCCTCCCTCTCTCTGTTTCTCTTTATTTTTCTGTCCGTTCTCTCTCGTCTTTTTGCATTTCTCTTTTTCCCCGTCTCTCCCTATACGTATTTCCCACTCTTTTCCCAATGTTTTCTTTCTTTTCCCTCTCTCCTTTGCCTCTCTTTTCTTTATCTCCCTCTATATCTGTCTTTTTATTCTCTCTCTATTATTTATTTACTTTACATGCCCCCAATTGAATCCTCTGCATCATTCTTTCACCTCCTTTCTTTCTTCATTCTTTTTTTCCCTGCTGCTCTACTGTTTGTCTCCTCTTATTTGTCCTGTTGGCCCCAGTTTTATTCAGCCTCTCTCTCTCTCTCTCTCTCCCTCTCTCTGTGTCTCTGTCTGTCTCTGTCTCTCACTCTGCCTGCTCTGTGCCCTACTTCTGAAAGAGAATGTGGCCTGTAATTGGGTGCACAAACTCAAGCAGGAATGGTTTCATTATGACTGACCTCGGCTCCAAAGTTCAGGCCTACAGAAGCAAACAAGATTAAAAAAAAAAAAAAACGAACAAATAGTTTATAGAGCTTCATCCAACTCTCTTTCTCTCTAATGAAGGCACTCAGATGGACGACCACATCCCCAGGCGCACGGCACAGAGGATCGTAGCGCCCCCTGGAGGCAAGTCCAACATCACGTCCTTGTCGTGAGCGGCGTCCGCTGGAGCAGTTGGCAACAATTCCGATCTCCCTTTGGCTTCCAGTTTCACAATAAACAATAATAATAATGCAAGTAACATTTCATTCACTCCCTTTATACTCCTCCTCTGCCTCGGCCATCACGCGGGGCTATGCACCATCTGCCTCATCTAGCACAAGGATAGACTAACATATAGCCTGATCATACCCCCTTTTCAGATCACATCAAACTCTTCTCATCCAGAATCCCAAGCCCATAGTGTAGCATGCAACATTAACCAGGGCCTGCAGGTCCAGTAACCCATTCTGTCAGCTTTAGCATACCAGTAGCATTGATAACGTGATGAAGGTGAATAGTTGGTGACTGTAGTGTCTGTATAACACTGGATGGATCGCATCCTTATGCTGCCTTTTTTTTCTGTCTGCTGTAATTCAGATCGAGACTGAACTTTTCAAGAGGGGCTCTCTGTCAGCGTCTTTACTTTTAGGAAACTACCTGTAGATCGTCTTAAAATAATAATAATAATAGTAAAAAACGAGCTGCTGTAGTTAGGTTTGTACGTTAAATGTCAGTGAAGTTCAAAAAAGAAAAAAAAAGAAAGAGCCAGTAGGCCAGAGGTTGAGCATTTGCCTGCCTTTATTGACAGAAAGTTTTTAAAATATGTTTTAAAAAGGCCTTATCTTTCCAAGAAAGGAAGATATTGGAACACACCGAACAGCTACTTGCCGCAGGCGAAGAAGTCACGCTCCACCGCCATCCTTCCATGTGACCATATTCGAATATGGTCATTTTTGTAGGTTTTTAAGACGAAACTATTTGGTGCTCTTAAACGTGTTACTGTGAAGAGTAGACCACTTTCTGGCCCCTAATTGATTCTGAATCGTTTGAGGTGCCGTCGTTTGCCTTTCGATGTTCTCGTTTTTACTTTTCAAGGAGTCTTAATTTGAAAAAAGGCCTTTTTATAGTCGATAAAAAGCACGATTAGCCAGAACGTGGTGTAAATTGGTGAGGTGTATTGAAAGTAGCCCATGCTGGTCGGCGATGCTCCGTTGAAAGAAAACCAGTCAATAGATTACTGTTTTCTACTCTGTCTGTGTTCAGTCTGTAAATATGTCTCATGCTCCTAACTGTGCATGGTACGCATGTCCTCAATAAACAGATTTTTTTTGGGAAAAGGAGACTTTTCATTTACTACTTTTATTTACTACTGTTACCAGTTTTGGTCCCGCGAGGTACAAATCAACATAAATGTACACTAAAAAGTCCAAGGTCCTTAAAGCAAACTAATATTTTTGCACCTTAAAGTGTCCATGAATTTTCAGTGTAGTTTGTAAACCCTGAAAAGTTTCAAATTGTGTCATTCGCTCCTAGTCAGTTCAGTCTATATAATATATTAAATTTGTTCTGAACCATCGCACATTCAGTCTACTGTAGTTAAGCCCAGGCACTCACGGTGAAGTTATAAGGAGCATTTCAGTCTGGAATGGTTTTTGAACGAGATACAATACAACAGCCAGTCAGAACTGAGCTCATTTACATAAATCAGTCTCAAAAGCACAGTAACAAAAATTCTAGTGGCTAAAGAGAGGGTAAAAAGCTATACTTTTTGAAATAATGAGGGATGCAAGCACAATATTATTGGAAAATCCCTTGTTTTTGTTGATTTTTCTAATTATTATTATTCATTTTCCATTTTAAAATAAAGCAGCCAGGCCAAACCATAAGTACAAACATGAAAATGAGTAGAAAAATAGGTAGTAGTCCATCCTGCTAGTCAGGCACACAAGCCCAAGCAGACTGGCCTGATGGTGGCACTACAGTTAAGCAATACTCCCTTTGGGCCTTACCTCCTGCAGGATTTTCAGATATTTGCAATTTGTGCAAAATTGTGCACATTTTTGAATGGACGCTAGTCTCTAGGTTTTCACTCCATCTGCATAAATCTGGTGTCAAGAGAGTTCTTAGAGACTGAACCTTTATCTTAATATTTAGCAAAAAATAGATCAAAAATTGAACACAGGGTTATGTCCTGGCACCACCCAAAAACAGGGGTGGAGCTTAAATTGCAAATATTTTGCAAATACATTCCTAACTCAGAAATGCTTTGACTGATTGTTACGAAACTTAAGGCTTGACTGGTTCTATTTTTGGGGCAGCTGGTGGTTTGATGGTTAGGGCGTTGCCCCTGCGATCAGAAGGTCATGGGTTTGAATCCCAGGACTGCTAGTGGCTCCACTGAGGCACCCTTGAATAAGGTGCTGTCCCCACACACTGCTCCCCGGGTGCTGTGTTCTTGGCTGCCCGTTGCTTCACTGGGTGAACGGGTTAAATGCAGAGAAAGAATTTCACACTGTTCACACTGTGTGCTGTGCTGTGTTCACGTATGACAAATGGTCACTTTACTTTACACTTACATCAGCAGAGTTGAATGTGATGAGTTTTAGTCTAACAGTGTTAATTTAGCACTGTTTTTACTGTGTTTTTGAAATGAGTGCTGTGCTTTTGAACCTGTTTTTTTATTCATGACCCTCCCCCCATGCTAACTCACAGCTCTTGCAGACACTGCTGAGTTATGGCTGTTCTGAAAGGTTAAAAACATGTCTGCGTGCCAAAGGGCCCCAGCCAGAAAGAGACAGAAGGCAGCAGGGTGGCAGCGGCGTGTGGAGAGCATGGCTGATGAGAAGAGACAGGTGCATATGTCAGCTCAGACTTGTTGTGCAGGGCTGCATTTCTCTCCAGCTCTCCTCAGCTTGGGGAAAAACAGGCCGTTTCATCCTTAAAGTGTTTCAGTTGCACATTACAGTTATCACTTTTGAGGAATTTGCAATAAACAAAGTGCAAATTAGGCTTTTATTTAGTCAATGTGCTCAAAAATACAACTTCAGTCATTGTCCAGGGCATATTATTGCTTATTACAGAATGAACAATAGGGCAAAAATAAAACAACAGGATAATTAAAGGCATTTTCACCATACGCAGTTAAGTATAATACTGTTTAGTTTGTTAAAGGGCCCATATCAATCCACGTAATGACCGTTATGTTTAAGTTTAAATACAGGCCACATGTCCATGTCTATTTTGCACCCTATATCCTATATATCCTTTTCAGTCAAACCGAGTGTTTTTGTTACTGTGCCTTTAAGACTGATATATGTAAATGTGAAATTGTGTCTCATTGAAACACTCCTTATAGCTTCCGTGTAAATGGGCGGGGCTAAATAGGTGGACATATGTAAATACGCTGTTTTTGTGACATCACAAGAAACACCTCAATTACAGCCAAGCTAATGGTGAAGTAAATGGTACATTTTAAAACTTTGTTTATGTACTACATTAAACTCTTCTGTTTTAAAAAAAGCAACATTTTTTGCCATGATATGGGCCCTATAAATGAACAAAGGTACCATTAATAAATGAATAATGAATAAAGTGCACCAGAATAGTATACTGGACATGCATAATAATAATGCTATGTTTAACCTGTGCAGTCACAAATATATGTAGCTAGTACACTCCTAAAACAGGTCGATACAGTACCAAAAAGATTTTTTGATTGTTTAGAACTCCATTTTACAAGACGTTTTCCATCACGAAGAGGAACAATTAATACAGAAAAAGAATAATTGATGCATTCAAATTATTCTTTGGTTCTGTATACTAATGTACAACTGAAAAACTGTTTTAGGGTTCAGTTCTGAACATTGTTATCCTTAGTCATTAACACTGTATTATGCTTTAATTCAGTCTATTCAGAAATTTGCAATCAGAGAGCCGCCCATATTCCACATACCTCCCCAACCAAGTGTACAAGTATGTTGTTAATCCCCACCCTCCCCCATCCAACAAAACTCATCTAGAGTGAAGCACCACTAGATAGGAGCATTGATTGGAGCATCATCATTGGGTCACTTGTGGTGTGATAATAAGCCACCATAGTAGATGTACAGCAAATTCCCCACTGTGCAAATAATGGCATTAGTATTGAGAAATGCCACTGCACAATCATGCATTAAAGACTGTAACAATCCCAAAACAGGCCAGGAGACCCTGGTGGGACTCTCTCATTACATTATCATAAGAGTGACACCTCTATGACCAAATCCTTATAAATCCTTACAATGAAGTAAAACAATAAAGTGCAGTTTCATAGTATTACATCTTTTGGAATAAACATGATCGTTACAACACACTGTGATAACCTTAGAGCATGTCATGCATCCCTAAACTACAGAAACGCTGAGTCATTTAGACCGTCCGGTGTCCTTCCCTGTCACCAAGGATTAACACAGAGTTCCAGCCTCCATGGTGCAACCGTCCATGCTAAAGTAATTCAGCATCCACTCTGTTTCCCACATGCCTCACACCACTGCTTCTGCAAAAAGCATTACCTTCCTACAGCTTGAGCAGGGTTGGAAAATGTCACAGTAGCTCTACAGTAAATCGCAGGGTGGCATTCGTTCTGCCTCAGCATCAGGTCATATATTCAACTGTTTATCAGTTGCGAATGAAACCTCACACTCTGGCTATTTTTCAGACATTACATTTCACCTTATGAACAATCAGAGCACAATTACCTCGGTTAAAATATGCGTACCGGGCCAGAAATAAACTTCAAATAAACTTTATATATGTATATGTGTATGTATATATATATATGTATATGTGTGTGTGTGTATGTGTGTATGTATTTATATATAGATATTTATGAATACAGACACACACACACACAATACTTTGTATTATAGTAAGTTATTCTGAGGCATTTCTACTGGTTTATTCATCATGAAACACATTAACGGGCAAGTGATATGTTCAAAATATGCAGAAAAATAAAAATCTGAACATGGTTTTCTTGAGATTATATATTTCCAGGATTAAACCAAATATTATACCATTATAGCACATGGTTATAATGCATAACTCATAAATTTGGTTTCGAGCAGATTTTTGGTTTTTGGTTTCATAAAACTTTTCTTGATGTCATGAAAGTGTCCTGGTCTTCTCAGTCTGTAGGTGTATCCAATGCATATCTGATATCACTTTAAAAAATCAAGGTGTTGGATGGAGCAATCCCACAGAAGAACCAGGTTTGATTCCTTTAAGCATCTTTCAGTGGACGAAGAAAGAGTGCTGGGCTACTCCGTGTAAACGGACACTTTCTCTGGAAGAATGCGTAGAGGATGCCTCTTGCAGGTGTTGGAGAAATATGGAACCAGCTTCTCTGTGAACTTGTCCTTAAACCTGTAGAGTAGTGTGTTGTCTCCTGCATCCGAGAACGTGACCCTGCCCCCGTCCCAGTCCAGCTGCACTCGCACCTTCTGTGGCTTCTTCTTGAGTTTGAGGGGGGCACTGGTGGCGTTTTTGGGCCTGTACTCTCCTCCGTACAGGCACATGGTCCACATGCCCCGCTCTGGACTGGGGGGGAACCATTCCTTCCTCGTCACATTCTCCTTCACCACCCCGAGGGCCCACTCGCTGCTGTCCCCCACCTCCACGTCCCAGCTGTGGCGGCCTGAGCCCAGGCCCTCGGAGCCCAGCACACACTCATAGTAACAGAAACGCTCAGGGTTATCCGGCAGACGCTGCTCCTCCTCTGTGTAGCGGATGGTGGTGAGGTCATCCGACACTGAGAGGAACACGTCTGCTGTATTGGGGTCCAGGACCACCGGAGCTGAGGGGAGAAGGAGTGTGTATTACACACAGGTACTTGGGGGTTTTCTGGTATAAAATGGTTTTATTTTAAGGTGAGCCACTTCTCGTGAATAGAATATATTTTAAACAGTAGATATTACAGTTAGCCTTTGGAAGTTCATTGAAAAAAAAATGCATTCATATATGCAAATGAGACATTACTACTTAAATACTATTTCTACTTAAGTATCCGCTTAAATAATAGATATCTACTTAAATATGTGTACATTAGCATATTTTTAAAAAACATAAAAATCTGGTCTGGATGAGGTTAGAGTTGACATGTTTGTCATTATGAAGAGAAAGGATTTTGTGAAGCAGAATATTAGTCTCATTGTTTTGTTGTTTAGTCAAGAAAACATGATGCACTGTTATTATAAAATGTTTTCAATTAGTTTGAGCACAAAATCCAGCTATGAGAGCTATATTAGGAAATCATTCCATTAACTTTCTCAGAATATGGTAAGTAATTAACGATTACATGCAGGTGTTCTAATAGCTAAGATTGTTGCTTCTGAATTCTGAATATCTCAGAAGATGTACTCTATTAATATGAATGATGTCACTAGCATCAAATAAATAGACAATTTGGATATTCTAGTTAGACTACAGGTTTTCAGTGATATATGACACGTGGTTTTGACAAGTGTGGGCGCAGCTAAACCATTAATTAAAGTTACTTAATGTAGGATAATATAGATATATGTGAGTGAACATTGTGAGGGTGTTATTATTATTATTATTATTATTATTATTATCGTTGTTGTTGTTGTTGTTGTCGTATTATTATTAGGTATTCTTATCTTGTGTCTACACTAATTAGGTGCACTTTGTAGGTGTAGAGTTCCTGACCATAGCCCCTCTTTTGCTGCACAATTTGATCTGTTATGTTGCCATCTAGTTGTCACCGGTGATATTGATTCATGAGGTGGCCAGAAAAAACAAATTGTTCATTGCATTGTGACAATGTCAAGTTACCTAGCTGTTAATTTAACCACTGAACATGTCCCCATCATCCCAACAACTGTCCCAGTGAGAGATTTGGCAGGAGCTGCCACTGTTAAATTGTTTAGAAACAGATTAAAGGTTTATAATTAAATACCTAGAAAGTGCACCTATATGGTAGCTGTGATAAACTGGCCAAGAGTGCAGATATAGGGAAACTGAAAGGGTATATATGGCACCCGCAATTAAAAAAAGTCATTTTTCCAGTGTCAAATGACTGAAGCTTATAGAAGAAGCGTACTTATATTAAAAACATTTCTACTGACTTATCATGTTTTTTTAAAAATATATTTGTACAGGTTATATTATGACATTTCTCTGTTACTTACTGAATGTTACAACATTTTGCATTTTCTCCCAGACTCTGAACTTGAGGCAGCCCACGTGTTTGGCCACATCAATCAGAGCTCCAGATGTGTCCTCTGGATCCTGCAGCGTACACTCCACTCTATATCCCAGGGAAAAACCTCCTGTCACACGAATCTTTGATGTAATGTCAGCTTTTTCCTTCTAAAAATGTTTTTGTGCGCCGCTCTACCACCTCATAAAAGTGAGCGGATGATACAGAAATGCCATGGGAAAGGCTGAGTCTGTCTTACTTACCGTTCAGACGTCTTCTTATAGTTCTGCAATGCAACAAATATCTCTGAGGGTTTTCTGGCCTTGTTTCAAACTGATATACATTTTTCACGACCCAGTTATCTCACCATGAACATTCTGAAGCTCAACGCTGTTTAAATGTTTGGAAAATAGATGAGTTTTTTTGGATTGGAAAATGGAAAAACCCTTTACCTTTAGAAATTCAATATCTTCAGAGCCCATGGCCTCTTCTGTCGAGGTGATTATTTCAGTTAGAGACATAATTTCATCCGCTAATCTGTCCATCTTTTCCTTCATTTTCCGACACTTCTGTTCCTGTTCCTCCTTCAGAGCGTTTAGTATGGAAACCTCCTCGTCCCGCAGGAACTGCTGCAGCTTCTCAAAGTCGGCCTTTATCAGCCGCATTGCATGCTGCGCCTGCCTCTGGTCACAATATTAAAAAATAAAAATATATATATATATATGTATATATAGTTTATTTTATCATGGATTTATTTTATGTAACTAATTTTATCATTCATGGATGGACGGACGATCGGATGGACGGACATACAGACGGATGGATGGATGATGGATGGATGGATAGATAGATAGATAGATAGATAGATAGATAGATACATAGATACATAGATACATAGACAGAAACAGAGGGAGAGAGAGAGAGAGAGAGAGAGAAGACGGACAGATGGATGGATGGAAGGATGGATGGACAAAATGATGGATGGATGGATGGACTGATGGATGGATAGATAGATAGATAGATAGATAGATAGATAGATAGATAGATAGATAGGCGGATGGATGGATGGATGGATGGATAGACAGACAAAAGGACAGATGCATAGATGGATGGATGGATGATGGATGGATGGACAGACAAAAGGACAGACACATGGATAGATAGATAGATAGATAGATAGACAGACAGACAGACAGACAGACAGATAGATAGATAGATAGACAGATTTATCAAAGTTATTTGACTTATACATAATTTGGTAACACTGTGTTTAAACCTTGTTTTATAACACTGATGTGATGTGGTATTACAATACATGACAGAAAATGGCTGGTAATGACAGATGAAATCAAACAGTATAGTATATCTACGGTAGACAATATCTCTACACAGTTATCACTCATGGTAACAGCAAATGATATGTTAATGGCATGGTTAAGTCAATGTTATGTAACAGGGTTCAAATACAGAGTCGCCTCCATTTTTCACTGTGATCATTTTCAGTAATGATGCAGCACAAACAACAACAAAACAGGGACCACTTTAATCAATACTCAGTTCATTCTCTTGTGTAAATATGTCTTTCTAAGCCAGTGCCAAAGTCTCCTCATCACTGCCTCTGAGTTTACAGACTGACACAGATGTCAATTCAGACAATTTTACTACTGTTCTTATTCAAACTCCTCTATTGGAGTAAGAATATTTAAAGCTGCTTCTAACTGGGACTTTAATATTAAGATTATATTACATTAATATATCACTATATACTTTTTAAAAAGACATTTATAACCCGTTTAAAGCATTAAGGTGTTGGTGGTAGTTACCCTGATGTGGTCGGCTGTGTCCTGGTAGTTTTGCTTGGCTGTGTTTAGGGTCTCCAGCTTCTCCTGCAGGGGTCTCAGCGCAGACTTCAGCTCACTCTTTGAACAGAATTTGAAGAGCGAATCAGTACATACATTGTGGACATTTCATTTTTGACATTTTGTTTTGTTCTGGTATACAACCGTTCTGGAAATATTTTGTATAGGTTTTAGTGCATCAAAAATGTCCGGGATGTTATTATTGGAATAAGACAGCAGTAATCAGGCCTGGAACAAAAATATCATCAATTATTTGACGGCATCAGTGTAAAGCGGATGTGGTAGCGGTGGGTGTGGTGAAAAATGGGGGATACAGTTTTAAAAGGGTGATGAATGGCATCCCCTTGAGTCCCGCTTTAATTAAATTCTGCCTGCGCTTGTATTCATCATATTCGTAACAATCTGTTGACCCGCGGTTGCTTAACGGTCATCAGTGGAGATCAGTAGCTGCTTGACATCCATCCATCCATCCATCCATCTGTCTGTAGATCCATCCATCATCCATCCATCTGTCATCAACTATCTATCTATCTATCTATCTATCTATCTATCTATCTGTCTGTCTGTCCATCCATCCAACCATCCATCCCCCCATCCATCTATCTATCTATCCAGCTATCTATCTGTTTGTCCGTCCGTCCATCCATCCATCCATCCATCCATCCTTCCATCTGTTCGTCCATCCACCATTGTAAAGAAGGTGTGTTTCTCTAATGAATACTTCATTTCACATTTAACTTCTCTGAATGATGTTGTTCACTCAACGGTTGACTTTTGCAGATATTTTGGGGGGAAAAAAAAAAAAAAAAAGAATTCTCACCTTGCACTCCTGAGCTGCCTCCTCTGTTCTGACACATGTATGATCCTTATGCTCTTCTTCCTGGCACTGACTGCAGATCAGCTCTTCCTCCTCCTCGCAGTACAGAGTCAGTCTCTCGCCATGCTTGGCGCACCCTTTGCCATCCGCAGGCCCGTCCTTGCCCTCCCCGCTGTCTCCTAGCCCCAGCTCAGCCCCTGCTCCGACCCTCCGGGGCTGACCTTGGAACAGCGAGTCGAACAGGCCCTTTAAAACACTGTCCAGCAGCTCTCGTCCGTAACACTCTGTGCATCCTTTCTGGTCGGGGCCTAACTCAAGCTGGCAGAGCTGCAGGCAAGACTCGCATAAGCTGTGGCCACAGGGGAGCAGAAGGGACCCCTCTGCCTGACACCCCGGGCACACGGGCTTACCCGCGGGTACAGACGGCTCATCGGATGACATGATGTGTCCTATGTGGTCAGTAAGTACTGATCAATAAGTACTGATAGCTGTCTGCTCTTGCAGGTCCTCTTCTGGTATATGCTCTGCCACCCCATAAAAAATCCTCCCCTTGGATTGTTGATGGCCTATTTATAAAGGTGTTATTTCTGACTTGGCCCATTAGACCAAACACGCGCGCGCGCGCGTGTGTGTGTGTGTGTGTATGTATGTGTGTGTGTGTGTTTTGAGGGAGGGAAGGGCATGTAGATCCAAGGAGAAGGTTTGTTTGGATACAAACTGCTGAGTAACAGCGTGTTAGTGAGAAGTGTGTGTGTGTGTGTGTGTGTGTGTGTGTGTGTGTGTGTGTGCTCGGTGGCATCTAGGTGTAAAGTGATACTGGATTGCTCAGAGTACACAACATGATGGGCGGCAGATTTAGAGCCAAAATACCCGCCTCATGTCAACCATAACAAGAGACACTGGTTAGTTTTAGCTGTGGGTGGGTGTGGTGCAACAGAGAAAACCCAAATATCCACATATCCACATTTTTATCTTGACTGGCCGCACCGAGCCCTGACCTCAACCCCATCCAACACCTTTGGGATGAAC
>JBBPCZ010000115.1:45475424-45490592 GCA_037974445.1 Brycinus macrolepidotus | reverse complement strand
GTGTGTGTGTGTGTGTGTGTGTGTGTGTGTGTGTGTGTGTGTGTGTGTGTGTGTGTGTGTGTGTGTGTGTGTTTGGCAACATTTTGGCTCAAACATCCCACTCCTAGTCTGTGGTTTAATGTGCTCCTTTGGCAGCCATGTTGGATCTAATTTGGTGGAAAGGCGAGTCAGTAACGAGAGTAATCTCTCTGCTGTGCTGATGCAGATATGCTGTGCCAGGAGAGCTCTGAGTGGGAGAGAGGGAGAGATGGTGGGATGGAGGGATAGAAAGATGTGGGAGAAAAGATTGGCAGAGGATGACAGAGTGACTGTGATTGCCCTCTGAGGGAGAACTGAACTGAGGGAATTAGGATGATTGAGGGGGCACAGTCCTCCCCCCCAAAATACACACACACACACACACACACACACACATTACAGTGCTCCTCTTCTTAGTTTAATGGTTACAGACCAGTTGCTGCAAGTGGATGGAGGACGTGAGTGAAGAAGGGAGGAGGGAAAGTCGTCTGTGTGTGTGTATGTGCGTGTGTGCAAGTGTGTGTGTGTGTGTGTGTGTGTGTAGGCTATGCAATGCAGTCTAATCTCTGATCTTCAGTAATGATACAAAAGACACACTCTTGCTCCCTTACTTGCTCACGCACTACCTCACTCACTCGCTTACTCATTCACTGACTTACTACTTCATTCACTCATTCACTCGTGTCTCACTACTTCACTCGCTCACTCATTCACTCATTACCTCACTACCTCACTCGCTTCATTCTTATTGCACTTGTACCAGCACATGAATGCCTGGACGCAAATGAAACAGCTAAGTGTGTTGGCTCCGTCACACTGATTCACACAAAGCTGCTGCTGCTGTTTCTTTTCTCTGAATGGATCAAGGTGTTCCTCTGGATGTTTTTTTTTTTTTCACTCCCTCTCTCACAGACAATAGAGTGCCGTTGTAGAATACTACAGACAATGGAATGTTACTGTAGAATACTACAGGTAATGAAATTTTACTGTACAGTACTACAGATAACGGAATATCACTGTAGAATACTACAGATAATAGAATTATGTAATGAAATATTACATGCAATAGAACACTATTGTGGAATAGTACTGTATTTAGCAGTTCTGTTTGAACACCCCCCCCTCCCACCCCGGATGGGCTTAAGTGGTACGTTCTGAACGTGAAGAGAATGGGAACACACTGCAGCAGAGTGAGGACTGCGGGGGAATTCCGACAGAGCCAAATATGGGCACGGAAGTCTTCCTCTCTCACCTCTCTGAGGTGGGATTCGCGCTGCTGCTGTTGTGCGGAGGAGGCGCACGCGCACACACTTACACAGAGAGGAGAGGAGCTCATCTGAAATGTAAATTTGGAAGGTTGCGGATGTGCGGCTCCCTTCCGCTCAGTCTCTGCTGAATTACAGCCAGCACTGGTCACTAATAGCTATGTCAGAGGAAAAACACTTAGTACTCCGTCTGCGATGGCCTGGTTGTAGTTATGGGTGATACTGATCAAATGTAATAACACTCATGGTAATTCCACCTACACAGGGACTCATAACATGCATATAACCATTCAGTGCCTTATTTGAATATAAAAGCAATATGTGAATATTTATGAGCAGCTAATTCACAGAATGACATGGGAATATATGTATATGTATATGGATATGGATATGTATATGTATATATTGAACTAAAGTAACATGCATTTATTCCATTACAACACTGTTATGAAATTTTATTCCCAGCATCTTATTAAGAACACTAAGAAATGCTGTATCAGTTCTGAAATACCAAAGTATTATTTTAATAAAATGATATAAAATTAATTAAAGGACATAGTGCTATTGAAATACTGCTACAAATGAAGATACATTGACCGTGAGATCGTTGAAATGGGATTTAAAATAAGTTTTGCCCATCTTGTAATATTTTTATTTTGACTGCTAGACTGGGACCACATGCTAAAGGAATGTTTTACAAATCTGACTTGTTTTGTTATTCTCTTAAAGTGACACCCGACTGAACCTTGCATGGTGAATGTTATCAAGGCACCATGATATCAAACGTGGTCACAAACGTGACTGTGTGCTATTTCAGGCTAGGTATATCGTCAAATTTGCTCAGATTAATTTTTTTCTCCTCTAATATCTGATCCACCATTTCTCACTATTTGATAGTGATGTCTGATATCAGATCAGTGTCATTATTCCTTTAAATGTGTTGTTAATGAAAGCTTTATTAGAGCTGCAGTTCAGTAACATAATTCTATTGAAAATAAAGTATTTGTGTCATTTCCCTAATGCCCACACTGAAGGGTCATGGTGTTACATCTCAGGACACACTCAATAACAATAGCAGTAACTTGCCTAGCCAAGCCTTTTTCCAGGTTTGACTATTCCAATAATGTGAGGTGGACTGGAACATGACTTCTTTTACTGAGGGAGGTCTGCGTCCAAGCTTGCGTTCGCGCTGGAATTATTGCTTATCGGCCTTGTAAAAGTCATGGACATTGCAGGTTCATGTTTTCAGATTCACCAACCTTGACTGTAATCATTTGAACTGTAGTAACTCACCAGTTAAAACTAATGTGGCCTGAATAGTTCTTACATTTCTGCTCTCTCTTAATATTGTGTGGCACCAATATACACTGGTATCACCCAGGACTAGAACGATATAAGGTCTGATCCTTAATTAATCTCCTCTTTTGTGCACAGATCTAGCCCGTTAGGGTTTAGATAGTGGTCAAGAATCCCCAGAAATGGAAAAAGCTACTGTCCTATATTTTATTTTATAAGTCTATGTTCATGGAGGCTCCTCTAACATACATATGTAGATGAGCCTCCATCAACATGGACTTGTATGTATGATGTATGTTTGTTCATGTATGAATGCGATATGTCAATAGAATGAGTTATCCTCGGATTTCTGTCCCTGTGGGAGTTGTGTGTACTGTAAAGGGTGTCTAAATTTGTCTCAGGCTGGGTATTATTGGTGTGTCACAATCCTGAAATATGGTACTGACATATGTGTGAGGATAGAAGCTTGTCAAAAACACTCAAGAAACCTTCACTCAGTGATCCAGTGTGTCAGCACGGTGATGAAAAATAGCCAGTTGGTGTACAGATAGTACAGAGTTGTTGCGATCAACAATTGATGTAAAAATAGATAGTTGTTTAAAGAACCAGGCGTTGAAAAGTTCTCCAGGGGACCAACATTTTTCCTTATACTATATGGAGTGCATATCGTACCTTACAGCTGAGACCACATGTTCATGGTTTATATGTAATATGTTAACATATAATGTATAGCATGGTGGATAACACCGCTGTACTCTACACAGTAGAGGGGAGTTTGATTTTTTGGGGCAAGATTTTTTTTCACCCTCATCTGTTACATAATTAAATTGTTGTTCTAGATGAGAGCTTATGCATAAATGTGAATATTATGCAGTGATTATATAAACGCTTAAATAAGCATCAGAAGTTTTAGCATTTAGCTCATATACTGTGGTGCACTCAAACTCGGTGGTTGGTATGTTAGCCTTTTGCCTGCTGGAGCTCTTACACTCGAGTGTTTTACACAATGTTGAGCAGTTAAAAATCCACTTTACCGAGCTGAACTTCTGGCCTTACTTTGCCGTTTTGTAATTCATACTGTGGATACGTGGATGTATATAGCAGCGTTTTTCAGAACATCTGTGATAACTATAGATCTTTATTTTATGGGATGATATCTGCAACGAGTTCTTATGTTTTTATAATCAGAATAATCTGTCAAAAAATAAGATGGCTTTACAATGGTTTAACCCACTTAAAATCCCAGACTTATTGTATCTTAAGGCAGACTAGCATGGTTCTTATGTTATAGATGCGTGTAACAGAAGGTTGAATCCTGCCCATTCAAATGGTCAATCAGTAAAATACAGCTGTAATTAGGTTTTGATGGTTTTGACCTTTGACTGAACAACATTACTGTGTGAAAATTAAATGTAGTTGTTTATGTTATCAGTTGGTTCCAAAATATCCAAAAAATAAATATACTGGAAATATTTCCAATATATACGTTTTGTATGAATTACCTAATTGCACCCACATGTTTGTGTGTGTTTTGTAATGACTACTGCTTTAGTGGAATATCTGCTTTTCAGCTTGACTTAAGATAATCACTGCTTTTATTTAAGGGTGTTTTTCCACTCCAGCCTCTACATGCCTGTGTGTAACTGCTCTGATAAGAGCTTGGTTGATTAGGCTTTGATTAAACAGTTTTAAGCAGTAGTAGGTGTTTGCTTATTAAGTCTCTTTAAGACTCATTAGAGCTGTACTGGCTGTTTATACACAGACACATGTGTGTGTGTGGCTGGTGGCGTTTGGGTCATAGTGACCTCTGTGTCCTTTTAGGTCATAAAAAAACCAAACCCCAGTGCGGAACCAACCAGGCAGAGCTGACTTACTTCACACAGTTGAGGAAAATCATTGAAGTAATCCTTCAATGAATCACTTGACTGCAATTACAATGGATTACTATTAGACCATAAAATACACTAATGTTCTCAAATACAGAAGATAGTTGGAAAATATCTAGTAAAGTCTGCTAATGAACAGAAAATGTGTAATGTCATCTATTCTGAAAATCTACAGTTTTCATCCTTGGAAGTTTAGGAACAGCTCATAAAGCTTTCAACTAATATGCTAAACATTCCAAAAACGTTACCAAGCGTTTTTACACAGTTTTGTTCATGCAAGTCAAACCAAATTAAATCCATTTTGCTTTTAAAAACCAATATGCCACAATAACTACACTCCGTGCAGTATATAGAGTCAGTATAACACTATAACAGTATTTTAATTTTACAAGGAATCTGAGTACTTCATTAGTCATTAAGAAACAAACTCTCTTCACAGGTAGAACATGAATTACTCTCATATTATGGCTGTTACTCATCCCCTTTTTAATTATTTCCCAATGAATATGAATGCAGCAATGAATATTTGCGCCAAAGCTGCCATCAGTGTAATCAAGAACCATTTTATTTCAAGCCGGCAGCTGAGCTGGGATGTTTGTCATATTTTATAGTGGAAAACTGATGGGTTGTTTAAAAAATGGAAAGGAAAAGACATTTTTACAGAGTTTTTACAGAAACAGTTGGACTTGGTCTCAGACTACTGCCCTGTTTAAGTGGCCTTTTGATAGGAATTCAGTGCCATAAGGTAAAATATAACCCCCAAAATATATATATTTTTAGATGTATCTATAGATTTCTTTGTCAGCCTTACATATATACACTCATGCAGGTTAACTGGCTGCCCGCTGCTTCACTTGGTGAATGAATTCAATCCAGAGGAAGAATTTCGTGCTATTCACACTGTGGTGTGTTCATGTATGACAGAATGGTCACTTCACTTCTTAAGACAGCCTATCACACCTATTCCAGCTTATTATAAAACTATTATAGACTAACTTTGCAACTCTGATCTTGAAACATCTGATATAAAGTGTAAAAAGCATCATAAACTGTTTCAACTGTGCATACGAGGTGGATTTGTCCGTGCCAGTCTTTATACCTGTTCGTTAGTTGGGGTGAACTTTGGACCATCAGTGGCAGGGAAAGAAGTGTCTGACTTTAATTACGTAACCCTGCTTCTCTCAGGCTCTCGGAGGCTCTGTTCCTCAGCTGTGCCTCCGTCGTGCCAAATCCTGGATTTCTCCCTCTGTCTCTCTCCCTGGACCATCTTCATGCCACGATTCGCTTCCCGGCCCACTTTGCTTATTTCTGTGTTTGTTTGCGCTCCTGCTCTCGGCCGCCTGCAGCTGGTGTTGTCAGACTGATTAGCACAGCTGGAAGACCTCAGCTGAGCCTCTTCGAGAAGTGGCCGGTGGATTACGTAAGGACTGGCAGGCAAGAGGGAGAGTCCTGCATTACTTAAGCCCCCGGGGACGCATGTCCAAGAGCTACAGTTTTGCCTCTTTGATGGTTTTAGCCGTGCATTAGGATTGTCTGTGTGTCATGGTCGCTTTGCTTTGTCTCTTTGATTTCCTCCTGCTTAGGGAGACGTGGAGGTTTTTATGCCCATGGCTGTATCTCATGGAGACTTTTGAAACTTTTTTGAATTAGAATGAGATTTTTTCCCCCGTATACACTTAAAATTGAAGTTGACAAACAGGGTTATTTGTAGTGATGCCAACAAGCACTTTTGGTTCCCTCAAAAATGGATGGTTCTTTAGAGATCTGGGAACTTTTTAAAGTTTGAGGAACCTCCACATAATTGAAGGTTTGTCCTAGAGCTGTACATCTGTGGCAAAACCCACTTGGGGATATATATATATATATATTCCATTAGGTTTTTTTTTTTTTGGAAAGTGAGGTGTGGGAAGAACCTTTAAAGAACCACCACATCATATGTCTCATTAGATTTATTACCGACTGAAGGTTTTTCCTAGAACCCAATGTCTAATACAAGAACCATTATTTGTGTAGTGGTCATCCATTGCGTATGTGAAGAGTTAAGACATCCTTGTGATTTCTACACTCAAATTGTTATTATGAGTACAGTACATTTCTTTAAAATTAAAAGTACCAGAAGGGTTCTTTAGAGTGCCCCCTTTTGGTGTTCTAAAGAACTTTTCAATGGATTTTTTTGTAAAAACATTTCAAAGCTTGAAGATCCACCACATTATGTTTAGGTTTATTGCTAATCAAAGTTCTTATTTAGAACCATAAATCCAAAACAAGAACCATTTAGGAACCTTTATTTGTGAAGTGGTCATCCATTGCATGTGCAAAGAGTTGAGACATCTTTGTGATTTCTATACATAAAAGGTTTCCTTAAAAATAAAAGAACCAAAAGAGTGATGCCTTAGGAACCTTTTGGTTTTCTAAATAACCTTTTAAAGCTTGAAGATCCACCACATCATGTTTTGTTGCCAGTAAAAGTTTTTGTTTAGGACCATTTGCTCATTTTAAACAGTGGCCTGTTTATAAACCCACTGCTACGCTGCTGTCTAAACTTTTTCTTACCAGAGTCCTGTTTCCCACTGAAGTGGAAAAGTAGAAGGCACTAAACTATTCCTACAAAATCTGTTGTTTTTGGCCTCAGTTAAGTACACAAGCTGCTCTCCTCCCCATAAAACCTGAAGTGGAGTCTTCATGTTCAAAGCATTACGCTCTAATTACCCTTTTCTTTTTATATAGCTGGTTTAATTGCATTGTGTAACACATTGTTATCTCACTGCTGGGTCAGAGCTCTTTCCCTTTCAGTGGCTTTGCTCAGCTTGTCCTGAATTCCTTTGCTTGAAAGCATCCTGGACCCTCTTTTCTCCTTCCCCCCTTCTGCGGTGCCCCATATTTCTTCCCAGGCTGCAAAAAAAAGCCCACAAAATGAGGACAAGGTGGAGAAAGGTTACACTTTGCTCTGTGAGCAGGAGGAGATTCATTCTGATTAGAGAAAAGTTTCCACCATAAGGCGGTTTTTAAGACCGAACAAATGGAATGTAAAGGGCAGCTGTGAGTGTGGGTGTAGGTGAGTCAGCGTAAGAGTGTAGTTCACCACACACTCCCGCGCCTCCTCAGCCCACTGCCCGGCAGCTACGGCCTGGCAGAGTGCCCACCACACTTATGATGGGAGTGGGCAATTGGATGAGTGTGACCCTATGTGTGTGTGTGTGTTTAAATAATCACAGACTTCTGTGAACCTCAGTTCTGGTCTTTGTGCTTACTTCTGAACGTAAACAAGGTCAGATTCGGTGCAGAACTAAGTGATCTATCTATCTGTCTGTCTGTTTATTAATTAAGTAATTAATTTATTAATTAATTTATTGAAAAATGCCTACAAATTGTACATTGGACAAAAAAAAAATGGGAGCATTTATTACTACTTTCATTATCGTATCTGATTAAAAGTGATTTGAACATTCAGAAATCATTATTGTTGATTTGCCCCCTTTGAGTCACTATGTATATGTGTGTGTGTGTGTATGTGTGTGTGTATGTGTGTGTGTATGTGTATGTGTATGTATGTATGTATGTGTGTATGTGTGTATATGTGTGTATATGTGTGTATATGTGTGTAAATATATGTGTGAATGACTGTAATGAACTGTTTTTTCTACCTGTGTATTAACTAGAAATCCCGTTTCTGTTTCAGTCCATCATGGAGCAGTTTAACCCCTGCCTGAGGAACTTTGTTGCGATGGGGAAGACGTATGAGAAGGCTCTCTCCAGTGAGTACAGCAACCACTTTTTTTTCCTCCATGTCCATACTCTGCTAGGCAACTGACAGCCTTAACTTTATGAATTAGACAAATACCGATTAGGGTGACATAGTGATTGGGATGTATGTTCTCTTTGAGTGTTGCAACCTGTGTAGTCATTATGGTTTTAGGTATATTGGTGTCTCTCCATGGACAACATGGACAACTAAACCTATTTTTGTAAACATTTTATTTTTCTCTTTTGTGCTTAAATTTACAGTTATGGTCCTGTTAAATGTACCGTGTGTTGAAATATGTTTTACTGTGTGTGGGGACGTTGGTTTTTTCTCTCTTTTGTAGTGATGTCGTGACGAAATGTCATGCGTTAGAACCCATCCGCACTCCCCGTCATCTCTCACCCATGCATGGCCCGCTTCGCCAGTTGTTCCGTCTGTATGTCTTTGGGGCATCTTTATTCATGTGTGTGTGTGTTTCTGTTTGGGCTTGTGTGAGTGTTAATGTACGTTTCACAAAGCTGCCTGCGGAAATATACGGAGCCTCATGGAAATACGTGGAGGGCGATCATAGCCGACGTGTCCGAAGGGCAGTCATAGCTGTAATGCATATGGGTGAGTCATAGCCTTGATGTACATGGGGGAATCATAGCCAAAATGTCTGCAGGGAAGAGGGAATGCAGAAAGTGGAGCACAGGGCAGTCCGAAGTAGGCCAGCTTGAGTTGTGAGAGTTAGTACGGTCCCGCAGAGGGAGGAGGGAGGGAACGGAACAGTGCAGAGAAGTACAATACAAAAGAAAGATGGTCCAAACCAATGAGGAGCATAAAGACGCGTAAGATTTTCTGGCATCACACAATACTAACATAAATCATGAGATTTTGCCCTAACACTATATTAACATGTATATTAATCTAATCATTACTTTAATTCTCCTGGATGAACTGTCTATGTCTGTTACTCTTTTGGTACCAAGGACAGATGTAGTTACTATTGTCGTCAATGACAGACTCAATTCAATACCAAATATGAATAGTAATGGCTTTAGCCACTTCAGCACCATGGACAGGGCTACATTCTATTTCTACACCAATACACTGCACTACATTTGACGGTTTAAATTCCTGTTGCAGAAAAAACACAGAAGAATCTGAAGCCCTGCTGGGAGGGAGTGTGTGAGTGTGTAAGCACGCTCGTGTGTGGATGCACCCACATATGTACCCATGCAGCCTGTTAGATAACGTTAAAAATAGGCCCAAGTCCCGGAGTGGGAATTACTTTCCATCATTGCCAGCCTGCCTGGGCTGCTGCCACAGTGGGCAGGAGGACCTATCGTAGGCTGTCTGCGGCGGGTATTCTTGGGATAGTAAACACACCAATTCTCTCAGGCTGCAGGCTGGAAACCCTTACCAGTGCATTATTGAGTAATACAGGTAGGAAGCCCAAGGGAAATTGGAAAAAGAAAGACATTGTTATAAAACAGCTACTGACTGGTACGAATGGGATTATGTCAAATAAATGAGATTTTACTTTAATAAACAGTAACCCGTGTAGTTAAATGCAGTGGTCACCTCTCCATGGAGATCTTGCCTCCTGCAGTTCCAACCCAAATCTAACACATTTGATCCTGTTAGTCAGGTTGACCTGATCAGATGTGTTCTGGCTCAACATCTTCTAACATGTTTTTTTTGTTTACACGGTTCCAGAATAAGTACTAACAGCTAAAATGGGTTGGTTTTAGCGTGACCAGGAGAGTGCATTCTAAAACACCGAGAGGGGGAATGGAAAGGGAGGACATTCTAGACCTGTGTGAATGGAGGAGAACATTCTAAAACAGTGTGAATGGAAGAATATTCTAGAACAATATTAATGGGTGAGACAATTTTAGAATAGTGTGAATGGAGCAGAACACTGCAGAACAGTGTGAATGGGGTGAATATTGTACAATGGTATGAATGGGAATCTGGGAAAGATAGGGAAACGTCAGTATGAATGTTAGGAGAACATTCTAGGACAGTGCTAATGGAGGTGAACATCCTAGAACCACATGAATGGGTGGGACAATTCTACAACATTGTGAATGGGGAAAAAGTAGACAATGTGAAGGAAGGGAGAATAGTCTAGAACAGTCTGAGTGGCTGGAGAACAGTCTAAAACAATACAAATGGGATGAGACATTTTAGAACAGTTTGAATAGAGAACAACATTTTACAGTGTGAAGAGGTGGGGGGGGGGCTGGGGGGGTTGTCTAAAGTCTCCCAACAAACACACACAGGTGTAGGGTGCACCAACCAAACTTGGCTCGTTGGTGTTTACTGGAGAATTTTGGGTTGACTTTGGGCTTTACAGATGACAGCTCTAGGTGTAGGGTTGGTGACCATTGTGATCCCCGTTCTTACACAGCTGATTGGTCTCATCATTTACTTCTTAATCTCGCAAGCCAGGTTTCTACCTATCGTCAAAGAGTGTGGTATGATTCGTTGCTCAATGTGGCCAAGACTTTCTTGACAGAAAAAGCCATTTAACTGACACGCAAAATAACAACAGCAATAACCAACAACAGTTGTTTTTGCATGATGTGTGAGAGTAGGCAGTTCTCAAAAAAGTGCTACAACAAAAACTCACCCACATGAAACAAGGTGATACATGCTGGCAAATACATAGTACATCTTGGTTACCAACAACTGAATGCTTCAGAGTTAACTTTTGATAAACAAATGTGATGCCATAAACTTTTTTTGTAATCCAATAACAACACTTTACTCGGAAAGACTCACTGTAGTCATGGCACTGCAGCCCGAACAGATGCTTGCGAAAGTGTTTCATTTTGGACTGATGAAACAGTGTGTGGGAGCCCATCCACACAGACGTACAGACAGCCAATGAGAATGTGACTGACAAAATTCTGACAGTTGTGGCCAGCTTAGCATGCAGTAGATGTCTGATGTCTACATGTTTTGGTGTTTTCCCTGCTCTAATACATCTGGTCCAGCTGTTAGCCTACAAATCTGCTAATTCACAAGCTTTTCCACAGCTGATGTCTCAGAGCAGGAAAAAACATCATGCACAACTTGACATTGCATAGGGGTGTGGGTCGCTTATGATGAAATGCTCTTGTAAACTAAACTTAAACACTATGGAAGCTGGTTCCTAGATTCTAAGTAGTTACCGCGACTGAAGCGGTCTGTGTTGCACTCTCGGACAGACCCAAAGAGCTTAGAAACAGAAAAATTAATGAGTGAGAAAAGGATCAGAAAGAGGGGTTATTTTGAGGTCTGTGTTTAAGGGGAAAGTGGGTCTATAGTAGCTCCTCATTCTGCATCATGGAAGGTGGCTGGATGTAACTCGGAAAATTGATCTCTTTTAACTCCATAACCTCTAGGCTTATTTATTCAGATATTAATCTTAAATCTTATTATTCTGTAACCACTCTGAAGCTAACTGAGGCCTGGATCTGCTGACAGGTCCTTTTGGGTTTAAGGGGTTAACCCTTACAACTAATCAGTGTGTGTTTCATTTTCTCTTGGCGAGGGTGTGTCTCTCGTCTGTAAGCTCTGTTCTTCATGCTCCAGTAATCCTCTTTTTTTATCCAGAGCCCCTTCCCTCATGCTCCCACTTCCTCTTCACCACATAGCCTCCCTCAGGGCACTGGAGCAGCAAAGCCCCCAGATTTCAGGCCGTAATCTCCCCTGAACCAGGACACACTGCTCCCCGAGTCTGTGCGTTCGTACCTGCCTGGTTGCTGATGCAGGGGCTTACATGCAGCACATCCACCACTTCTGCTTACCATTTCATTGCATTGCAGATTCCACTGGGCCATGCTTTGTAGACGCCTTAATAGACGATGTTACCGCCATCATGAAAAGTCTGTGGAGTCTTGGCTTGAATTTATTACACTTGTGCACTTTTGATGATTTTCTAAGCTTAAAGACAATTAAGGCAGATTGTGCTAACACTTGCTTAGCATGCTAACATTTGCTAACCTTTCGGGAAGCGACATGACTGAAGATGCTGTGAAGTCGTTTCCTGAAATGACACACTCTTGATCATTCTCTGAGCTTATGGTGCTAACAATATCCCTTCGAGCACCTCCAGGACCTTTTGGCTTGTTCCTTTTTGTGCCTGGGCTCCTTTAAGTTGAGCTGCTTTCTGCATTAACGATGCAGGTGAGGCATGGGGCTCCCTGGTGTGCGACCCCAGGTGGGATGGAGAGAAAGCTCTTGGTAGTGCTTTGTCTGATTTCGGATCAGACAGCGAGGACGTGGACTGTGAAAGGCCACGGGTTGGCATTTCAGATTCCTGGATTAGCTGAAGAGCGCTTTTTGTTTTTATTTTGGGAGATTCTGTTACTGTTCATTGCTCCCCAATCCCAAGCCACTCCCCTCCCACACTCTCCTTCAGAGCCATCATAGAACACAAACCCTCAAGTTTTCCCAGCACCACACCTGTTGTCATAGATTACGGAAGCCATGGGTTGAGGGATGCTCCGGGGGTCGGAAAGTCCTAGAAGGTTCCCGTCTCTGATGTCCCGAATGCTTCCATGTTTTCAGGTGTGACATTTGCAGCAAAAGGCTACTTCGACGCTCTGGTGCGGATGGGCGAACTGGCCAGCGAGAGTCACGGCTCTAAGGACCTTGGTGAGTTGATAGACTGTAGCTGCAGTGGCCCCTGTGGTTGGGAGGGGGATTGCAAGGAGAATGGCCTTGAGTGAATGGTCTGAAATGTCTCATGCATAACACGCAGAGTGTGGCCATTCTTATACGCAATGTTTGGAAACATACACAAACAAACACACAAACATAAACACACACACATACACACCATAGACTTACACAGATGTGCTTTTTAGCACAGTGCAGTTACATTGTTTTCATACCATCTCTTGTCCTGTTTTTCTTCCAGAAAAGCATGTCTGTGCTGTTTAAGCTACACTTTGTCTCCACCAGAAATGATTATGCAAACGTCCCCCCAAAGCTCATCACATTCTTGCATTTAGATTTAGGACCAATCAGATGAGTGAGAATCTTCTTTTCTTTCTCTGACTGATAGCGTTGTGCATTCACATGTGCCGATGTGCCGTAACCTCAGTATTTCTTCACACGAAATACGCAAAAAGCTGTGGAAAGGCTGTATAAAAACAAAATGATATGGTACAAAATGTTATGATGGTGTTTATATGTGCTGTATATGTTTATAAAACTTTTGTGTTTCAGTCGTGTTTTTTTCTTCACAAATTAAGGCTGAGATTTAAAGGGACTTTTCGTAAAAAAGGGCGGTGTAACACAATGAAGGGTCAAAGGCCCAAAACAAAACCAGTGTTTAGGTTACATTCCATTATTTTGCATAAATATAAACATAAAGGCATATAACATCTTAATATTTGGATAAGCATATTAGGATAACAAAATATTTCATGGCTCATTCCTATTAAGCACTTTTACATCAATCTGCTGTATCAAAAGGATTCTTGGTAACATTGAAGTATCATTGCACCTTCTACCAAACAACAAAACAACATTTTACTGACCCAGAAATGTTCACTGCTTGTATTATTCAACACTAATAGTGAACAGCAAATGGAGAATATACAGAAACCCACTGGATGTTTAAGGCTTTGATCTTTAGAAATGAATACAGTAGCACTTCACTTGAACCCCTTTTGCATAATATTGATATAACTATGCTATAAACATGTCATAGCAGATGTCATATGCTGTAATGAGTTGTAGTTATCAGTGTTATGAAGTACAGTTCAAGGAAAGTATAGTCATATGCAAAAGAATGGGCGCCCCTGATCTGATTACATGTTTTGATTTCCAAAATGAAAGTACATGTCTTCTACAGAAGCAGACTTCTTCATATCTGAATGCATAGTTATGTGCTAATTATAACATACTGGGGGAAAAAAATAAGACACAGAATGTGGCCTGTGCAGAAAAATGCTGTATTTAAGTTCCATGTCATATACTTACACATATACATATTGCTGCTGTACTGACAAAAATGGAAAACAACCCTTTGGATGGAAGTTAATGGAACAAGATTTTTTGTCCAAGTAATTTCAGAACATTTCTATTGCTCCATTCATCATTAAATTTATCAAAACACAATGTAAAGAGCAAAAAATCCTGGCTTTTTGATCTATGAATGTCATAATGGACAGTTTTGTGGTGACAGAAAGTGACTGGTGAGGTTTGATGGGGTTTCCCTCTTACTAAACACGAATCTGATGTACAATAATAAATATAACTGGATGTTTTATCTGGTGGGAGCCGGAGAGGGGGAGAGGGGGAGAGGGAGAGGGGGAGAGAGAGAGAGAGAGAGAGGGATAGAGAGAGAGGGATAGAGAGAGAGAGAGAAAAGGAGAAAGAGACAAGCGAATGCAACATTAAAGCTCCTTTCTGCTTTCATTGCTGGGACCTTTTAATTTTTTTCTCACACCTCTCACAAGTCTCTGTGGCTTCATCTCTTTTCATTTTCTCAGACTGCTTTTCTCTCAATGCACATTCAATAGAGTTCACATTCTCCACCTCCAATTTGAGCAGCAAAGGGCCATTATTGAAAGCGCTCAGTGTTATCTCTGCTGATGCCATTAGCTGATATCCCGCGTTTTCAAAACCTAAACGATAAAGTGTAGCAGAAATCGACTTATTGAAAAATGATGTTTCTCAGCGGCATAGAGTTGGTTACGCAGGACTGCAGGATCAGCGTTCTCAGAAACTTTCACTATTTTATGTTGGAAATAAGTGGCAGTGGGGAACCTGCAGGCCTGTGATTCAGACAGCACACTCATTCCAATCTGCATGAATGTCCCTTTTCAAACAGAAAATACCATGTGTGATACTGTGTGTGTGTGTATGTGTGTGTATCTGTGTGTATGTGTGTGTACGTATATGTATGTGTGTGTGTGTGTGTGTGTGTGTGTGTGTGTGTGTGTGTGTGTGTGTGTGTGTGTGTGTGTGTGTG
>JBBPCZ010000115.1:45429073-45441307 GCA_037974445.1 Brycinus macrolepidotus | reverse complement strand
GCAGAATGAGGTGCTTGTGGAGGAATTTAACAGACACTGGCATGGAATGGTTCTCACACTCATAGAGATGCTGATTTCAAAGTACAATACATTGTCTCTTATTTTTTTCCGGAGCTGTACAAATTGACCAGTTATATACAGGTAAAAACGACACTTTAAAATCCCCAGTATTGGGCTGTGGAGCAGTGGAACTGCATTTTTGGGAGTGATGGAGCTCCACCCTGTACCTCTGAGATGAGTTGGAGTGGCATTTGTGATGTTTTTATGGTTTAAATACAATTTAAGATTGTATTGTATTATATTATTAACTACCTGTAACTACCAGTTTATATTATTATCAAAAATAGTTACATTATAATTGCTTAATATAAAATGGGACCAAGTATTTTACTTAATTTCCTATTCATATTTGTTAAGAGGTAAACTTTGTTGTAAAGAAGAGGAACCATGTAAGCATGCAGGATGACCCTGAAAGGATTCTGGGGTTTTCTGCAACAATCAGCTTTGCAGTGTGAAAAGTTCTGAAGAGAGTTTCGTTTCGATGGCTGTTTTGAGGTTTAGCTTTAGCTCCAAAGACGCTTACTAAATGTTAAATCACTAAATTTGACTGAATAAAAGGTAGTTAAAGTATCAGGATTTGAAAATGACATTTTAAATACAAACTTTCACTTTATGGAATGATTTGCCAAAAAAATCAAACTTTCATGACTTACTCTTAAACTGTGCTCTGATTCCTATTGATTAGGACACTGATGATTTAAATGATTTTCTCAGTTTTTGCTTTTCAGAGGAGCTCAAATATTTTTAAAAATGTTTCTGAGACATTGAGATAAAAATTCAAAAAGTATATATATATATATATATGTACTTGGGTTGGGATAGTGTAAGTACATGTAACAGAGTATAAGGAAGTAGTTACTGCCCATGTATGTATGTATGTATGTATCTATCCGCCTGTCCATCTATCTATCTGTCTGTCTGTCTGTCTGTCTATCTGTCTATCTATCTGTCTGTCTGTCTGTCTATCTGTCTATCTATCTGTCTGTCTGTAATCCTTGTAGTGTGACACTCTAGTGTGTTACATCAATCATAAAATTTAAGTATCTAGACAAGGTATAAGTAAATACACTGTTTCAGAGAGAGACAGAGAGAGAGACACACACACACAGATCATGAATTTCTTTGTTTATTTATTTTTTTTTTGTGTACAGTCACTGATCTTGTGACACACAAGAGGAACAGGTTTTATGAGGACCTTCATATATCACTTGTGTTTCAGTTTCCCTGCTTTTCTCTAGATATAGCTCCACTCCACCATTCAAGCACATCTCTGCCCACCAGCCTCGAGGACCCTCTTCACACGCCACGTTAAAGAGCACGTCTCTTTGGCAGCAGATCCATGAAGATAAACTCTCACAGCACATCCAGCGCGGCCTCCGTACTGTACTGTAGTTTAAAAGTTTTGTCAAATACAAAAATAGTACAGACTGTCGTCTAGGCTAACCTATTACGAATAGAGTGCCATAAGAGGCAAACGAACATTTAAACATACCAAGTGTAGCATAAAGTTTTTTTTTTTCTTCTATTTTTTTTTTTTTTTTAACCCTCTGGGTTAGAGCTCAGTCGCCTAACTTGGGGTCCAAAGCACATATGTGTGCGGATCACATAGAATTCCTGTACATTAGTCTATAGCCATAGCGCCAAGCGACTGTTTCCTCAACAAAGATTCATACCGGACAGTAATGCCGTAAAAGAAAAAAAAAGTAAATAATCAGTGCAGTATTCGGTATTAAACATACTTAGAAGTTTCTGTCATTTTCTAATAAATAAGATTAATAAGATAACACTTTATTCTGAGACCCCACTATAGATGCTTTGGAGATGCTTACTTTGTTTTAAACTAACATAGTATATTGCTAAATATACAGTAAATGTAACTAAGCATTCAATTTCTATTAAAATTCTATTAACTCTAACCCTAACCCACTGTTTGTTTCTCCATATAGTGTATAGTTTTATGGTTTATATCTAATAATTAAAGCATCGGTAGATGATCTATAGAGGGCTCTCAAAATAAAATAACATAACTAAGCCAGTTTCTCGACTATTCGATCAAAGCTTACCATTTCCTTCCATTTACTTCTTTGTAAATTTGTTGAAAATGATGAGAAAGGCATCATGTATTCAATGAAAAATGCTTCGTTTAAGACAACAACTATGAACACTGTGATCATTAAAACATCCCAGCCCTGATCATCATAAGGTAGCAGATGTTGATCGCATCATTGGTAAACGTGCTTGTCGTTAAATGCCTGTTTTCAAGACGAAAAGGTCTAGCAAGTCCAGGTAATTTGATATTTTCAAGCAACCAGAAGAGCAGAATGGATTTGCCAAAAGTAATCAATCTAGTGCACTAATTCTAGGGTCCAAAATTAAAAACTGCTAGTTCCTATAATGTCCTAAATAAGGGTTCATGCCATGAGTAACTGTAAGCACGGTGTTTCTTATTAAGACAGTAAAAGATCTTTTCATAGCTTGTACAAGACAGGGTGGGCATTTAAAAAGAAATGGTTTTGCCCAGTATTGACAGTGGTTTGCACTAAAACGAGAATGCAATCTTTTTGTAGTATCCCAAAAATAAATAAATAGATAAATAAATAAGTACCGATAATGCAAATGAAATGGATTTCGTCTGAGATCTTATCATCATCAAGAACGTGAAGTGAGCTGGTCAGAGTTTCACGGTGTTGCATCACCCTGTATGATCTGCTACTTTCAGGTAGATGGCTGACCAAAGGCAGCTATGTGTTCCTTTTCAAATTTTCAAATGAATTCTAACAAAACGATGAATTATTAAATAGATTATATCATTTTCCAACACTGAGCTAGAATTCTTCATCTTTCAGCATCTTCAGTATCACTTTGTCACCTCACAGTTAATGTCAATGGAATCCCACACTGTCCTGAAAAAGAAGTAGTTTGGGGATTTGGCTGCAAGGGTGTTATCTTTGTTTCTTTTTTTTTTTGTTTTTTTCTTTGTTTTTTTTTTTACGTGATAAAATGTTGATTGTAGCGTGGACGTTTGGGTTATATCCATCCTTCATGAAAATCCTGATGTCCCCAGCAAACAGGACATCGTTCAGGAGAATCCCGTGTCCTCACAGTAAAGTACATATTGTCCCATCATAACTGTCATATTATTCAGGTATAGACTATTTATAATATTGTTCATAAGAAGAATATGGGCACGTTTTTGTTCCCATTTCTTTAGGGTCCATGTTAGGGACCAGATGTACGTATTTGCTAACAATAATAGGCACTGTCTTTGATGGGATCCGAAAGATTCTCTGAAACAGTATGAGAAAAAGATGCCGGTGCAGAGTTCTCCCCGCAGGTGGCAGTGATGTACGGCTGTCACTCTCTCTCGCCATCCTCACTGCTCCCTTCAGGACAGAAGAAAAAGAAGATTTCAGAATCTGATTTCATCATTTACCCCCTTTTTACATTATTTAAAAAATCTGCTTTTTACAATCTGAAATAAAATAACACTTTTATAATGGTATTTTAAAGACACAGTTGTACATTATAACAACAAATGCTAATTGGTGAGAGGACTATGCAAAAAATGGAAGATGCTGGAAATCTAAATGTATATACTGCTTAATTTACAATTGTCTAAACGACTAGTGTTGGAACCTTTGCATGGATTTTTCTTAAAAAAAAAAAAAAAAAAAATCAAAGTACATCAAAAGTGAGAGCCTCCCTTTAGCAGAAGCAGGAACAGAGGCTATATGGAGGCATGAGTATTGAAGCTATAATTAATAATAAATATATGTACCAACAAAATAACACTATTTAAGCTTGATGTACATGTACGAGAAGACACAATCCAAAATGTGCTCTGATTCTGCTGCAATATGTGCTCGCAGTCCATGTTACTGGTTCACAGATTGTATTTTCTAATCTGAATTACACCCCAGCAGAATGTTTTGGTGGGGAAGACTTACTGACAGTCACAACATTAAAACCACTGACAGGTGAAGTCAATAACATCGATTATCTCATTACAATGGCACCTGTCAAGGGGTGGGATGTTAAACAGCAAGTAAAACGTCAGGTTATGAAGTTGATGTGTTGGAAGCAGGAAAAATGGGTGAGCATAACAATCTGAGCTATTCTGACGAGGGACAAAATGTAATGGTAAGATGACTGGCTAAAACATCAGGTCTTGAGGAGTGCTCCCTGAAAGCACCTACAATGGCCAGGAAAGCACCAGAACTGGACCATGGAGCAATAAAAGAAGGTGGCCCGATCTGAGGAATCATCATCACACCTTCAGAGGTCCAGAGCTTTTTTGGCAGCATGAGGAGGATCCTCAAAACTTTAGGTAGGTGGTTTTAATGTTATGGCACTTTGATCAGACTTTTTTTATTTTCTGTTTTGTTTGAAGCTAGTTGTCTGTTCCACTGTTTCACTGCACCTTTTAAACCAGGGCTCTCAAGTTTTGAAAACAGGCAAAAGTGAGATTTTGGCTGTGGCCGATGCGATCTGTGGAGCGGGGGTTGACGACCGTACAGGAATGCCGTGCGTAAGGCATAATTAAACGATCGCAATGGGCAGATAGATAAAATAGATTTTCAGCGTGAGAAATCGGAGGTATGACATGAGAGCGTGAGAAGACAGTCAGATGCGTGTGTCTCACGCTCATTGCGTGAGACTTGAGAGCCCTGTTTTAAACCTTAGTAGACTGAACATTAATTTCAAATGCACACGATCATGTCAAGGCATATTTTGCACTGCATCCGGCCCTCTCTGTCAGAACTGGCAGTGAAGAAACTAGAGCCAGATGTGGCTTTATTTAATATTAACTCAGTGAAAGGTGCACATTTTGCAACACCTAAAGCCATGTTTTACCTCCTGCAGAATCCATATCTGAGTCAGAAACATGGGTGATAGAGAAACGAGACACTGTGGAGGGAGAGACAGTGAAACGGGAGAACCGTGCCACAGGTTTGTTGCTTGCGGCACTGGAGGGTAGGCTTGGCGTAGCCTTGACGTCCGGGGGTGATCCCTTTGAAGAGGTGGGGAGTGGCAGCAAAGAGAAATCATCCTCCCACTCAAATCCTGCACCTGAAAACAGAAAGAAAGTAAGATTGACAACAATCTTAATCTAAGTGAGAGACAACAAACAGCCGGAATTTGTTAAATTTGGACGATTAGAAACATAACCGTCCAACAAAGTAAATTCTTACTCTCTTCTGAAATATTTCCATCTGAGGAGTCATCAGAGGCGTTGACCTTGTCCTGCTGGTTTGAGACCTTTGCACCCTGCATGACTGACTCCCCTCCCAAAGGGAAAGCATGTTCTGCTAGCTCTCTGGTTGGGCTTTCCTGGAGAAATAGAATCATTATTATTATTAATTAATGTATTTATTTTTGTCAGGAGGTATTATGAATATTAATTTAAAATCTTGATTTTATATGCATAAACTAGAACTAGAACTAAGTACTGGGATCATACATAAGCACATATTTGACAACAGATAAAATGAACTTTTAGATATTATAATTGTCTGAAAGACAGTTCTATACCTCAAACCAATCGGAAAACCAAAGGAAAAAATATTTGCCATAAAATGTCACATGCCTTTGCAGTGCAGTTGAATGTTAAAATAAAAAAAACTGTTAGAAAGCCTTAAATTATGCATTAACATTGTTATGTGTATTCTCTTGTTTTGTAATAAGAGCATGTTTGCGCTGAACTCTGTCCAATACTTTTGTGTTGAGTACTCACTTGGTCGAACAAGTAGACAGTAACATCATCAAAGAAGGACACCACCTTCTTCTTGGACTCCAGTTCATCACACAGTGGGTCAGTAAGTAGGGTGGGCATTTTGAGGAGGCTTCTGAGTTTATGTGCATCGCTGCAGTCACTTACAATGATGGGTACCTGTGGAGCCTCATCCTCACTCTCCTCACTCTGTTCCTGGATGCTGTAGGTGCGCAATTCCTCATCTGATTCATCACTGTCCTCTGAATCCCCGTCTTCCTCATCGGCCTCTTCTCCATCTGCTGGGGACACTCGCCCCTCAAGTGGAGGGAGAGGGGGAGGAGAAGACGATCGAGTGGAATTCTTGAGGCATTGAAATCTACCCTTAACGTTTCTGTCTGGAATGTCACTTTTTTCTGCAAGGGCATCCGGTAAAACACCTTTCTCTGTGTTAGCTTCAAGCACCTCTGTACTGTCATTGTGTTCCTGGCATGCTGGTTCCTCTGGGCATGTATTACACGAGTCTTCTTCAGTAATCTCTTCTGCCTTCCGAAGATCACCGGCATTGATGTCAAGAGTGACCTTAACACTACCATCCTCACTAACATTCTCAGTACCTGATGGTTCAACAGCAAGGACATCGCTTTCCTTGGTTTCACTATTTTCTTGTTTTTCATCCAGACTTGACAAGGCAGTTATATCTAAAGACTGATTGCGAGATGGCAACAGTTCTTGAGACTGATTTGAGTCCACCTCAACACCTTCATCCTGAACACTGCCATTTTTCAGGCAAACAAGCATCTCAGGAGAAGAGAGACAGATACTGGATTCAGTAGTACTACAGGTACTTTCATCTGTCCCCAAAAGCAGACTTTCTTCAGTGTTGCTGTGGATATTTTCACTGATTTCTTCAGTCTGTGCAACATGTGCCTTTTCATGGTCTTCTTCATGCATCTGTTTTGGTCCTTCTTTTTCTATCATTTCCACTGCTTCCTCCCCCTGCCTCTCAAGATCATCAGCATCTTTTTCGCTGTCTTCCTCACTTTCCTTCTCTTTCCCTGTATCATAGTCAGAAAAGTAGGCCGAATCTCTGTATGGGGTTTTTTCACTTAGCACAGTCAGCTCTTCATCAGTGCTCTGCGACGTTGTCAAGGCAACTGTTTCCTCCACATCTTCTTGTTGTTGATGAACTATTTCCCCATCTTGTTCTTTCACCTCCATGAGTGGGCATGGCTCAGAGACTGACATCCCCAATGGCTGAATAAAGGCTTTAGTGTCTTGTGGTTCATGGGGCTCCTTCAGGACAAACTCAGGAGACTCATTGTTCTCTGTGTCATACCCACTGTCCATAGCTCTGGGTGAACTTGAAGGATGGAGGGAGGTGGGACTGAGAGTTTCGCTGGAGCCTGCAGTGGATGGTATGTCAATGGAATCCATGGAGTCAGGAGTGCCCACCTGCTTCTGTAATGATTTGAATGTCTGGGTAGCATAGTCAGATGTCTCAGCATAATCTCCTGTGAAGTCACCAAAAATCCCTGAGGTGACATCAGTGATGTCATCATCACTGCAGTCATCAATCTCCACCAGGCTAATGCTAGAGTGTCCACGTTCCACACCACTGTCTGCTGTCCTACTCCCTTCTGATTCAGGCTCTGTGGAGGTGAGTTCAGGAAGGGGGTTCTCTAACTGTTGAGACGTGGTTGTAACCCCTATTTTGGGGTCAGTTTGACCCGTATCTTGTTGTACGTTGCTTTCTTGTTTAGGCATTCCTTCTCTGAGTGCCATGTCCACATACTCTGAAAGCTCTGTCTGTTTTACATTGCTTTTTGCAGATTCTATTTTGGAAGTTACATGGCCAATTGGTAGAACAGATTGACTGAGCTGCTGATTCCTGTTGGGTAAGCCTGGGTTTTTTTCTGAGACGGCATCATTCATGAAGCAGTTTCTTACCAAAGACCCTGTGAGAGGATCCACAAAGTGGGAATTGCTCAAAGCCTGACAGCATGGCACAGGATACACCTCTGCCTCTCTAGGTTCATGACACAGATGAATGTAGGAACTGCAGTCTGCTGAGGATACCGAGGCATGTCTGCCATGCACAGGGCAGGTGTTGCTTTTTGCTGTAGCTTCCAGGTAATTGATTGGTTTTGCAGAGCTATATGAGAGGCTGCGATCTTCTGGCCATGCATCCTCAACATCAGTCATCGGCATGGTGTAGTGAAAGTCTGCATAAGCATCTTGCCTAGATAAGCTTTGCCTCTGATGCAAACTTAGAGTATTTTTTGCTGAATGGTCGCTGGACCAGCTCACTGCTTGCCTTTCAACAAACAGGTCTTCCTCCTCTTCTGAGTCACTGCCATCTTGCCCCACAAATACAGCCCCACCTGTTTCAATGTCAATACAGACTGAATGGCTCCCTGGCATGGTTTTCCTCAAGGAACCCATCATGTCATAGTATCCTCCAGTTACATTTTTCCCTATTACTGATCCTTGGCTGCTTTCTAAGTAATGGTCAACATAGCCCTGTGGGGGGCTGCCAAGAGAGGGGGAGATCCCCAAGGGGTCCTCCAGTTCACCAAGAGCTTGTCTCAGACTTCGAGACCCCCAGCTCTCTCGTGGTGGTTCTGATAGGTCTCTAATCAGGTAGCGCTCCATACCCAATGGTGGTGAGTGTTCATAATAATAGCCTCCATCCCTGTCTTTGTATGATACGTAGTGACCTGATTCCCAAGGCCTGAGTGGGCTGGCATCAGATACCTGTCCCAGAAGTGGCTCCATGGTTAAAGACATGGCAGGACTGCTGTCTGAATCGTAGGCACTGCTTTTGCGGATATCTGCTGACCAGTATGATTCAATTGGCTTACCCTCAGAGGGGCAGTTCATACATTCCCCTGAGTCTCCACTACCAGTGAGAAAGCTGCCGTTGCTGCCCCCAAAATCAGGGCTGTAAGCACACATGGTGTAATCCAAGTCAATATTGCATTCTACTGGTTCTTCAATGCGAATGTAATACTCACTACTAACTGATGGACTATGAGCACTGAGGACTGGTACCACACCTGGGGTATGTATCTGCTTGGGCTCATAGTACTTATTCGAGACCCCTAAGGAGAGTCCCTCAATCCCACATCCACCTACCATCCCTCCTGGGGGATAGTAGATATCCTGGCAATGTGGATTCCCTTGACCCAGTGTTCCAGTAGTGGATGAAGAGTGATAGGGCTGCTTAGCTCTTGCTTGCTCCCATTTGTACTCAAAGTTCAGACCATGACTGGTTTCAGTAACTGTAAGAATGTCATCTCCTGACTCTGACTGGTAGCCATCACCAGCAGAGAAGTGTTCCAGTAATGGGAAGGAGGAGGAGGTCATAGTGGACTGAGGCATCTCCAGAGCTTGGGGACCAGCCCCATGCAGGTTGCCATAATTCATGTTGGGTTTCATGGAGTTCCAGCGCCTCTCAAAGTCTTCTTCTGCCTCACTGGCACCTTTGGCACACAGGTAACTGAGCAGGAGGTGTACCTCCTCAGCATTCGGCCTCTGGTCTGGCTGAAGCCAGCAGAACTGCATTACTTCATACCTAATATGAAGCACATACAAAGCAGACAAACAAAGCTATTAAAGATAAGCATAACAGCATCTCTCAGAGAAAAAAACGAGTTTCCGTGAACATCAATTTGCAATGCTGTTAAGGAAATGAACGCCAAAATGATTTGCATTTTTATTACACCCTAATGAGGAACAAGGCCATTTGAAACAAATATGAAATTTAATTGCCATCTCATCTTCCACAGCAAATACGATTGAATTCATTTTGGTGTCAGATATCAAAAGATACAGATCTTGGTGCAGCCTGCTGTACCAGAAATGTATGGGCATAGCAAGAAACTAATTAGGTAATAAGCTCCTGAGGAAGAAAGGAAATGTAAAAAAAACATAATAAAAAAACAAAAATCCCATTTTCAGTACAGTATTACAGTAGATAGAACACTCACCAGCGGTCAGCAAGAGGGAACTGAAGCAATGGCTTTGGTAGTTTCAGCTGCTGTTCCTTCACGGCATAGCTGAGAACCTGCCTATCTGAATAGTGTCGATAAGGCTGGTTCCCCAACTCAAACAACTCCCAGATCGTTACCCCAAGAGACCTGAAACACAGAAAGACACAAGTTACACTTGTAGGAAATTTGCAAGCCTCAAAATTATTAACGAGTGACTTAATTTAACTTAATTTATCATTTGTCTAGACATTAAATTCCACATTTATTTAACAATTATTAAACAAGCAAGGTTACTCACTTAAGATTATTTTTTCCTTGCCTGTATTTCCCAGTGAATTTGCACTTTTGTATTTGTAGTGTTATACTGAAATTTCTAGCTTAATTGTCCATGACCCAAGTGGAAGTCAAAATTATATTCAGAGATATTTCTGCAGTACAGTGTATTCACTGCAGAACTGAATGTGGCCCTTTCCAAGATGTTACTCTGTGACTATACACTAACCAGATGTTGCTCTGTTTGGTCTGGTCCACCACCAGCAGGTTGCCATGAACTTCATCCACCAGCTCAGGAGCAATCCAACGTAACGGCACCCAAGACTGATCTGATGTCACAAAGTAGTCTTCCTGAGGAGTAGAAAGCAAGAGGGGTGTAGTCTGCTTATTGTGTCATTGATCAGGAAAGGACCATTGAATAACGGTCATCAGAATTCTCAAAGAGCTTGTGACACAAATTAACACACACTTAAAGGCCTCATAACTACAGGTTTCCTGAACCAAAAATGACATCATTTCTTCTCGAACATTTGGTTTAGTGATGTCTTGCCTTCATTACAATGCCAGTCCTGTCAGGGAGGATTACAGTAGTCCCTTGAGACTGTAGGCCATTCTGCGATCCGATGGAAGTTGTAGCACGCTTTGATTTTTCAGTGTATCTCAACCCGGTAGCTGTGTTTCTGACGTGTCAGCAGCGCAATTCTCTCCCTACAGTTTGTGGCCGTTCGTCGTTCCAAAACCGTGTCCATGGAGTTGAACCAGCGGAAAGATTTTCTGTCAGAGCTGCTTTTGATCTTGTGGTCTTTTATTATTTATAGTCTTTTACATTTTTTTTCCCGCAATTCTTTAGCTGTGTGATGAAAACCTAACCCAGCTAACTTGTTAGCGATGGCCTGGTACACTTTCTCATTCCTTCTTGTTACCGTCATAAATTTGTAACAGTTCGTCAACTTCCCAGTTGTTAGTTTGTATCTCCATTGTTGATTTTTTGCGAGGACAGTAAAAAACACAATGGCCTCTTTCCATGTTGTGATGACATTTCAACCCAACCAGAAAGCAATGATGCAGTTGGCTCAGCTACGGCCTGCTTTTAGCCCTGCCGTCAGGCATCATAGGTACGGCCCGGGTATGGTCTGCTTTATTTGTAACAGAAAAACATTTGTTTACAGTACAGCATAGTTCCTTGTGCCAGTGGAAAAGCGCCATTTGTGGTCTCTTTAACCCACTTTAACCCACTCTTTCAACTTTGTGCTTCAAGTCTAAGCAGAAAATTGACATTCTTACATCCCAAAAATTGTAGTGTGCATATGTTTATGACTGGTTAATTTTGACTGACCAGCAGAATCACCTGGGCCAGTTGCATTAAAGCATCTAACTATTATTCGGTTTTATACTTAGGGGATACATTTAAAGTTGTACATATTTCAGCTCTCAAAATCTTCAGTACTGAATCTTAAAATTAAGGTCTTTTACATTTTAACATTTGATTTTACTCACTTAAAGTAAAGGGGCGACTTAAAGTAAAAATTCACTGAAGATGGTTTATGCAAGGGAACACAGACCTCAATTTAACTTCTCAATTTAGAAGAACTGTGTACAAAGTTGGGTAAAATGGACAGAAACCCATCTCATGAGATGGTGTAACCCTTACCTGGCAGAACAGACACTGATATCAAAGAAAGCTGTTGCAAAAGCTTTAGAAAAAAAATATGAATATATATTTTTATTCTTAAGATTAAGAATTTAATAATGGGGTGATATTTAAATAAAATATGGGACAATGGGATGATATTTAAATAAAACATTATCTAAATCCATACCTTATACTTGCTGTGTGACAGCCCATAGTCTCCAATTTTGACGGTCACATCTGATGTCAGAAGGCAGTTTCTCAAAGCCAGATCACTGGTGAGAAATAAAATCCTCAGCATGAACTGATTCTAACATTATTTAGAGGCGAGGCAAGGATATATTAGCACTAACAGATTCCTTCTCTGTCTTTTCCTTGTGGAGAAGAGTGACAACCCCCAGCAACAAAATCACTGATGCTGGAGTAGCAGAGGCACACTCAGGCAGCATCAGGATATTGTTACAGGAAGTTACCAGGTTACCCTGACCCCAGGACCAAGAAGGGCAGCTCCAACAACACAAATGAACAGCTGGAATATTAAGAAGGTACTTTCCATGAAAATATCC